>OX608073.1:291965419-292412407 GCA_951509635.1 Eupeodes luniger | reverse complement strand
ATGTTAAAGTCAAATTTAAATCAAGGTCATCAACAACCATCGGAAAAGTGCAATTTTATTTGCCAGGAAAAAAGCCTTGCTTTTGAATCATTGTTATTGTCAATTTATGCAGTAAGCTCAACATTTTCATTATGGTAAAGAACTCCCTCTGGTAGACAGACAGTAAGAAGTTTAGGGCACAAATTTGAGTCTACTATATATTCGTGATGTTGTGTTGCCGTGTCAGTAAGACGGGTTGGTTAAAGTCTCGAAAATATCGCTGGCCATTAAGGCGTCCGTAGAAAACATTTGAAATAAATAAATTCCAGGGCGTTCTCAAGAATTGGGTATCTCTCAAGACCATATTGTTTTGAATATTTTTCGTCGAAAAATCATCTTCAGTGACTAAGCTTATTTTCGGCTCAGTGGGTTCGTTATTGGTTGGGTGAAAATTCGCATTTACTCCATGAATCAGCACTTAAAAATAACTTTTTGGAGCGTTTTTGCATACCGGTGGAGTTATATGACCATATTTTTTCAATAACGATCTTCGCGGTACTGTGAATACTGTCAGCGTTATCGCTCCATGATTACCGATATTTTTAGCCCGAATATTAAAATATGAACTTGGACGAAATGTGGTTCCAACATGATGGTTCCACAAGCTACACATAACATTTTACAATTGATTTATTGAAGAATGGGTTTATTGAGCGTGTTATCTCAATAAATGTATGATTTAACGCCTCTAAACCACGTTCAAATGGTATGAAGGATGTGAAGTTCCATTCATAAATGTTTTGATTGTTCTACAAGCCGATTATAAAGTTTTTGAAATACATATATAAATATTTTGCTTACTTGTAAAAGAATACGATCATGGGTGGGCTTAATTCTTTTAAAAATCTTCATGTCGTCAGCTTAAATGAGAACTTCACTTGAGCGTAGCCATGACGATACATCTTTAATAGACGGGACAGAAAAGGGCCAAGGTGGCTTTCCTGGCAACAAAAGGTTCTGAATTATAATTTCTAAATTTTACCTCATAGGATCTGTTTTCATGGTATGATTTGATACAAGCTAAGAAAAATGGTGGAAAACCAAGAGTTTTAAGCTTAAATTAAATAATTTCGTGGCTAAGTTGGTCAAAAGCTTTAGAAAAGTCAGTGTATACAAAGTCAACTTCATAACCTTGTTCTAAAGCTTTTGAACATATGTTTGAGAATGTGAGGAGACTTCTAACAGTTGATCTTTTTTCACAAAACCATGTTTCTGTGCGCAAATGAGATTCTTACTAAAAAATGCTACACTTTCACAAACAACTTGTTCAAACAATTTAGTAATGCAAGAAAGCTTTGCAATGGGCCCGTAGTTTGTTATATCTGCCTTTTTACCTTTCTTGAAAATCGGTGTGAGCAATGATTTCTTCCATATACTGGAAAATTTTCCTGTTTTTAGAGAAAGTTTGAATATGAACGTAAGGGGTTCAACTAAAGCATAACTACACTTTTTTAATAATATCGGTGGAATACCATCGGCATCGGGACCGGCTGAGCAGTCATCATTCAACACGGATTAAAGATCAAGAACCGTACGTACTCTGTAGCACAGGGATATGACTACAGCTAGTTAGCGAAAAAGAGTGAAGATTATGAAAATATACTTCATCAACTACTTCAGGGCTATTAACAAATTCTTATTCGTTACGCTCAAAAAATTATCCCGTAAATTTTTTCCTTGAGCTCAATTTTAAACTCAACCAGAAGTATAGAGATTCTATTTTTAACCACACATCAAGAATGTGGATTTCTATATTAAACTCTGAACAAAACTTAACGAAGAATAGAAAAACACTATATCTTTTTTCTCCTTGTGTCAACTTTTTTCCTTCTCCCCAAATGCTTCGAGTATCTCAACAGTCTTTTTATTATTGTTCAACCTTAAACTGTTACGTCTAACGTAGGTACGGAGGAAGTAAATAAATATCAGTCAAATTGACACATTTTATTATGTAAACAAGAAAAGGTTTTTTTTTTCTTCTATTTAACTCTGAGAAATTTTAGCTCCCTGAAATTGAAACTCGAGGTTGACTTTTTTCAGCTTTAAGAAACTCATGCGTAGAAATGATAAAGTAAACGTGTGTAGGTGTAATAAGAATCTTTTGCTGTTCTCTAAAATAGTTTCTTAATTGTTTAAATTGGCATAGGTAGGTACTCAAAAAAGGAAAAGTGTGTTAATTTAGAGAAATAATAAAATGACAATATTTAAGGAGCAATTAAATGTTTAACACAGAAAAAAGTGTCTGGGAAGTTGGCAAGTGTTGATTTCGAAAAAGTTAAATGGGACAAAAACAATATTTACCCAACTAACTTTTTATCTCTGAGGCATCATCATCATGCGGAAGTTTAAAAATAGCATTTTAAAAAAAAAAACTAAAGGACAAATTTACGAATTAATTAGAATTTTCTTGAAATGTTTTTCGCCAGAAATTGTTTTTTTTCTTTTAAATTAAATATTCACTTATGTACGTACATATGCAAGTATCGGGTTTTAAAATAGGGACTCTACAACTTTGAAATGAATTTGAAAAATCACTATTTCACTTATCATTGGTCGATAAAGTTACTTTTTTTTTGTTTCATAAACAAAACACTCTTTTTTTAAATGATTACAATGTCCTAAATTTGAACACATCAGGTTTTTAAAATATCCCCCCGGATCATAAAAAGGGTTTCTTAAGACAAAGTTTAAATTAAAGCGTTATCTCAGCCATAACTTGACGAATTTTGGTTTTTAAGTGATCAAGAGTTAAAGGTTTATCTGCATAAACACGGTCTATCACGTAGCCTCACAAAAAAAGTCTAGCGGTGGCAAACGGCATGATCTTGTTGGCCAGTTGATATCGTCACGACGAGATGTTACGCGGCCAGGAAATGTCTCTTGCAATAAAGCCATATTGGCTCGAGTTGTATTCTTTAGTAGCAGGAAAAAAAAAGTCGGTTATCATATGACCATAATGCTCCGAATTGACGGTGACAGTCGTTCCATCGTTGTTTTCGAAGAAGTGAGGTCCAATCACACCTCTGGACCAAAGAGCGCACCAAACAGTGACTTTTTGTATATGTAATGGCCTCCCTTCAATTACTTGAGGATTCTCAGAACTCCAAATACGACAATTTTGTTTATTAACATATCCACCGAGTGAGAAATGTGCTTCGTCGCTGAAGAAAATTTTGTTCGAAAAATTGCCGTCTGTTGTTCAAGCACCCATTCGACCTATCTACGAACGTTGTGAATGGTCAGCTGGCTTAAGTAGTTGCGTGAGCTGGACTTAGGATGGATGGATGTAGGTGTAGATCCAAATCCAAAACACGCCATAATGTGCCGTAAGACAGTCCTTATTAATGAGAACGAGGACGAATCGACACATTCGGATCTTCGGCAGCACTTTCACTTACAGCAGCGATATTTTCATTGGTACCAAGCGTGATGCACAGGCCTAACAATATCTGTAACCAATCTAGTCTCTTCAAATTTCTTCACAATTTTGCCAATTGCTTGCATAGTTGGACGATTATGTAAACCTTAATCTCCTATTAAAGTACAACATGAGGCTGTGGCAGAATCACCATTTTTGTAGAAGGTATTTAACAATTTAAATGCGTTGTGCGATAGTAAAGCGATCCATTTTCGTAAATGTCAGACTTTTAACTGAAAAAGAAAATTGGTTAAACAACTTAGTTTGACAAATGTCGAATTTCAGCCCTATACTTTTGAAACCGTAAAATGGATTACAGGTTATGATGATTTAGCAAAGTGGAAATCTCTCTCTTCGAGATACAATTTAAATCATTTTAGTATTTTCTTATTTCTAACAATTCTCTTTAGTTATAAATCTTTATTTGACTCTGCATGAAGTTTTGAGAAAACGTTGAATTTGAAACTTTCATAGTTTTGATTTCGAATTCAAACATTAATTTTAACTGTTTCTTTAATATATTTAAAAATTTGATATAATGGAAATGTATAGACAACAGATTTGTTACAAAAACAAAATTTATGTTGAAATTGTTTTACCTTTTTCTGTTGAAAATCGTTTCAGCATAAATGGTTTAGCGTTTCTTACAGATTTTTGTAAGACAGGTGAAATCTTACAACTTATGAAGATTTTTCGAATATTATATAAAATAATTTAAATATTTCAACTAAATATTGAAGAAATGGATTATAGATTAGTTAGCCTTAAAAAGCCTTAACATGTTTTTTTCGAATTTTAAAAAGTAATATCTCAAAATCCTAACGTGATAATTAATGTTAAAGTCAAATTTAAATCAAGGTCATCAACAACCATCGGAAAAGTGCAATTTTATTTGCCAGGAAAAAAGCCTTGCTTTTGAATCATTGTTATTGTCAATTTATGCAGTAAGCTCAACATTTTCATTATGGTAAAGAACTCCCTCTGGTAGACAGACAGTAAGAAGTTTAGGGCACAAATTTGAGTCTACTATATATTCGTGATGTTGTGTTGCCGTGTCAGTAAGACGGGTTGGTTAAAGTCTCGAAAATATCGCTGGCCATTAAGGCGTCCGTAGAAAACATTTGAAATAAATAAATTCCAGGGCGTTCTCAAGAATTGGGTATCTCTCAAGACCATATTGTTTTGAATATTTTTCGTCGAAAAATCATCTTCAGTGACTAAGCTTATTTTCGGCTCAGTGGGTTCGTTATTGGTTGGGTGAAAATTCGCATTTACTCCATGAATCAGCACTTAAAAATAACTTTTTGGAGCGTTTTTGCATACCGGTGGAGTTATATGACCATATTTTTTCAATAACGATCTTCGCGGTACTGTGAATACTGTCAGCGTTATCGCTCCATGATTACCGATATTTTTAGCCCGAATATTAAAATATGAACTTGGACGAAATGTGGTTCCAACATGATGGTTCCACAAGCTACACATAACATTTTACAATTGATTTATTGAAGAATGGGTTTATTGAGCGTGTTATCTCAATAAATGTATGATTTAACGCCTCTAAACCACGTTCAAATGGTATGAAGGATGTGAAGTTCCATTCATAAATGTTTTGATTGTTCTACAAGCCGATTATAAAGTTTTTGAAATACATATATAAATATTTTGCTTACTTGTAAAAGAATACGATCATGGGTGGGCTTAATTCTTTTAAAAATCTTCATGTCGTCAGCTTAAATGAGAACTTCACTTGAGCGTAGCCATGACGATACATCTTTAATAGACGGGACAGAAAAGGGCCAAGGTGGCTTTCCTGGCAACAAAAGGTTCTGAATTATAATTTCTAAATTTTACCTCATAGGATCTGTTTTCATGGTATGATTTGATACAAGCTAAGAAAAATGGTGGAAAACCAAGAGTTTTAAGCTTAAATTAAATAATTTCGTGGCTAAGTTGGTCAAAAGCTTTAGAAAAGTCAGTGTATACAAAGTCAACTTCATAACCTTGTTCTAAAGCTTTTGAACATATGTTTGAGAATGTGAGGAGACTTCTAACAGTTGATCTTTTTTCACAAAACCATGTTTCTGTGCGCAAATGAGATTCTTACTAAAAAATGCTACACTTTCACAAACAACTTGTTCAAACAATTTAGTAATGCAAGAAAGCTTTGCAATGGGCCCGTAGTTTGTTATATCTGCCTTTTTACCTTTCTTGAAAATCGGTGTGAGCAATGATTTCTTCCATATACTGGAAAATTTTCCTGTTTTTAGAGAAAGTTTGAATATGAACGTAAGGGGTTCAACTAAAGCATAACTACACTTTTTTAATAATATCGGTGGAATACCATCGGCATCGGGACCGGCTGAGCAGTCATCATTCAACACGGATTAAAGATCAAGAACCGTACGTACTCTGTAGCACAGGGATATGACTACAGCTAGTTAGCGAAAAAGAGTGAAGATTATGAAAATATACTTCATCAACTACTTCAGGGCTATTAACAAATGACTCATGAAAATTGGTTGCGAAAACGTAACAGATATCAACAGTTTTATCTAATGAAAGGTTCTTCTAAGTGAAGTTAATTGGAAAGCCATCAGATTTTTTCTTAAAGTTTACAAGTTTCCAAAATTGCTTAGGATTCTTTTTCAAAGAGGTGCCCATATCAGTAACATAACTAGCATATAAAAAATTAGAGACTTAAAATCAAAAAAGAGTTCAACATAAATAGAGAAGTTGTTTGGAGACAGAGTTTTAAGATATGTAAGTTTTGAATGCCTTATTTCTTTTGTTACACAGTGAACGCATTTCTTTTAAGGGTGGCTAAAGTGTGTATTTCTTGATTTTTTTAAAGGAAGATTTTTTTCCAAAGAGTTATTAATCTAAACAATTATTGATCTTATACAAATTTAAAACTGCCTCGTCAATATTAGAAAATGTTAATGTATCAGGAATTCCAGAAATGGTTAAATCTTTAGACAACAACTGAAAAAAAAGCTTTTCTGAAATCAAAATTATATAACTAATCAAAGAAATTACTGTCTTCAGTAAGGTGATTACTTAAGTCAAGAAAAATGCGCAAAGGGGGTTATATTTATCAATTTTAGTAATTCTTCATCTAGATTCTAGACCAAGGTTACTAATGGCGTCCGAAGAAAATACTAAATCGAGAATTCGATTTTTTGTGTTTTATTTTATCGAAGAGAGAGATTCAAGGCAGGATTCGTCTTCAGATGGAATTCAGTCAATGAGTGGCAAATTTAAATCATCTAAAAGTAAAATATTGGTGTCAGAGTAGTACAAATTGAGAATAAAGTCTAATGCCAAGTAGAGTTCGCTATAAACAGACTCTTAACTTTTTGGAGAAATGTAAACGTTTAGAATGAAAATAGTCTTACTCTGTATCAACAGTTCAATTAATAGGTCAAATGGAAAAGATATAGAAGAAGAGAAATGTGTATTTTTTACCGCTATGATAACACCTCCACTCCACCTAAATCCTTTGCATTACCAACATTACGATCATTTCCGTAAGCTTCGAAATCTTGACTGAAAAATTCTGTGTCGTAACAGCTTGAATTAAGCTAAGTTTCTCTCAAAACGAATATGTCGTGTGGGAATGATTGGGAGTTAGGAAAGATGTCAGCAGTCTAACTACTGATCTTAGTATCAAATGAGATATAGCTATCTTCACTTCGTCGAGGTCGGGATTAAGGAATTGTTGTTCTGCGTCGACTAAGTTCAATGGTGCTATATCCCTTAGAGCACCAGCGGTATTCGATTCGTCATCGCCGTTATATAGTTTGGAGAAGTTATATTTCCATACTCTCAGCTTAGACTGTGGATAGATTCAAAAATCTGATACATGGTTATTTTCTGATTTCATAAAACCTGAATTTGACTGCCTTGAACAAAGCTTTGTTAAAAAGTGCAATTTTATATTGACCCCTTTAAAATTGAAGAAATACAATAATTTGGGTGTAACTTTTATAAAATGCCTAAAGTTCTAGGGTACATAAAAATGAAGCTCTCGAATAACAATTCACGTTTCTTATTTAAAGTAAGGGCAAACTTCACCATCACCTTTGCCATTTTCATACAAAACAACACTACGCAAAAATGTGTAACGCATTAATGTCTCCCTCTTATGTCTTGTATACAAGTCAGTAGGTACCCTATTTGCCTTGCAAAAAAAATAATTTCTAGATAAAATGATTTATTGGCTTCTAATTTGTTTCACGCAAAATATTCATATCCATATCCACTTATGATACGCGGAGCGGATACCTATCAAACATACTAAATTTTAACCCTTTTTCCATTGACACTTTTATTGTATTTGAACATAATATTCACAAGTCCTACACGCTTAACTGCGTCAAGTACATATTATTTTATTTTTATTGAATAACTTTATGGTGTTTTGGGGATATATATAAGCACACCACTCTTGTGTCGCGAAAAATATTAGATACGCATTTTGTTTTGTATTTTTGTCAAGCGTGTAAAAGTCATAATATTAACTTAACAGTCGATTATCGATATTGCTGATTTACGATGGTTTCCGGTGAAAAGAGCGTAGTATAATGGCTGCGATTTGAATAGAATATTTTTAAATAGAACCATTTTTGTGTTTGGTTCTTAGAAAAATATTACACAGAGTAAACAGAAACACGGTACAACAGATTTTTCACACCAACTATTAATGTTGACTCAAATTGAAAATTCATATTATTACTTGAACAAAAACATGTGTTTAAGGTTCGACAAAGAAGATTCTCGGAAATAAAAAAAAGCGTGGGCCAAGTGTGCCAACAAGTGTTATTGATAAATTATGTTATTAGACTAGATAAATCAGATAGGAAGTGGTGTAATTGTTATGATTCTTTGCAAAAGGTGAAAATGGAAAAAGCTTTGAATAATATTCGCGATTGTTATAAAGAGGAAAGATTTGTATTTGTGTATGTAACGAATACACTCAAAAAGTACTGGACCGATTTTAATAATTCTTTTTTCATTAGAAAGCTACATTATCACTGAGTAACATAGGCTATATTTAGTACTAGATTACTATAGAAATCTTTAGAAATTCCTATTAAAACCAACCGAAGGTGTAAAAAAATTAGCCATAAAATGTCTTTCATCGCATACACTGCGAAGAGTATCAATGATTGGACAAAAAAATGTTTTCTAATTTAGTGGTTCATGGTCGTTTTAATTAGCATGCTTATATAACTTAAATATCTGTACCTATTTATGTCTACCCGTGCGAAGCCGGGACGGGCCGCTAGTTGTTCATAAAATGGGAAAAACAATTTAATTGATTAATACGAAAGCAGTATAGTTTTGGTAGATTAAATAAAAAGTAAGCAACGTTATGGTTAGTATTTTATTTAAGTTGGCATACAAAATGGCAACCTTTATTTTAAAGGAGAAAATCTATACTTACATATATAATAAAAAAGAAGGTCAGTTTTGGTCCCTCTTTGTTTCTTTTGATTGTGGAAAGCTTACCAACTAACTCATGCATACTTGCTCTATGTGAAATTCAGACTTACTTTTATCAAGCGGGTAACAGCTTGTAAACTATAGATATATGTCAAAACAGGTACGCTAATGAACGTATTGTATAAGGTTTATTAAAAAATGTTCGGTTGTCACTTTTGAAAAATGTTACCTTTCGATATTTGACAAGTTAAAGTTACGCCATTAGTAGAAGAGTTTCTGTCGATAAATTATTGATCTTCATAATGCCGCATTTCAAGAATAATTCATATTAAAATGCTTCCCAAGTGTTAAGAAATCATTCCATTTCAGTGATTAGAAACTCCAAAATAGAATACTTTGTATGCAAATTAAATTCAAAACGCCTTGGAACAATTTACGGCATAATTATTTCTCACTCAATGAGTGTTTTTAAATGTGAAATTGATGTGCTAAATAATTTTGTTCTTGAAATCAATGTTGAAGACTATAATTTCGATTTCTCAGAAAGAATTAATCCATATCTTCAATTGACCTTCAGTCAAATTACTCGAAAGCTATCTTTTTGAGAGACTTCTGAGGATTGTCAGTAATGAAACTTTTTTAAAGTTCTTGCCTTTACGACACGTTGCTCCACAAGGATCAATCCTAGGTCCTATTTTGTTTATGTATGTTTTGTTAATGATTTGCCATCTGTTTGCAAGCATTCCGTTCTACACCTCTATGCTGATTATGTTCAACTGTACTTGGCTCGGCCAGTAAAGAGGAACTTGTACATATTATACTTAAACAAAGACCATTGAAACATCAGTAAATGGGGTTTTTATAAATAATAAATTTTCTTTTCCAAAATCATTTAAGATTTAAATTTTTTTGAACTTAGCCTACTGAAAGTAAAAAGAAAAAGGAGGCTTTGATGCGACCCAAACTGATAACTTAAAATCCCGTCCGTCGATTTGTCTTGCTTAAAAGGTTTGTAGGTTTTCGTGTTTTGTTAAAAAAGTCATCAGTTAAATTATTCTAAAAACTTTTAAAATAACCAACAAAATTGTTTTGGAGATAAAATCATTTTTTGTTCGTAAAATTTTCGAGGTGACAAATTTTTTTTTCAGTTTTTTTTGATTTATAAAAAAAGTCGTTAATTTGATTTTTTTCCAAAAATATATTTGTTTGGTATCACGTTACAATATATGATATAAAATTTAATTCGAGTCTGTAGCGTTATTGGTTCGTGTTCTGTCTTAACCAAAATGTTTACCTTTTTTAAAAATGTCTATTCATATTTAGAAAACTGTTGGAATCTTGGAATGCTTTCATATGCAGGGAGTCATCCAAATTAAATAGTTAGACCATACCTTGCTGGACAACAGTGTTCTAAAATAATTTGATGGGTTGGGGTCAAAATTCTGCCGGGGTCAAAATTATTTTGTCAAAATTCTGCATTCAAAATTCTGCTTTTCAAAATTCTGCTTTTCAAAATTCTGCTTACCAGAATTCTGCGAATAATATAGAAAAGAAAGGTTTGAAAATATTAAAAGGCGCGCGCTTTTTAATATTTTCAAACCTTTCTTTTCTATATTATTTGCAGAATACCTTCTCTCATTAGAGATTAGCAGCAGATAATTTTTTGTTTGCATACATCAGTATGTATTATAATATGTACCTACTTTATCTCCTGTAAGCTGTAAGGTAAGTCTTATTTGTTAAGCCTTCGAGTTAGTGCTCAAAATTAACCATGAATATTTCGATAGTAAAATCCAATAAGGGAAAAAACAAACAAAAAAAATATAAATCTTTGTGGTCTTGCTTAACTTTTTTGTTTCTTTTTGATAATTACTCTAGTTTTGTTGTTTTTCTTTCTTTTTCGTTTTTTTTTTTATTTTGTTTATTGTTGTAGTTTTGTTATTTTTCTATCTTTTTCAATTATTTTCAATTATTGACTATAATATTATATTATTAAAATAACATAAAAATGATTTGATGAAATTTGTTTGAGTTAATGAATAAAAAAACATACAAAAAGCAGAATTTTTTTATATTTAAAACAGCCAGAATTTTCAAAAGCAAAATTAAAAAAAAGCAGAATTTTGAAAATCAGAATTTTTCGACTAAAAAGAAGAATTTTGAAAAGCAGAATTTTGAAACCAGAATTATGACCCGCTCCCTAATTTGATAACTAAAGTTGCCACTTTAGCAATTGAAATCTGTAAATGGAAGGTTAAGATAGACATTATGTTACTTAAATTTTGTTAGCCTCCTTTACAAAACATTAAAGAACATTTTTAAGCGGTGAGTAAAAACTCATCTAAGTGTGTGGCCGCCCCCCCCCCCTTCTCATTAAAAGTCTGGATCCGCCCTTGCGTACGTACCCACGCACGCAGGTTAACTTATTAATTGGCGACCGTGACAGGACGGGTATTCTTTAAATCTGAAAATAAAAAGTAAGATTGAATATCTGTCGTAACGCGTTAAGTGCGTGAGTGAAAAAAAATAGTAACCAAAACTTAAAAGCAAATAAGTATCCTAATTAAAGGGAGAAAGAATTACATTAAAGAAAAAGAGTTCTGCATAAAAAATAATTCATAAATGAAATATTTCAAATTGTGCGAATACTAGAAATAAATTGCGCGTTAATAAATGATTCTGGTTTAAGAAACATATAATTAGTGTTTGTATTTAATGTCGGACTCAAAACCCTCAGGAAAACCCTCAGGGATAAATGATAAAAAAGAAAATGATAAACGATTAAGTGAGAAATTCATTAGAATTAGAGCCCTCTTTGACAAAGTCCACGAGGAGGATGTGAAAAATAACAATATTTTAAAATAAGTGCAATAAATTGAAGATCAAAAGTTAGTCCTCTAAAAAAAAAAAAGGAAAAAACAATAATAAAAGAAAAACAAGAAAGTGAAAATAAAAAAAAAAAAATAATTTAAAAAGAAAAAAATTAATTTCCAGAAAAATTAATTAATGAAACATTTGAAAAGGAGCTAGTAAAGAGAAACAGCAGTACAAGTCGGTGATCAGCATTCCAAGATATATTTATATGTATGAGTAAGAAATTATTTTAAATAAAATAACAGTTTTAATTTGAACCTTAAAAAGTGAACATTTAACTCAAGGCAAAGTTTAATAAGTATTACTTGAACTTATATTTCGGAAAGTTAATTAATTAAACAAAAGAAAGACATCCTGGACGATTTTATTGAAACTTTCAAGACATTGACTATAGACACAAAAATGACTACAGAAACTGAAAATTTAGTAGCTAGGTTAGTAGCTAGCAATACAGCTACTTTGCAAGCAGAGATAGCTTCATTAAAGGCTTCTCTTCAATCGTTAACTAATACCAATTTAGTCACAGACTACAAAACCCAAACGATAATAGAATCAATTAACTGCAATGAGTCTTTAGATGTTATAAAATCATTGCCGGATTTTTCGGGTATAAACCCAAATTCATATGTTAGTTGGCGAGAAGCTGCTAACAATTCCATGTCCCTTTACGCTAGAGGAAGCAGACAATATTTTGCTGCCCTCACAATCTTAAGAAACAAAATTACAAGTAATGCTAATGATATTTTGACAAACCACGGAACAGTTCTTAATTTGGATGCAATAATCTCAAGATTAGATTTTGCATATGCGGATAAAAGACCAGCTCATATCATAGAGCAGGAGATGAGCATATTAAGACAAGGTTACTTGTCAATAATAGATTTCTATAATGAGGTCAATAAGAAATTGACACTTCTAATAAATAAAACTATAATGACACATGGAAGTGACTCTGCATTAACAAAAGAATTGAATAAGATGAATAGGAAGAATGCTCTACGAATTTTTATGACCGGCCTGAATGGTCAGTTATCTAACATAATGTTTTCGATCTCACCGGAAGATTTACCCTCAGCTTTAGCGAAAGCGCAGGAGTTAGAGTCGAATAATATGAGAGCAAACTTCGCTCTTCAATTTAATCGGACCAATAATTTGATTCAACATCCAAGAAATAATTCAAATAACAATTTACGATTTCCTGCACGGATTCAAAATTATCAAAGACCACAGCCTAAACCTGAGCCCATGGAAATAGATAATTCAACTAGTAGGTACAGACCTCAGAATAATTTTCAAAATAATTTTCAGAGAAATAATCAGCCTCAAAACAATTTCCAGAGAAATTATCAGCCCCAGTGGAGGAAGCCTGATTTTAATACTTATAATAATCCTCAAAGACCAATTTTTAAACGAGAACGCAATAATAGTGTTCAAAATAGTAACCAGACGCCCCCAGTAAAAATAGAAAGGGTAAACAATTTAAATGAAAATGCTTTTTTAGAAGAGCGCCAGAATTGCCCTATATATATAGAAACGGGCCAAACAGAAAATTAAAAATACTAATAGACACGGGTGCTACATGTTGTTATTGTAGGCCTAATTGCTTGAATGATCGACAGAAGTTAGTAATAAATAAAAAAGTCAGGACAATAAATGGTGATACAGTGATCACACATTTTTACGAAGTATACATATTTGATAGATATGTCAGATTTTATGAAATAAATAATAAATTAGACGCAGATTTATTGATAGGGTTCAATTTATTAAGAAGCGCAAATGTAAAACTAGATTTTGAAAGCAAAACATTGCATTACGGAAATAAATGTGAAAAAATTTACATTCCAGAAGAAGAGTGTAATAAAATTATAGAAGTTAGAGAAAATGAAAATGTTAATAATGAACAATTAACAAATGAAATAAAAGAAAAAATAAAAAAATTACACACGAATATTGATTTGAATTTACCGTTCAGAACGGATGTAAAAGCGGAAATCCGAACAACCGTCGAAACCCCTATATGGAGTAGACAGTACCCTTATCCGCTATCCGCTAATAGTTTTATTAACAAAGAAGTTAATAGAATGATGAGAGATGGGATAATACGGCCATCAAAAAGTCCATACAATTCACCTGTTTGGGTAGTACCAAAAAAAGGAATGAATGAGGATGGGACACAAAAAAGTAGAATGGTAATAGATTTCAAAAAATTAAATGAAAAAACGATATCAGACAAATATCCGATACCCGAGTCAAGTGTAATTTTATCAAATTTAGGGAAAGCAAGATTTTTCTCTACAATAGATTTGGAATCAGAATTCCACCAAATACAAATGAAACCAGAAGATATTGAAAAAACTTCATTCGCAGTAAACAATGGCAAATATGAATTTTTAAGGATGCCATTTGGTTTAAAAAATGCTCCTAGCATATTTCAGAGAGCAATGGACGATATATTGCGAGAACATGTAGGTAAAATATGCCATGTTTATATAGATGATATTATAGTTTATTCGGAAACTATAGATAAACATATACAGGATTTAGATACAATAATTAAAGTTTTGAAGGAATCACATATGAAAATATCTTTGGAAAAATCTACATTTTTCCAAAAACAAGTAGAATTTTTAGGGTATATGGTAGGTCATAACGTAATAAAAACACATCCAAAAAAGATTGAAGCAATAAGTAAATTTCCAGAACCAACAACATTGAGACAACTTAGGAGTTTTCTAGGATTAACAGGATTTTATAGAAGATTTATAAAAGATTATGCAAAAATTGCTAAACCACTGACAATTAATTTAAAAGGAGAAAATGGACGAGTCTCCAAATTCGTTTCGCAAAAAACAGATATTAAACTCGACGATAAGGGAGTTAAGGCTTTTATACAATTAAAGAATCATTTAATTAATGAAATAGTTTTGACACAACAGAATTTTAATAAAAAATTTGTCTTAACGACAGACGCTTCAAATGACGCGATTGGTGGAGTTTTATCTCAAGAGGATAAACCGATTACGTTCATATCGAGAACTTTAAATGATACAGAAAGGAATTATGCGACAAATGAGAAAGAACTTTATGCCATAGTATGGGCATTAAAGAATTTAAGAAATTATTTATATGGTGTCAAAGATTTAGAAATACATACAGATCATCAACCCTTAACATATGCAGTTTCTACACGAAATCCGAATGCAAAAATGAAAAGATGGCATTCCATAATTGAGGAGTACGCTCCAAAAATAATATATAAACCAGGCAAAACGAACGTAGTTGCTGATGCTTTATCACGACAGAATATTAATCATTTATCAGATAGTTCCTCCACGGAAAATACAATTCATTCTGCAGAAAGTAGTGATAATACTGAAATCAAGGAAACATCAAAACCTTTAAATCAATTTAAAAAACAATTATTGCTTATGAAAAACGATAATACAATTCACGATAGAATTATTACTTTTGGAAGGACTAGACATATAATAGAATATGATACAGTAGACAATTTAATTGGTGTATTAAGAGAATATTTACAACCGGGAGTTGTAGCGATACATTGCACTATAGAAGATCTTTATGACATAAAGTCAAAATTAATAGAAACTTTCAATAATAAATTCCTTTATACTAAACTATTCCCAATTGACATAGATAGAGAAGACGATCAGGCAAATATAGTAAGAGATACTCATAACAGAGCACATAGAAACTTCCATGAGAATTTAAAGCAAATATATAAAACATATTATTGGCCACAAATGACCAAACAATTTAAGGAATTTATAAGAAATTGTGAAATTTGTAATAAAAATAAATATGATCGACACCCACAGAGAATCCCAATTGGAGAGGCTCCAATTCCTAAGAAGGAGGGGGAACAACTTCACGTTGACCTTTTTTTCGCTCAAAATTTAAAATTTATGACTTGTATAGATGCCTATTCAAAGTTTTTAGTCATTAAATCAATTGAAGATAAGACAAAATTAGATGAGAAAATTTTAGATATTATTCAAACTTTTCCAGAAGTCAAATGCATAACGATAGATAATGAACCAGGTTTTACATCAATTCAGTTTAAAAATTTAATGGATCGAATGAATATTAGAATTTTTTACTGTGATCCGAAGCATAGTTTAACAAATGGACAGGTAGAAAGAGTTCATTCAACTTTGATAGAAATAGCAAGATGTATGAAACAGGAATTTCAATTAATAGACGATTTAGAATCTATATATAGAGCTGCTCAACAATATAACAAATCAATACATTCAGTTACAAAGGAGAAACCATATGAGGTTCTATACAACAAAGTAAAACATGAAGATTTAAGTGCGAAATTACAAGGAGCTCAAAAGAAAATGTTAAATTACCATAATAAGAAAAGGAAACCAAAGGATTATAAACCAAAAGAAATCATATATGAAAAAATAATAGGATGTAGAAATAAGTTAACACCAAGATATAAGAAACAAAGAGTAAAGTTAGATTTAGGTAGAAAAGTTCGAATTAGAAAAAGAAATAGAATAGTCCACAAAGATAACATTAAAACATAATTTTTATTTTCAGAAAAATGATTTTCTTAATATTATTAACGATAGTACGATTGACAACATCTGAAATTATTGACTACACAAGAGAGAATTACCTATTGATAGAAAATGGCGATGCAGCGCTTTATACAAGTTACGATACTATTTTTCATGTAACACATTTAACATATTTTGAAAAAATAATAGAACAAGCAACAGCGGAAATAGATAGAAATTTATACTTCAATTTAGAACCGCGTAACCCAGACGATGCTAATCTTGATCTTAATAAAGATACCGATATGACTATAATAAAAACCCTTTTAGCACAATTAAGAATAACCAACAGGTACAAAAGAGGTATAACCGAAATAGGAAAAATCTGGAAATGGATTTCAGGATCTCCGGATCATGATGATCTTGTCCTTACAGAAAATAAATTAAATGAGCTTGTAACCCGTAACAATAAACAGTTCGTAACAAACTCCGAAATTTTTGATGCAATTGAAAAATTGTCTGAATCTTTACACGAAATACAAAATGATGCTCAATTAAAATTAGCAAGAGAGCGTAATAAATTAATTATAATGGAATTACAAAATATAATTCAAACTATCGCATTAGCTAAATCAGGTATACTTAATCCAGCTATACTAAATTTACAGGATATCAAAAAGATAACGCAACATGAACATGGTAGTATGACTATAACAGACCTTATGGACGTTTCTAAATTTAAAATATGGAACATACTTAATCAATTTTGAAAATACTACCATTATTGATGGAAAATTATATGAAAACCCAACATTTGTAATACAAAACTATTTAAAGACATATAGTATTGATAAATTTGAAATTAAAGAATATTTTGAATCATATAATGAAAATTTAAAATTTGATAATATTAATGTAATACAATCTATGAAAGATGAAATTGTCAATAGCCCAGTTATGTCATCATTTATACTTATATTTATAATTATAATTATTGCAATATGTTTCATGTATTATTTAAAAATTAAATCATCATATGAATCACGTCTACGTCATAGAGAAGAAGTCAAGTTCAACAAATTGCTAAAACGTGTCGAGATATTGACAGCAGAAGCGGGACGTTCTACTCTTAAGAAGGAGGGGAGTTAAGAAAAGCATTTTACATGCAAATTAAATTAGAAAACAGAACCAATTAATATACTTTGGAGTCACACTTAATGTTGACTCACTAATGAAAATATGTTTTCAAATATTTATGTTCTCAAATTTCAATTACACAAAACAGATTTGTAAAGTTCGTAAGAACTGATTAATATGAGTAACGGCATGAATAAGATGTCTTTGTTTAAAAGGTATAAATAGGGCACAAATATGTGCAATAAGTTTATGTTAATTCTGATACTCGAAGTGTATAGTTTAGGTTAAGCTTGAATAAAGTTTTTTAAAACCTAAACAAAAGGGTTAACTTATTAATTCGCACATATATCTCTCTAAAAATCTTTTATTTTGACTCTAGGTACCTTGAAACATCGAGAACTGTCAAAATTTTCAATTACAATAACTTTCTATGGGAAAATAATAAATAACTAATTCCGACCGATTGCCGAATTTTAAAATCAATAATCAATAAAAACCAAATTCGCTGATTGACATTTTATCAAAATTATAAAGCAATTACAAATTTCTAAGAATTATAAAATTTCGCACAACCAGAGGAAAATATCCCCAAATTTAGAAATTCAATTTACTGATTATGGAAGGCTGTCAAATTCGGTGAAGCGGTAAAAGTTAAAGTTTAGAATTGAAAACTTAACATTTCCACTTCAGGATTCAGGAGGTGAGGGAATACAAACAAAACCGTAAAAAAAGTGACGCCTGTACAAAAAATGTAATTATTAAGAATTTTATCCATCAGTCAAAAGTTTAATTTTGTAACTTTGATCCTCGTAGGTATACCACGTATTTTGAATGAATTGTAAAATTTTAATATAGCACAAAGTTGTTTTAAAATCTTTAGCCAGCTCAAATGTATCGGATCAAGTTTTCTGCATATAAGTTCGTAAAATGTATGCACTTTATTCCATTTATTGTTGAATTTAAGTCTGAAAAAAATTGTATTCGACAATTTTAAGTCTACTGAATTACCCTTTATAAGAAGCTAAGATTGTATCTGATTTCTAAATTAAGTCTACTCAAAAATCAGATAAAACAAGTTATTTAATAAAAACCGTCGAATGTATAGCAAAATAAAACAATTGTGTTTACCATGAGGCTTACCATAAATTAAAATGTTCCAAAATGAAAAAAATGAAATGGTTTGACGTAGGCTTCAAAACAACCATTGAAGGTTAAAGGGAAAGGATATATTAGCATAGCAGTTATGAGCAAATCTAAAATTTCTGCAGAAAGGTGGACTTTAAAAAAATTATCATCCCTATATTTTACTTCTTGGAATACATAACATCCTCATATTTTTCGAGAATTGAGATTAAGTAGGTTAACACTGAGGATATTTTTGGCTTCTAAGTCTCATCAATCAAATAGTTGTATAAATATGGTTCTGAATAAATCTTTAAAAAAAAAATAATTTTATTCTCAATATTAATATACTAAAATCGATATAAGAATGTTTATAGAGTCTTGCTTTAAAATTTCGGAAAAAAAACCTTTTCCGTCTACGATGTTTGATTTGAAAGAAATAAAAAGGACATTCTTAAAATTTGTTTGCACACGTATCCTGTCCTGAATGAACCTCTTTCATTGCCTATCTGTTTTTATTTCTTAGTGTCCTTTAATTTAAACTTAACCATTAAACTAGTACATTATATGGTCAATGATTTATGAGTTTATAGCCTTTTATGAGTATAAGAGTAAGTACGTGCAATTGAACTCTTTCATGGTTTTTATTTTGTTTGCTAAAGTTATAAAACGCCATATACCTAGACACTATATTACATTACCTATCACCAATAGCTTATTGCTTCAAAAACAATATTGGATGCGGTAATAAATGTTTGACGACATATTCACAATGATTTTAGTCCACATTACGTACTTGAGATAACGTCTACACGACAAAATAGGTCCCCTCCGCAGCAATCTGCTATAACTGAGGAGAAACAAGTGCTTATTTTGTGGTGTACCAGTGTCGTCACTTTTATTATTTTATTAAGAAAGCAAATAGACACCCTTATATACACCCCAACCCCCACAAAACCTTCAACTTAAAAAAAAATGTCCTTACTCCCACTCCAGAGAACAAAAGAACATTTTTCGTCAGAGTCAGCAGCAATAATTGTCCGCAAATCAAATAAAAATGATCTTGAACTGAAAAAAGCAAAACTCATTTAGCTTGTTGAGCGTCTTCATAATAATTGTCTTAACCATCTTTTCTCCTTTCGCCAAGTCCAATTATTTGTCCGCAATGTCCACTTTGATGCTGTGGACTAAGTGAGTGTCCATGTGCATGTCCCATGTCCAGTTAATAGAAAATAAAGGATCCAAACAACCGTTTATTTACAAAAATGACAAAGCAATTGGTCGCAGTTTAATTAATTCAACAACGCCAGTGTTTTTTTTTTTTGTGTTGCGTTGTTCATCTCTCGAACAAAACAAAACTCAACAATGCCAACAGCCAGCGAGGACCAAGGACCGAGGATACTAATCTCGCTCAAAAATAATATGGCTCGGAAAACGCATGTCCGCAAAAGCCAAAAGTCACACAGACTTCTTGGCTTTGGCTTTGGTTTTAGCTTGGGCTTGGGCTTTTCCTGAATACCCTATACCCATCAGCAGCGTCATCGTCGCTGTCGGTCGCCTTCGTCACCCTTCGTGAGTATCATCCCCCAAAAGCGAAACCATCAAGATGTCTCTTTTGGTTGTTTGGATGAGTGCGACGCTGCCGCTTGTTGCTGTGATGGGGGTGAAATCAGTTCTCTATGATGGGGTGGTAGGACAAAGACCGTAGAAATGGCAACAGAACTACCCTACAAGCAACAGCAGAAGCAGCAGCAGCAGCAGCAGCAGCTTTTTGCCACCAACTTGTTACACACTGATAACACCGCTATTGTTGTTTTTGGTGCGTTCAAAACATGGCATAAAGAGTGTATAAGGGATGAGTTTTTGGGAGGAAATGACTTGTGCTTGTGCTGCTTGCTGTGGGCAGACATTGTTTCCATATAAAGGAAGAACTCGGATCACAGCTCTTTTAAACATCAACGAACAATTGACTTGTGTGCACATCCCGAAGCAGCTTTTTTCCAACGGAGCAATCTGCTGCCATCATCATCAACGTCAATTTTTTCCGTTACAACCAACAAGTGGATAAAAAGCGTTAAAGAACTGTTAACCGGATATCAATAAAAGGAAAAAAACGAAAAACAGAAAAAGATCCGATTTATAGTGTGTGAAATAATTATCCATTGTTTTTTGATTTTTCAATTAACGTGTATAAAGTGGCACAAAAAAATTGTTTTCAAAGGTGTTGAAATTTTTAAAACGAAATTTATTAAAAAAAAAATACACAGTGTTTGTAAATTGAAAATTATTATAAAGAAATAGTTTTGAGTCTAACAGTGCAGAAGAGGAATCCCATTTTGTGATTATTTCCGGTAAGTCGAATTTATAATTATAAAACTATTTTAGGTGAAATTGGAACTAAAGTAAAAAATCAAACGTGAATTAATCAACTATTTTTTAAGGATTGATTGCAAAATTTATTTGCTTTTGAAATTTGTTTTTTGGATCTTTTTTGAATTATTGTTTTTCTAGTTTGAGTTAACATTTATTATATGAGTAGTCGATTAAATTTATAAAAACTGTGATGAGATTCTAATTGTAATTATTATTTTATTTATAACCAAAAGTAATAATTATTTATTTTTCGATCGAATCTGGGAAAATAAATTTTGAATTCCTTAGTAATTTTTAATAAACAATAATTGTGAAAACATTTCTATCACTCGGACAAAAAATATTTGTGAAATTTTAAAATGTATGAAAATATAAACAAATACTTTTCTTTTTATATTTATATGGAAATCACTTTTAAGATTAACAAAACAAACTTTGAATGCTATTTATGGGTGTGGCTTTTTGAAATCGTTTCAAACCTGAGGCAGTGTCAATTTCGGTGTCTTTTGAATTAAAAAAGATACTCGTCTTTTAATTTTTCAAAATAATGATTTGGAAATTAATTAAAACAATTCCTGAAAAATAAGATATTTCTAAACAAAAAAATAGATCCTTAAACTATTTCAAATCTTAATTTTTGTGATAAACTAAATTTTCATTTAAAGAACTTCCATCAAAAAATGAAGATTAAGCTTTTTTAGGTCGTGATATTTTAGGCGTTAAATCAGTTTATAAGTATTTTTGTCAGGAATATATTTCTTCTAAAGGAAACTGTCAATGGATTTATCCAAAAATAACCATATGACAAAAACTTCGTAAAAAATATGGCTCACAAATATTTTTAACTTCTTACAACCTGAATGTAATTTTAAAAAGTTAAATAAAATGTTGATGCATTTTACTACTAGAAAACTTTTATTTCGGAAGATATGCACAAAAATTGTGTATTTAAAGAATTTTAGATTCTTGCAAAGATTTATGCTTTTCAGAAAATATAAAACATTCTCAAGTAATTTTTAGCTTTCCTTAAATACAAGAGCCAAAAGATAAATTTCATAACTTTGTCAAAAACATATGAATTGTTTTAGTTCGTTAAGTTTTTGAAGTGCATTTTGAAATGGATTGTTATTATCTTTGACAAAAACTTGATTAATTTTCTTTTGCAATTCATTTGAATTCAAAATTTATACTAAAAAAAATTAAAAAAGGATATAAGTCAATTAACGTATCAATGGCCCAATATTTTAAATACTTTGAAATAAAATTACACTGGTCGACAAGTTTTTAGATATTACTTTTTAAAGTTCGAAAAACACGTAAATAAGGTTTTTTGAGGCTATCGAAATTTCTGAAGTAGATTTTTTCAATAAAATCCGTGATGGTTTTCAAATCTAGAATCCTTTTCTTCAATATTCAGTTGAAATATTTACATTATTCCATATAAAACATGAAATTTTAAATATTCGAAAAAATGGTTGTTAGATTTCACATGCCTCACAAAAATCTTAAAGAAACTTTAAATATATTAAAAAAAAAGTTTTGAAAATTGATATTTTTAAAACTTAAGAAAAAAGTTAAAATTAAAGTTCAAAACGTATTTTTCAAAATTATGAAAATATGAAATTTAAGGTTTTCTCAAAACTTCAGAAGGAGTCAAATAAAGACTTATAGTCACAACCAATAAGATTTTCCAAAAACTAAGTTAGATATTAAAATGATTCAAAAATTGTATCTAGAAGATAAAAATTTGTATTTTCCAAATTTATCATACAATTTATTGTTAAGAGATGAATTTGAACTAAGCCTTAAATAGCCCGATTTTTGTTGTTTTTAATACAAGCGGCATATTTAAAAAAAACTGATATGGTAAAGAGGATTAAAATCGATATTCGAATGTAAGACATCTTAATCAATTAAAAAAAAGTGTTGTTTTGTTTGTAGGACAGAAAAAAAACGTAATTTTGTCGAAGATTTATTTGAAGAAATTGTTAATTAAAATTATCCAAACTTTATTAACTTAATTAATTTATTTTTGTACAATAAACTTTTTAGAGTTTCTAAAATAAGTCATAAATTAACCATTTGGCAAATAATCATATTTTTAGTATTTTTATGAGCATTCGTTTTGTGATTTAAAATGCAATTTAAATTGAAAATGGTTGTTCAATGTTAAATATGTTTAAAATTATCAAAAACCCTTTTAAACTTTAGTACCTTTTATTAAGAATTATCGTATTTAATCGTTTGAATTTAAGCACCAGAATCTCTTTATAGAAGTCAAATTCGTTTTTTCTTCATTAAAATTGCAACAAAAGCGTTCTTTGTTTTGGAAAAAAATTACATTATTCGTAAATTTTGTCAAAATCAAAAACAATTTTAATCTAATTTACAAAAAAAACATTACATTTTTAGATTTCCAGTTTTTAATAAAGTAGTTCAAAAATGTCGTTTCGAATTAAGTGATACAATGAATATCAAAAAGACCGTTTACTCTGAAAACATCCCTAAATAATACATATTTAGTTTTTAAAAACATTTAGACATTCCTTTAAGATTACCAACTTTCAATATTTTATACAAAAATATTAGATTTTTGATTTTATTTTAAGGTTTAGTTATTTTTAACTTAAAGTTTCCGAATTCCAACATTTTTATAGCTAATATATTCTTTAAAATACTTTGCTTTTTAATAACTTCAAGTGTAAGCACACTTCGTAAATAAATGTGAAATCTTACTGAACTCAAAAATGTTAGTAATTTTAATTGTTGCTCTTATCGAATCATCAGAGTGTTAATAATTTTCGTTTATAAATCAACTACTTTCTCAATGAAATAAGCTCTGTATTATGAAAATTGTTCATTTTATTTAAGCCGACAGGTTTTTCTCAGAAAACCCTTGTAAATTCCACTTAAATTTATACATATTTTTTTGTTTCCTATTTTTGTCTGTAGGGGAGAACCATTTTATGTTCTTTATGTATTTTCATCCCCAATTTTTGTTTCATTTTTTTTGTTTGAGCTATAAGTCTAAAATTTTACTTATTGAACCACTTTAATATATTGTATCAACATAAACATTTGGCTACGACGAAATTAAATTCTACAAAAAAGTCATCTCCTAAAAAAATACCCTTAGGCTTCTAAAATTTGTATATTACTTGTATATACATATGAACTCTTTTTTTTATTCTCTTAAATTGGTTGGCATGAAAAAATATTTTTCAAAAAAAGATAATATTGAAAATAATGGATTTTTGGTATTATACTTCCTGTCGTATTTAAAATTAAAGGAGATAAAAAAAACAGAGCCATCATCATCACAATCATTACATAAAAAGGACAAAAACATTATCTTTTTGTTATGCAGAAGTCTAATGATTTTATGTTGTTGGTGGTGTTTAAGAACAAGTTTCATTAATATTGTTTATTTTGTAAACACAGACTTTTCTGTTTATACGTTTAGTTTTCCATTCAAATATAATGTCAAGGAAAATCAAAAACGGCCTTTTACTTTTCTGTCCGAAACTTGTGGGGATGGGGATACATTTATTTTATAATTGTATGTCTTCTATTAAGTGGGCTAAAATCCTTCATCTGATGGTTTAACTTTTTATAAGAAATTCCATAAAAATAAATGTGCATTATAATTTTCTTAAACAAGTTATTTTTTTCTACAAAGATACATGTCTCAACATAATACAAAAATTAAATCGTCATTAAGAGCAATCATCGAAAGTCATCATTGAAAATGTGTATGGTTAATTTTGAAATTAAAAATGGCGTTCAAATATTAATTTAGTGTAAATCCATAACACTTTCCCACAAAAATGTGGAAAATTGTAAAAATTTTGGAGTGAACATTCACTTTAAATTTAAGAAGTTTTGTTAAATCTTAAAATTTGAAATTATTATCAGAAAAAATGTTTTTTCTCTACTTCCACATTTGAACACTTCCTTGGTGTTTTCTGTCAATTTCCTAAATCGATTATAGTTTTGAAAGAAAACATTTTTATTTTTTCTAAAAATATAAATTTTGTGTGGATTTTTTGTGTTTAATACTAAAATGGACATTTTGTTCCAGGTTTTTGAATAATTAAAGCAAATGTTAGGCAAAGTTTTGAATTTTAAGGAGTTAAATTGAGTTACAATTTATCAAAATCGAGCAGAACAAAAAAAATGTAATAAGCAATGTGTACAATCTCGAAAATATTCACTAAATTTCAAGAAGAACTCTCCACATTCCTTAATTCCCATTGGTTTTTCGGGAGAAGACTTTTCGTTCGCGGTACCATTTTTGTCGTCCATATCTCAAGAACCTGTAGAGATATCGACATAAATAGACAATAACACAGAAAGATGCAGAAAGGACTTCCAAAAGTTGAAAGTTGAAAAGAAAACGCAAATTATTTAGGAAATTATTGTCATATCTTTTTATTATAACAATAAAGGTATGGTTCAATGATGTATGGAACAAAATACAGGCCAAATGGCTACCCTCGACCTCGCCAGCACACCTCTATCCGATGGTGCAAATTTTCTATGACGCTGATGCATAATTGAGGTTCTATTCCCTTAATGTACTGCATTATTTCATCCTTTAGGTCTTGAACTGTTGCTGGCTTAACGGCGTACAGCTTTTCTTTTAAATAATCCCAAAAAAAGAAGTCCAACTGTGTCAAATCACATGATCCTGGCGGACAATTGATATCGGCACCACGTGAGATAACATGGCCATTGAATTTGTCGTGCAGCCATTGTTTTTTTTTCGAAATTCATTTTTTTATTCATTTAAACTTAACTCTACTTACATTCTAGACAAAATGGGAAACTAGCCTAATTAATTCTACTTAAATATCGGGTGATTTTTTAAGAGCTTGAGAACTTTTTTAAAAAAAAAAAACGGATAAAATTTGCAAAATCTCATCGATTCTTTATTTGAAACGTTAGATTGGTCCATGACATTTACTTTTTGAAGATAATTTCATTTAAATGTTGACCGCGGCTGCGTCTTAGGTGGTCCATTCGGAAAGTCCAATTTTGGGTAACTTTTTCGAGCATTTCGCCCGGAATAGCCCGAATTTCTTCGGAAATGTTGTCTTCCAAAGCTGGAATAGTTGCTGGCTTATTTGTGTAGACTTTAGACTTGACGTAGCCTCACAAAAAATAGTCTAAAGTCCATTATAACTTACTGGCCCTAATCGGGCGCTCTAAGAAATTCATGATTCTTAAAATTAATGCCTTTCGGCCTACGATCAGCAGCCATTGTTTTTTTAGCTGTGTGGCACCGTCTTGTTGAAACCACATATAGTCCGCATCCATATCTTTTAGTAATTCTGCTATTTGACGAATCGACTGAGGTGAAAATGTGCCTCATCGCTGAAGATAATTTTCTTCAAAAATTGATCATCCACTATTTCCATTTCTTACCACCTTTCTGACCATTGACGAAGCGAGGCTTGAAATGGTCAAGAGGCTTTAGTTCTTGAGTCAATTGCATCTTGTAAGCGTGTAAATGTAAGTCTTTATGCATAATGTTCATCAAAGATGAGCGTGAGAGGTACAATTGATGGGCACGATGACGGCTCTTCAGCCACAATCAGCCCTATCATGAATTCCATCGTAATCAGAAATTTTTACGAATCCCGAAAAACTGTATCATGAAATCCGTTCGTAGTGGAAAATCTCATACAATTTTGCATTACGAATGGATTTCACGATACAGTTTTTCCGGATTCGTACAAATTTCCAATTACGATGGAATTCATGATAGGGCTGAATATCGCGAAAAACAGCAATATTTTCTACAGTACGAGCTGCACGACCATGCACTGGTGTTTTCACATCTTCTACAGATCCGGTTTGCTCAGATTTTTGAACGATTTTTCCGATTGGAATTACATTTGGACGATTAAATTGACTGAACATTATGTTCCATTCTCGATATCTCGAGAAGAAATGCAGGTATTGATTTCATTCCATTTCATTCTGTGCTAAATTTTGTTACTGACGTAAGATAATGGTTTTAGAAAAATCTAATCTGTATCTTTTATAAATGAAATAAAAACTTTCAAAAAATTCTACTAAAATTGGTAAAAGTTGATTTTCGACTCAAAATCTCAGACATTATAATATAATATTGAAATGAAACTTATTTAACCATATGCAAAATATTTCAGTTAATTTTTTAAGAAAAATTCAAGTTACAACAAAACACGAAAACCTTCAAAAACAAAAAATTAATAAGAAATGGTTTTCGACTCACGTATTAGAAGATGAAGGAAAGAAAAATTTTTTATCTAACACAAAATATTTCTATTAATATTTAACTTCCCATAGATAGTTATTGTAATGGGTCCGATTTGTCAAATTGAAAATTTTGACATTTCTCGACGTTTCAAGGTCCCTAGAGTCAAAATAAAAGATTTTTAGAAGGATGTCTGTGCGTGTGTGTGTACGTACGTCCGTACGTTCGCGACATTTTTCGTCGGCCATAGCTCAAGAACCAGAAGAGAAATCGACTTCAAATAAATTTTGTTATACAGATAATAGTGCAGAAAGATGCAGAAAGGGCTCTCAAGAAAATTGCGTGGGTGGTTTTTTTACCATTGCAGTTTAAAAAAAAGATAATAATTTTGGTTAACCTTAAATATTGAATTAACCAATGACGCTAGAGACTTGAATTAAATTTTCTATTATATATTATAACGTGGTACAAAACAAGTATATTTTTAGAAAAAAATCCAATAAACGGTTTTTTTTATAAATCGAAAAAAACTGAAAAAAAAATTTGTATCTCCAAAACAATTTTGTGCAACGAAGAATAATGTTTTTAACATCTGATACAATTTTGAGAAAAATCGAATTGACAGTTTTTTTTATAAAAAATAAAAACCTAAAAAAAAATGTATAAAAGTTGGTAAAAATTGATTTTCGACTCAAATATCTTTTCAAAAATTTGAGATAATGGCTTCTAACTAATTTTAGCTTATAAGAAATATTGTTTTCAACATTCGATAAGATTTTGAGAAAAATCGAAATACAAAAAATAAAAACCTGAAAAAAAAAAACAATATTAAAACTTGGTAAAAATTTACTTTCGGCTCAAATAGCTTTTCAAAAATTAAAAATATTGGCTTCAAACTTATTTTATTTCACAGAAAATATTGTTTTCGATATTCAGTAATTTTTTTATAAAAATCCAGCAGTCCTTTTTTCATAAAAAAATAAAACCTACAAAAAATAGTACGCAAATTTGATAAAAATTGATTCATATAGACAAACTTTTAAGCAAGACAAATCAACAGACGGGATGGGAAGTTATCAGTGTGGGTCGCATCCCAGCCTCTTTTTTGTTTAAGTTTTGGATACATCCACAGACGGGTACGGACTTGAAGTTTTCAGTGTGAGTCGCATCCCAACCTCTTTTTTTTTAAATATGATTTCTCTAATATTGGCTTCCAATAGTTTAAGAGTTTACTGGTTTGTTGCCATAAACCAATGTCTTAAATTAGACACATACAAAATAATATAGAGAGATCATAATTCAGAAAATCAAATTAGTACCAAATTGATTTTGATTGCGAGGAATGGACTAATAATTCTCCAGGAGTAATTTTTATCATGAAAAATGGTTTCACAAATTTCATATTCAACATAAAAATTGTAGGCCTTTTCCATCCCTGAAGTTACTCGCAGACAGGAATGGTTGAAAGCTGTAAATTACTAGGCCATGATTCTCTACGAGATTAAATTGACCTAATTGGTACCTAAGCGAGTTCTATGACAATTTACATCACTGTTTTGTAGGAACAAAATATCATCGATGTTCCTAATTTATTTTGAAAAAATTAAGGATCAATGATACCAAGTGTGTAGGCCTCACCAAACCGTCAATTTTAATGGATATAATGGCGATTCGTTAATGTCTTCACTCCATATGCTTATTAGCAAAGCCATTTAACCAGAATTAGGTTTCATAACTAAACTCTGTAAAATAGACGAAGTGCTCTATGAATTTTAAGAATAGATTTATTTGTCTAAAGTTAATTTTCACAATTTGGAAGCGTTGTTCTGGTGGTTAATGATTCATGATGATGAATTGCCAAATCTTACTTTACAGAAATAGCTACATAGTTGTAAACTGTTAAACTATAGTCGACAACAAATTGAAAGGTGCTCAATCAAATTGGTTAATCATCTTCCTGGTTTTATCTATTAAGTAGGTACATTCCTCGTTTTCAGAGATTTTTTTTCTTTGCTTGCAAAGTGTAATTTATAGTGGGAAGTGACATTTCCGTGGGTGACCCTTCCTTTGAAACTTAAACCGCTATCGAATTGCTCTAGTTTTGTTTTCGTCATACCTAAGAAATTGCCTTAAGCCTAACATAAAGTCAAAGCTTATACAATGACCTTTAAATTAATATACCAAATTCATGAACTTTGAATATATTTTTAAGTACTTAACGATGTCTTAGCAACATGTCAGAAACATGTAGCAATGTCACTTTTGGATTATATCATATTATTATTGAATTTTGTCTATTTCGGAATAAAGAAGAAACCCTTCGAGCAGATTTGTATATCTTGTGTTTCCGGTAAAATACAACACTGGTTACCATAGTTGTCGATCAATTTATTCTTCATTTAGTAACTACGAAATTCTTTTCACATCTGCGAAAAAATGTTTAACGAATTTAAAAAAATAAATGGATATGAATTTCAACTCAATGTAGAAACCTTTGTTAAATGGAAAAGTGCATTTTCTTGGTTTTCTTTTCAAAATAAAAACAAAAATTCATTCAAAAACATTTTTACTTTCTACAAATTAAGCTCTTTTCAGTATCATCATTGTCATATAAACCTTCCCTAATCTAATCATATTTCAAGTATAGAATTGAAGTTTCTTATCCTTGAAAATAACTTAAGAAATTCAATACGTATTTTATACGTAAAACAAACTTCATGCACATAATGTGGAAATGGAAGTTGAATTGCTTCAAAACTATTTTATTTTCTCTTTCATTTACTTGCCGGAGAGAAAGGATTATTCAAATTCTTTAAGGAATCTTGGAAAAATAAAACTGTCCTATAAAAACAATATTGTGTTTCATAAAATGTGTTTTGTTGAACTGCTTTGAATGTTTTGTTAATTCTAAAAGCAAATAAAATGTATGCTCATTAGAATTCTGAAGCATTGTCATGTTATTTGTTTTAGACTTTTTTTTTTCTTTTTATAATAGGGCTTCTTTTTGGTGACTTTCTTAAGAGCCAGTGTTAAAGAATTGCTACATACAATATTTAAGACAACATTTTATTACTTTACTCTTATGGTTTATATTATGGCATTCAAAAGGAAGAACTTTTATAATTTATTTATTGGGTGAGTAGTTTAAAAAGGAGTCTCCTCTTGACGTCTATATCAAACAAAAAAATGAAAACAGAGAGTGTGTTTGATTTTCTTAAAGGAAAACATTATAAGAAGTTTTTCAATTTTTAAAATGAGTGTTATTTAAATGTGTTTTGAAAACAATTCCATGTGTGGACGTCGGGAAAGTTTTCTTCATAATTCAAATGGAAACTTAGAAAAGGATTTATTGATGAATGCTTGTTTTATGTTTAAATAACTTATTTCATAGTAAGTCTTATGTTAACTTAAATATTTAAAATAATAACCTAAATACTTGTGGAGTGATGGTTAATGAGTAAGACTGACATGCGATTCTAAGGTCGTACATGAAGAATGGCACCGTTCCACCTTTACAATTTCATTAAATGTAAAAATCATGTCGAGTTCTACTTTAAAAAATATTACTTTACTCAGCTTTTTAACTTATCACTTGACATTATCTGCGATGCATTATCTTCGAAGTTGTGTTTAGATGAAATGATTTTGATTGCTTTTTAGATATTGCTTTTTAGATATTATCAAACTGCGGGAATTAAAAACTTTAAGTAATAGCCCGCTATGGTTTTATTCGAATTTAAAACCTAAGCAAATAAAAGAAATAAGTCCTGGTTAAAGTTCTGGTCCGTACGTCCGTCCGTATGTCCGTATGTCTGTACGTCCGTACGTTCGCGACGTTTTTTTCGTCGTCCATAGCCCAAGAACCAGTAGAGATATCGACTTCAAATAAATTTTGTTATGCAGACAATAAGGCGGAAAGATGCAGAAAGGGCTCTCAAGAAAATTGCGTGGGTGGTTTTTTTACCATTATAAATAAAAAAAAAGGTGAACATTTTGGTTAACCCTAAATATCTCATGAACCAATTACGCTAGAGACTTGAATTAAATTTTATATTATATATTGTAACGTGATACAAAACAATTATATTTTTGGAAAAAAATCCTATTAACGGTTTTTTTTATAAATGAAAAAAACTGAAAAAAAAAATTTGTCACCTCGAAAATTTTACGACAAAAATATGATTTCATCTCTAACACAATTTTGTGCAACGAAGAATAATGTTTTTGACATCTGATAAAATTTTGAGAAAAATCTAAAAAAAACATTGCTCAAAGTTGGTAAAACTTGAATTTCGACTGAAATATCTTTTCACAAAAATGAGATTAAGGCTTCAAACTTATTTATCTTATAAGAAATATTGTTTTCAACATTCTGAAAAATTTTGAGAAAAATTGAATAGACAGTTTTTTTACAAAAAATAAAAACCCAAAATAAAATATTAATAAAAGTTGGTAAAAATTGATTTTTGACTTAAATATCTTTTCAAAACTTTGAGATATTGGCTTTAAACTGCTTTTATCTTTCAAAAGATATTGTTGTCAACATTCAGTAAAATTTTGAAAAAAATCGAATTGACAGTCTTTTTTACAAAAAATTAAAAACCAAAAAAAAAATTTAACAAAAGTAGTTAAAAATTGATTTTCGACTCAAATATCTTCTAATTAATTTTGACTTATAAGAAATATTGTTTTCAACATTAGGAATAATTTTAAGAAAAATCGAATTGACAGTTTTTTTTACAAAAAATAAAAACCTAAACAAAAAAATTATAAAAGTTGGTAAAAATTGTTTTTCGACGTAAATATCTTTTCAAAAATTTGAGACATTGGCTTCAAACTAATTTTATCTTATAAGAAATATTGTTTTCAACATTCAATAAATTTTGAGAAAAATTGATTGGGCAGTTTTTTTTACAACAAATAAAAACCTTTAAAAAAAACAATACTAAAACTTGTAAAAATTTACTTTCGACTCAAAAAGCTTTTCAAAAATTAAAAATATTGGCTTCAAACGTATTTTATTTTACAAAAAATATTGTTTTCGATATTCAGTAATTTTTTTTATAAAAATCCAACAGTCCGTTTTTTCATAAAAAAATAAATCTACAAAAAATAGTACGCATATTTGGTAAAAATTGATAAATATAGACAAACTTTTAAGCAAGACAAATCGACAGACGGGATGGGAAGTTATCAGTGTGGGTCGCATCCCAGCCTCTTTTTTAATTCAATTTTAAACAAAATTGAGCTAACTGCCACAAAGTACGAGCTGATGTTGACATATGTGAATTCAAGTTCTTGCTCAAGATTACTAGAAATAAGGCAAAAAAAGGGGTCAAACCCGAAACCTTCTTTTGATTTTCTTAGGATTGTGTTAAAAGTCTCATTAAGTTTTGAGTCCACCTTGTATGTTATATACAACCAAAAGTCACGATTATTTCCGTTTCTATAGGTCAAATGGCTTTAACAAATTTAAAAAAAAAACTGTTAAGCATTAAATTTGCTAAAATGTTTGTCTCAATAATGTTTTCAACCATTTTTGAGTATGAAAAAAGGTTGAAACAAACATTTTAGCAAATTGCAAAATTAACACCATTGGACCTTTAAAAACGGAGATAATCAGAAATCATGGTCCACAGCTTATGAACACGGACGAGATGGTATGGGACTTTGTACATAAACACTTATTTTAAAAACATAATTTTTGATATTATTACGAAATGATTGGATGACATAAAATAATCCATCTTTTCCAATCCTTTTTTGCAAAAAAAATAAATAAAACGAATACAAAAAATCTCATTTGTCAAGCAACAAAGTGCATACCAGTAAAGTCTCGAAGTAGAAGAATATAGCTATTACAATTTCAAAAAGTGAGACGTTACACTACTAGTGCCATCATCCCGAAGTAGTCACTCGTTGATTCCATTACTAATGGGACTCACTCACTCAGTCACTAATGCTATAATTCAGCCCCTAATTTTTTAACATAGTGCTTTTTATTCACCAAATCACAAACACTTTTAAAAGTCATTTTCCCAATTTTTTTGACAACTTATACATAATATTTAATATTGTTGCTTTTATTAATTTGTACTCGAACTTGAAGACTAAAATTCTGATCTAATTTTTAGAAAACAAATTTAAGAAAACTATACTATTTAAGGTCAATTAGCCTTGTCACAAAAAAGGGCCATTCATCAAATGAGGCACATCTGAAATGTAATTTGTCCAAAACATATTTATTTTGTTGTTTTTATTAACAACAAGTCCAAGAACTCACGTACCCTGAATCTTTTCTTCCATTTATTGTCAACTTTAACCAATTATATTTTGACCATGCCTTGAATTATTCTTTACGATTTCAATCGCTTCTTTAATTTTGATCATCAGTCGGTTTAGTCTAGTGGTGTTCTTAATAATGCACAGCTTTAGCTTTTACCATTTTCTGCTTTTAATGGTTGTTGATGCTTTGTCGTTTTTCAGTTATAACAAAGAATATTTCAAAAATGACAAATATTTAAAAAATCTTGATAAATGAACACCTAATCTTGTTCATAATTTTTAACTTAATGAGCATACCTAAAACAGTTTTAAACAAATGTTCTATAACATTTATAGAAATGTCAACGTGCCAAAAAATCAATCAACCATTTTATAACTTTAAAAAAGGTAAATATGAAAGAACTTTGCTATGTTGATTAAGTTAAAAAAAGCACAATTTTTGAACCCAGAATTACCTAGACAAGAATTTTGTATCACTCACAAATGTGCAAAATGAGATCAATAAAAATCTTTATAAAGGGGTTTTCAATAAGGGCGGGTAGATCTTGAAATGGAATAAAACAAGCTGTGTGTGAGGTATAAACAAATTTTTTTTTTTATTTGAAAGGCGTATGTATGCCATTAAGTGTGAAATATGACATCATTCAAACGCCCGCCTCGGCTTCTTACGGTGGCACAGATCCGAGTGGTTCAATTTTCAATGACTCTTCCGCATAGATCCGGCTTAATTTCAGCGATGGACTGTGTTATGTCACCTTTAGGGCATCGGTTTATTTGCATAGACCTGCGACTTCAAGAAACCCCACAGGAAAAAGTCTAACGGGGTCAAATCGCATGAACTTGGTGGTCAATTTACATCATCTCTGCGAGAAATAACCTTACCCTCAAATCGTTCATGCAAAATGTCAGTCGTGGCGTTTGCTGTGTGGCACGTAGCATTGTGCTGCTGGAACCACAGATCGTCTAGGTCCATATGGTTCAATTTGGGCCACAAGAAATTAGTTATCGGAGTTAAGTAGCGCTCGCTGTTGACGGTGACCGCCTCAATAACGTCGATTTCAAAAAAGAGTACAAACCAATTACGCCGCCACGCACCGGCCCAAAATCCACACCAAACGGTTACTTTTTGATAATGCATTATCACCTGGTGAACCTCGCGTGGGTTAGTGTCGTCCCATATACGGCAATTTTGCTTGTTAACACAGCCATTCATCCAAAAATGCGCCTCGTTACTAAAGCGACCAAACGGCGTTGTCTATGGTCATGAACTTTGAGTTCCTGAGTCTGTTGGATCTTGAACGGGTGTAAGCCCAAGTCCCGACGCGAAATTCGCCAAGTTGAAGTCTGCGAAAGGCCGAGTTCTTGTGCACGGCAAGGATAGACTGCCTCGGGTTCTGCTGTACACTTTCACGGACCGCGGCGATGTTCTCGGCCTATCTTGCGTTCCTTGAACCGAACCTACGGGTGTTGGCTGATTGTTTACTGAACCGGTCGTCTCAAATTTAGCCACCAAACGTTGAAGAGTCGACTGTGAAGGGCCACAAAATCTACCGTAAAATAGGCACAATGCCCGCAACGTTTGCATTAACGAACACTCATTTTGACAATAAAGTTTTATCATTTGAACGTGCTGTTCAATCGTGTAACTTGCCATGATGATTTGGCATAAACAACTGTATAATAAACAAAAGATTTGACAGATGTCACAAAAACAAAATGGCCGATACAGGGCGCCAAAATGAAAAAACCTTTATAAAAACTTTCGTAGTTTGTAATTTTCAAATAACTCCCCTTAAACACCTTAAGTAAAAATGGTAAACTCACTAATTTCAAGTACAACAACAATTTTGTTTAATTTCCATTAATACTGAATTTTGTTTCTAAGTGACCTTAACCCTACTGACGCGACGCTTTTATGTCTCTCAAATAAAATTTAGATATCTACAAATTTTCCATCTTTATAATTGACGGTTAAAACTTTTTTTTCGAAAAACAATCATATTTAACGAAAAGACAGTCATTAAACCTCTTAGAAAAATTACGTAAAGTAACCTTTTGGTTTTATTTACCTTAGGGTAAGTTCGGGCATTATGGCGCACCTAACGTTAATCTAAAATAACTTTAAAACGAACAACATTTTATAATTCAGTATTTTTTTTTTCAGTAACATAAATAAATCAAATAAAAATAATAATTCAAGTTCATTAACAAAAAATAAATTAGTTTAAAAATAGTTTAAAAAAAACCATATTGCCCTACCTGCGGGCAATATGGCGCACCCCTGAGGGCAATATGGCGGGGAGATTTCATTTTTGATTTAAACGCCCACATCCATCACAGGTGTTCTTAAATCCCGTACATGAATCGTGAGACCACTGTCCGAAAAGGACACACTGCATCCACTCGTCCTTTTTGATTGTAGTGGTGTAATCCTCACCACATCCAGCACAAATATTTTCCCCGAAATCTTCGGGCCCATCCGGCTCTTCGGCTAGCTGGATCTCAAGATTTTGTTCGTCGGATGACGTTGATGATTGCCGCTTTACCTTTATTTGTTTTAGCCTTGGAATCTTAGTCTTCAGTTGTTGTTGTTTTTGTATTGAAGAGACATACGTATGAAACTATAATTTACATGAAAACTTCATAAGGGCATTATGGCTTACCCGCGCCATAATGCCCTCACAGTATCTGCGCCATATTGCACAAAAAACACTAATTCACAACACATTACAAAAAAACTAAGTTCTCTTTTCGTTTCAAAAATTTCCCGCTACACAACAAAACTGAAACTGTATTCTGCATTACACTCTTCACACCGAACACCTGCGTTATATACTTACCGAGAAAAACGAATCCAAACAAAAAGCAAAATTATAAAAACACGAGCAAACTGTTAATTTTTTTTCTATTCTTTTTTTTGTCCAGCGAAATTCGTCGTATCGACTAACGATATTTACAGGGCACGTGTTCGGCAGAGATTGAAGTTTTTGCATTGTTTTTATTTTAATTAGAATTTTAGAAGTATGATATTTGCGAGGTGCGCCATAATGCCCCATGCGCCATAATGCCCGAACTTACCCTAAGACTCAAGAAATACACACTGAAAACAAATTGGTATATTTACCTTTCACAGAAACAACAAATAGTCTTTTGTTGAATTAAAAAATAAGGATGAACTTTAAAAAATGATTACCTCTCTTGACGGGGATTCAAATTTCTTTTCTTTAATTGATTCTTTACAAATTGCTCAATTTGTTCTTTTGTTTTTTTTTTCTCTCTCGAAATACGTGGTCTACCTTTTGACCCTTGTTGAATCAATTAATAATGAGTACAAATTGGACTTATCTTTAACCTACTTTATCTTTATCTCATTAAATTTTGTGTTTTATTCTTTATTCAAAAAAAAAACTACAACAACTAAAAACAAATGTTTGCAATCATGATATGGTTTTAAATTTCCATGGATTTGTCTATGAGAAGAGTAAGAAGTTGTAAATACAAATTAAAGAACGTATTTTCGTGAAGAAGCTTCTTTTTTTTGGTTTGAAACGTTATTTTTTTTAAGCAAGACGATTTTTGACTCCTAAATTAAGTGGGATGACATCCTTTAAATCTTAAAATAGATTCACGTAGATTAAACAATTCAAGATTGTGTTGTACGAAACGTTTAAACAAGTGTCAAAACTTTTTGTGTTGATTTTTTGAATTCCTTTAATTTATACTGCGACATAAATATGGTGTAACATTGTGCCAGGAGGGGGGTGGTGTTGGTAAGGGTAGGTAATTTTAAAAATGTTGTTCATTCAAACATAATCATATATACAACCCAACGATATGATGTGATGTGATGTGTGCGAGGATGATTTTCAAAAAAGCACATAATCATTAGAGGATATTATTGTTTGAATAATTGAACATTCACTTTTTCCATCTAATCATTTTTTAAACACCTTTGAGAAAATAAAAAAAAGATAATAAGTATTTCAAGTCATCATAATGTTAACCTTTCAAAAAACATTGCCTCCCAAAAACTCTTATAAATTCTCAGCGAATGGAAACAATTAGTTTTAATTAAATACAATTAGCAAAAACGAGTTCTTTTTTCCCCAGTAGCTGTGAACTTAATGAATCTCAACAATTAAGGATGTGAAAATAGCAACATCATGAATAAATTATTTTTTTTTATTTTGAATGGAAAAATATGAAAATTCCTCTTTATAGAGAAGAAATAGAAACAGAACACTTTTAGTTCTATGATTTCATTTTTTTCCTTATTAAATGATTGTCCTTTACAAAAAGGATTTAAATTGACGACCTAATAAAAAGCTGATAACTGTGACATTAGATAAGGAAACAATTTGTTTTCTTTGTTGATAAATTTATTTGAAAATACACGTTTTCAAAATGTTTAGAATGAGAAAAATCAATATTTCTCAATATAAAAAATAGTACGTATACGTCAGGTATGCCCATACTAACATTTTTCGAATGTTTGATTCCTTTATCCATTTTTTCTTAAAACTTAAGATGTCTTTCCTTAATTGTTGAATTGTCTATATTTTTCCTTATTATATTTCATTCTTAGCGTCTAGACAAATGTTCTGAATTATTCCCTAGAAAACCATTTTAACTTATTTTGAATTTTCTAACCACTCCTGGAAGAGCGTGGATTTTATTTTATTATTCTGTAAATCCATAGATTATTTTTATTATCCTCAAAGATACTTTAATATTTTGCATTGAGTCTACTTTATATGGAACTTAATGTAGATAATCCTACGGATTTGTAATAAACTGGTGCAAAATTAATTTAATTTTGAATATAGATTAAAAGAGTATAGTAATAAGTAAAGTGCGTCAATGTTGAACAGGATCGTTCGTGAGCTTCTTTTAATTAATCAAACTTAAATGAGTTATAGTTCAATACTACGTAATTATAAGTGTTTTGAATTTGAATTAAAGAAAAAGTTTTATGATATAAGAGAATATATATTTATAATAGTTTCTTTTGCTGTTACATTTTGAAGAAAATTAATTTTACAAAAATGTACATGTATGTGTATTGTTAATGTTGTTTTAATGTTTTGTCTTTTGACAAAATTTATAAAATATATTATTTTGATTTAACGTGAACAAATAATTTTACTAATTAGATTATAAAGGGTGATTTTTTAGCTATTATCTTTTTGGCTGACGCACGTTTCGTGTTTTGTTTCACTGTCAAACATCTTCAGTTTGGTCTAATATTTAACCCTGAATCGTCTTACAAACGAACAACACTTGCAAATTATTGAATTTTATTATCAAAATGCTTGCTCTGTTAAGAAAGTTCATGGCGCGCTTCTTCCATTTTACGACGAAGCTCATTTTTGGCTCAATAGGTACGTAAATAAAGCAGAATTGTCGATTTTGGAGTGAATATCAGCCAGAAGCATTGCAAGAGCTACCAATGCATCCAGAAAAAGTCACAGTTTGGTGCGGTTTATGGGCTGGTGTCATCATTGGACCGTACTTCTTCAAAGATGATGCGAATCATAACGTAACTGTGAATGGTGAGCGCTACCGTGAGATGATATTCAACTTTTTTTGCCCAAAATGCAAGAGCTTGACTTGCATGACATGTGGTTTCAACAAGACGGTGCCACATGCCACACAGCTCGAGCAACAATGGACTTATTGAGAGGCGAGTTCGGTGAACATTTTATTTCACGTTCGGGACCGGTCAATTGGCCGCCTAGATCGTGCGATTTAACGCCTTTAGACTATCTGTCTATACAGACAAGCCCACTTCAATTGGCGCATTGGAAGACAACATTAAAGCAGTTATTCGTGAGATACCGGCCGAAATGTTGGAAAGAGTATGCCAAAATTTTACTAAGCGGATGGACCATTTGAAGAGCAGTCAAGGTCAACATTTGCATGAAATTCTTCAAACATTAAATTATATGGACCGTACAATCGATTCAAATAAAGATTTTATGCATTTTTCTGAATTGTATGTGTTTTTTTAACTTCCCATAGGAAGTTTTTGTAATGGGTCCGATTTGTCGAATTGAAAATTTTGACATTTCTTGACGTTTCAAGGTCCCTAGAGTCGAAATAAAAGATTTTTAGAAAGATGTCTGTGCGTGCGTGTGTACGTCCGTACAATCGCGACGTTTTTTCGTCGTCCATACCTCAAGAACCATAAGAGATATCGACTTCAAATAAACTTTGTTGCACAGATAATAAGGCAGAAAGATGCAGAAAGCGCTCTCAAGAAAATTGCGTGGGTGGTTATTTTACCATAGCAGTTTAAAAAAAAGGTGAAAATTTTGGTAAACCCTAAATATCTCATGAACCAATGACGCTAGAGACTTGAATTAAATTTTATATTATATATTGTAACGTAATACAAAACAAGTGTATTTTTGGAAAAAAAATCCAATTAACTGTTTTGTCTATAAATCAAAAAAACTGAAAAAAAAAATTTGTCACCTCGAAAATTTTACGACCAAAATATGATTTCATCTCCAAAACAATTTTGTGCAACGAAAAATAATGTTTTTGACATCTGATAAAATTTTGAAAAAAATCTAATTGACAGTTTTTGTATAAAAAAAAAAAACATTACTCAAACTTGTGAAAAATTGAATTTCGACTCAAATATCTTTTCAAAAACTTGAGATTAAGGATTCAAACTTATTTTATCTTATAAGAAATATTGTTTTCAACATTCAGTAAAATTTTGAAAAAAATCTAATTTTCAGTTTTTTTTACAAAAAATTAAAAACCGAAAAAAAAATTAACAAAAGTTTGTAAAAATTGATTTTCGACTCAAATATCTTTTCAAAAATTTGAGATAATAGCTTTAAACTATTTTAACCTTTAAAAAAATATTGTTTCCAACATTCAGTAAAATTTTGAAAAAAATCTAATTGGCAGTTTTTTTTACAAAAAATTAAAAACCTAAAAAAAATTTAACAAAAGTTGGTAAAAATTGATTTTCGACTCAAATATCTTTTCAAAAATTTGAGATAATGGCTTTTAACTAATTTTTACTTATAAGAAATATTGTTTTCAACATTCAGTAAAATTTTGAAAAAAATCTAATTGACAGTTTTTTTTACAAAAAATTAAATACCAAAAAAAAAATTAACAAAAGTTTGTAAAAATTCATTTCGACTCAAATATCTTTTCAAAAATTTGAGATAATCGCTTTAAACTATTTTAACCTTTAAAAAAATATTGTTTCCAACATTCAGTAAAATTTTGAAAAAAATCTAATTGGCAGTTTTTTTTACAAAAAATTAAAAACCTAAAAAAAATTTAACAAAAGTTGGTAAAAATTGATTTTCGACTCAAATATCTTTTCAAAAATTTGAGATAATGGCTTTTAACTAATTTTTACTTATAAGAAATATTGTTTTCAACATTCGATAAAATTTTGAGAAAAATCGAATTGACAGTTTTTTTTACAAAAAATAAAAACCTAAAAAAAAACAATACTAAAACTTGGTAAAAATTTACTTTCGACTTAAAAAGCTTTTCAAAAATTAAAAATATTGGCTTCAAACTTATTTTATTTCACAGAAAATATTGTTTTCGATATTCAGTAATTTTTTTTTATAAAAATCCAACAGTCCGTTTTTTCATAAAAAAATAAAATGTACAAAAAATCGTACGCAAATTTGGTAAAAATTGATACATACAAACTTTTAAGCAAGACAAATCGACAGAAGGGATGGGAAGTTATCAGTAAGGGTCGCATCCCAGCCTCTTTTTTTTTTAATTTTCTTATAGCTTTTAAAAAATCACCCTTTACTTGCATTTTTAACCTATTTGGAAATGTAAAACATTAAATTGTAAATTAAATACTAATCGTATAAAATAAAAATAATATCGATTTAAAAGAATTAAAACAAATTAAAACGCTTTGATAATTATTGGTAAGTCTTAAAATATTTTAGTAGAAAAAGTAATCACAATATGTTTAAAAACAATCAATTTCTTCTTCAGGTTTTCTTACTGGCAATAAAATTACACTTTTTCAATTGGTTGTAAATGGCCATAGTTCAAATACGACTTCAAAATGTATGTATCCCGTCAGGTTTTTGAGATATATTCCGTTTAAAAATTTGTGTTACAAAAAATAAAAGCACAGCGAATTTTTTTAATACAATGTGTTGTGTAATGTATAAAGTTTTAAGAGCAAGTAAACAATTCTATTTTAAGAAAAATTAAAAAAATAAAAATTACACCAAATTAGCAAATTTTAAGTGTTTTACTTTAGCAAGATTTTTGGTTGGCATGTTAGCCATAATTGTTCCCGTACATGAGTAATGTATTTTGATTTAATCTTCTTGAATGAGTTCTCTGACAAAATAGTTACGTATGTCGATATGCTTTATTCGGGGATGATGCACGGGTCCCTTGCAAGTTGTTAAGCAACTGTGTTGTCGTTAAAAGTTTAAATAGTAAATTTAAAAAATAATTGTCCTCTTTACTGGCTTGAGACAAGGCCATATTCTTAGCCTCTGTGTTACGGACAGCAACAGAAGGCTGCTTTTTTAATTCCCAGGAAATCGCATCATCTGCCAATATAAATTCATATCCCATATAGGATTTCCTGTCCTCGACGTTAACTGTTGTTATGTTCTATATGTGAATGAGTGTTGAATTGTCAGAGTGTAAAACAACAGAATAAAACCTTCTGGTTGTGACATAAAAATAGTGTCCTTCAGATTTTCATACAAATATGCTTTGGTAATATCCAAGTGGTAGCAGTTCTCGTTCAACAGCCAAAGCAATAATTATCAGATGTATCGATGAGGAACGTGTGACAGAAAAAAAAGTTTTATTTTAGTTGACTAAAAACTTCTGCCCAAAAACCTCTTGCTACAGGCCTACTCTTCTATCTTTCGGTAGAGCCGCCTGCATTCTTCTTTATGCTGAACACCCACTTACAGCCTCTTCTGGACAATCTACCAACTCTCAAGTCTGGTTCTTCGTAAGCGCATTCATTTCAACAAAATTTTGATCGACCTGGCTTCTTATCTTAAACAACCGCTTTGGATCCAAAAACTTTAAAACGAGATGTAATAGGCTTTTTTAATGACCAAAGTTCATGAGGGGTAAGCAAACCAGGTGTATTTGTGGGCGATATGCTTTTCAAATATGCAGTCGTGTGAATGGATGGATTCAGAAAGACTTGAAACAACTAGCAAACACCTTATCATCTATGCTATTCGCCATGCGGTTGGCTATTTTCGGCAAATCATTCTGATGAAGAGTATACGCTACTGCCTCTGAATGCCACACTCCCTTAAGAAATCGATAAACGCATTGCTAAAGTATTGTGTATCGTTGAGGCCTCGAAGCGTCTTTATCTTATACCCGGTCTGTAATTCTGACATCACCTTAATTTGTTTAAAGAATTCAAAAACCTTATCCTTCGATTTAATCAAATTGACAAAAACTTTCTAGATTTATTTGATAAAAGTCTCGATCCGTCGACGAACGACCATAACTCCTCATGGGCCAATGTACTTTTCATTTGGATTGCTGTGTTATTTTCGACTTTAGACTGGTTTTTGGTTAAGGCCACTACGTTATCTGAACAATCGATTAACTATCTTCAAATTAGAATTCGTAAAGTTATCAAAGAAGTACAGCAGTAAAGATGTGTATTGGTCATGGGTAATTATATTGGGCTGCAACCGTTACTCATGGGGGTCATTTGACTGATACCGTTGTATATTGTTAATAACATATTGTTTGTAGTATCAAAATGAAATCTCTCATCAGAAAACTCTATATCTAATTTGAATGAAAACAATAAGGAAAATTTGACAAGCATTCTAAACTATAAAAAGAGGTGCCGAAACCCGGGATCGAACCGGGGACCTTTAGATCTTCAGTCTAACGCTCTCCCAACTGAGCTATTTCGGCTTATATACCTACAGTTATGTTACAGGATTCCAAAAACTAACCCGTATCCTTATCAAAGTTTATTTAAGCTTTCTAATCTGAACCATATACAATTTATCAAGGATTTTCTCAAACTTAACTATGGTTGTGATTTAATTGTTAAGTAATTTTCTTTGTCGTTAAGTTTTGTAAACATGTATATTTTGTTTTCTTTTTTATCCTGGTGAATTCATTGAATTTCAATGGAAAAATGTCTTTTAAAGTTTCATAGTTTTTGACTCTTGTATTAACTGCAAATAAACAGCAAATGAAAACAACAAACTTTTGTTAGATGATTTTATGGTTCTTCTTTCAAAATGAAGTTTGTTTTTACTTCAAATTTGTATTGCACATTTTTTTCTCAGCTTCTATGTAAGATAAAAATGTCTAAATATGTAAAATTATGAAAACCCTACATTCAGAGGTTAAACGAAAATTATATACCTTCCTTTTGATACTTTAAACATCAGTAATTGAATTGTTCAACCAGAACAGACGCATAATATTCATAATTTTTTTTCTTTTGTTCAGTAAAATATAATTTAAATACCATTTAAAGTTAATACGAGTATAATATTATTTATGTATGTATGTTATGTATGCCAATGTATGCCGGTAGCAAAACATTCACATTCGATTAACAATGTTCTTTGAATTTTGTATATAAAAATCGCTTAACGTCGAAAAATGTAATTTTTTTTATAAAAAAAAAGTAAAATTTAGGGACGTATAAATAACATCGAGAGTATATTCTTTATATTAAGAGTATGTTGTATGCCTCAAAATATTTTGACAGGGAATGGCAATTTGGCAAAACATACATATTTTTTAAATAATGAGTTTATTCGATGAAACATGTGTGGTCAAGTGATTAATTAATACAAATTAAAAGTAGAATTTTTCTCATTTTATAATCTATGTGGAATAAATAAGCACATTTTATGTTATGAAGAAGTGTATATAAATTCGAATACATAGGTTGACAAAATTAAGCTTTTTTCTAATCCACGCACAAAACTTTTAAGGGATTTTGTTGTCGGGAATTCAAATATTTCCTTTTTATTTTTGTATCACATCAGATTTTGTACACATAGAAATTATAAAGACAACCAAAAACGGTGTTTTTAAGACTAAATTACAAGAAGTAGTTCTAAACAATAAATTGTATGAAGATTTTGCGAAGAACAAACCCTTGTCTTTTAGATAAGGTTTCTGTCATTTTATAGTATCCCGAACATTTTTTTTTGAAAACTGTCTTTAATTATAAGTCTGCAATTTTAAAAATGCTTGAATTAACTGTTTTCATGAATTTGAAAAATACATTTTGAGGTTCATTTTAAACCTAAACTTCGATTTTAATTATCAGCTTAAATTAAGAAAACATCCATTTTCGCAACATTATTTATATATCTTTTTAATAGATAGCGAAAAGTTGATGTAAAAGACTTGTTAACTTACTCGTTGGATAAACAAAAATTACTTTAATTTTGAAGTCGGATTTAAAATAAAGCCATCAATTGTTTCACCAGTAGAAAAACCTTGTTGACAAGAGTAATAAGTCCGATATTTTGAGATACATATGCACTCTCACAATTTCTCCAAATTCGCACAAAGTCCCCAGTGTGTTAAAGCTTATACGAGAAAAAAAGTGTGAGAAGTCTAAAACAAAACTTTAAACGATTTAGTTAAATGTTAAAGCAACTTCTAACAATTTACTAAGCTTAAAAGATGTTTAACCTAATTTTTTTTAACCTAATTTTAAACGATTCTAATGCCTAATTATATCTTAATAATTTGCTAAAGTTAAAATCACGGGATGGCTACTTGAACTTTTAGCAATTTGCTAAATCCACATGACATCTGCATAATTATTCTTATAAAAGCAGTGGATGGAATCGTCCAATCAACAGTGGATACACCGTTTAATAAATATCACTGGTCGGCAAGGTTTTCTTCCTGGCAATAAAATTGAACTTTTAAAATGGGTTTTAATGGCCTTAATGTATCACGTCAGGTTTTTGAGATATTGCTTTTTAGTGCTTTCTCAAATTAGCAGTTCGGATTCGGCTCAAAACTGTAGGTCCCTTCCATTCGTTGGCAACATTCCTCGCACACAGGAATGGTTGAGAGTTGTAAGTCACTAGACCCTAGTTCTCAACGGACTGTTGCGCCACCCAGTTTTTAACTTTTTTTACAATAAAATCCATGGTGGTTTTCCAAATCTATAAACGATTTCTTCAATATTCAGTTGAAATATTAATATTATTTTATTGGATATTCAAAAAATCATCCGGAGTTGTTATATTTCACCTGTGTTACAAAAATCTGAAAGAAATGCTAAACACTTTATGCTAAAACGGGTTTAAACAGGAAAAGGTGAAACGGTTTAAAAGTAAGTTTTTACTTGTGACATATAGGAACTATGTACATATACATATAGCAAGTTTAGCATTCGTGCAAAATTTTGAACTCCAGATTTTAATCAAACATGATATGACGATGGTAAAGAAGTCGAAAAAAGTGGGTCCCGCGATTCCGTCCGATCTGTTTTGTCTGTCTGTTCACGCTCCTACAGCCTAATTCATTAAGTTGATTGAGTTCAAACTTGGAAGTTAAGGTTTTGAGCAGATTCGGGTTAGGCGTTTTTCTCATTTTTTTTTTTAAGATCAAAACTAACAGTGGCCCTATACAATTTTTTTGGTCAAAAAACGAAAATTCGAATTTTCTCAAGAACAAACCGATAGATTTTTTTAAAATTTTCTCTTTATAGGAAAAACAAATTTTTGTATTGCTCAGGGAAGGTACCGCTCATATAACCGTTATTTTGTTTTTAATTTTCTCAGCAACTTATGAACTGATTTCAATAATTTTTTTTGAACGAGCTCTTATATTGCTTTAACAATATTTGATTATAAAAAGTGCAATTTTTTATTGTTTGGATTTTTAAAAAAATTTTGAATTTTTTTTTTTCAAAATTCTATATCTCAAAAACGGGTCAACATTTTTTTACGAAATTCAAATGTAGAGCGTATATTTACAATCACTAAACAACTGCATACCAAAAATATTTTTAGAACAAAATTGAAAAATTTTATATATAAAAAATTAATTTAAAAAAAAAACCGCCCTAACGATTTTCAAAAAAAAAATTGAAAAATCAAAGGTTTTTTTTATTTATAAAATGGCATTTACATTTTGAAGACAAACTTATTTTTCAGGTAAAATTTTAAATCTTCAAATAGTATTTTTTTTTTAAATTATTTTAACTGTATTAAATGTAACCCCCTCCCATCTCACCAGATCAAATCCTACGCATGAGCCCGAAAGAGCGCATTATTTTGACAAAATTTTAATTACATTCCTATCTTTTATCGAAATTAATGCATTTGGTACATATTTATTTATTTTTATAACTATAACTATTGTAAATACCAACGATGGCCGTGTAGCGCCACTGCATCAGATTAACGTATATGATATATTTAAAAACAATCTATTTTAAAGTGTCTATCAAGAAGTAATATCTTGGTACCTATGTATATTTGATTTTAAAATATTATTCTTTTACTTGCCTTCGCCTAAATAAAAGAATAAATACTTAGTACAAGTTGAAGAAACGGGCTAGAAAGAGTATACGTATTTTCTATTAGAATCACTTTTTCAACGTACACCTATAATATTGTATTACGTACAACCTCTGCAACTACTGCTTACGTGTCACTTCATTACTAAAATCAAAAACGCACAAGAGCCTGACTGTTCACAACCAATAGGCAATCGCTTTACAATTTAAACATACATACATGTTCTTCCTCTTTCTTATCTTCAGATAATTTATTTTCCATCCTGGTTCTTCTAATATGAAATTAAAATAAAGCTATCCAAAGGAAAAAGCTTTGAACGAACTAGTTGAATACACAAACAATTGTTTTCGTTAAGTATGCTTACAAGTATTTTCTATTTCTGGGATGAATTGTCCTAGGATGAGTTGTGTCTTGGGATGAATCACACGTTTTTTGACAAATCAAATGGCATTTATATCTTTGAAGACAAACTTATTTTACAGGTACATATATTTTTAAATCTTATATAGGTACTTTTTTAAACAGACTCCTTGCATACAGGAGCAAGTTCGTGCGACCCAGTCGTGCATTTTATTTTTCTTGTAACGAATCGTTTGCCCACACAATTTTATTACATCAATTTTTTGAACAATAAAAAAACATACATATTATAATAATGAAAACGGGTATTTGTAAAACTTGAGCAAATAATTAAAATAAAAGTTTGAATTCAAAATCAGCATTAAAAATTAAGTCCAAAACATATTTTTCAAAATTAAGAAAGTATCAGATTCAAGGTTTTCTCAAAACTTCAAATCAAGTCAAATAAGGACTCATAACTAATGAGTATTTCCAGAAACTAAGTATGATACTGAAATGATTTAAATTGAATGAAGAATGATTTGAACTTTGGAAAATCATCACACAATTTATTGTTAAGAGATATTTTCAGTTTTTACTTAGCCTTAAAATCCACATTTTTGGCTGTTTTTCTCATTTTTAAAATGGCATATTTTAAAAACCTGATGTGAGATTCGAATTAAGGGCATCTTAGTTATTTAAGAAAGTATTGTTTTGTTTGTGGGATAGAAAAAACACGTAATTTCGTCGACCAATCTAATTGTTTAAAATTGTAACCTTTTCCACAAAACAGACGATAAATCGTTAATAAGAAAAATAAAAAGAACAGGGCCTAAATGTTTTTTTTTTTAATTAAGAAGACATATCTTGGTAAATAGCCACCTGTTTAAACAGCTGTCACTTTTAAAGTTGTCATATTTTTACATTTGACAAGTAATAACTCCGCCATCATTAAAAAAGAAAACTTGAAACTATACTATTGACTACAAAAATGGTGAATATTTTGCAGTCACAGTTCTCAAAACTAAATCACGTTTGAGTTTTCGTATGAAGCGTCTTCTTGGCCAGCAATTTTGAAATTGGTGGAAGAATTTCAACTGTTGGAGTAAGAAATGAAAACTACTGAAAAAATCACCATTTTTAACGTAAAAACTTAGATCTTAAGGTTTTGTAAAGTTAAGACAACCACTTAAGTTGTATGATAACCAGTAACATCCTTTTTGACCTTATGCATCAAAATTATCCGGATTTTAATCAAAAATCATCTTCAGTGAAGGGGCTAATTATCAACTCAGATGCAGAATTGCAATCGTATTTGAGGCTCGGAAAATCCAAAAATGATTGTTGTAAATCCACGAGTGAGCGTTTAAAGTTGTTTTTGGATTGGCTAAGTGATTGGACTTTACTTATTTTGAAAACAGGCTGGTGCTATTATATTATATTGAATGAATTACGATACTAAGTTATGATTGATAATTTTATGCTCGGAATTAGAAAAAATTAATGTTAAATAAGATGGGGTTGTTGGAACAAAGCAAACTAATTTTTCCAAATAAAGTTTCTTGTTCGTGATATTTCTCGGTCATTGGTCATTGAGATCTTTTAACATCTTAAGACTCTGTTACTTGGGTTCGTGTGAAAGATAAGGGCTATGCTAACGCTGCACCTTCTAAATAATTATTTGCAAGGCACCACATGGGATCCCAAAAAATTCAATTTTTGATCACCCGAATGTATATTATTTATTTGATTGAGATAATTTTTACACAGGATTATAAGATTAAAATACTACCCTAATAGGTAATTGTATGGCTATATAAGGATTTCTTTAAATTAGTTAATGCTGATTTAAATATGTATCAAAATAACCCTCATGTAGCCGATTTAAGCCTCATTTCGAGTTATTAACACACATTTATCGGCCTACACAAATCTCCAGACAGTCTTTCCTCCTGTTTCATTCACATTTCACCGAATCACCAGTTCCCAAAAAAATATGTACTTATTATTTCAACGTACCTCTTCCATACATTATGTATGAATATTTTACATAAACAACCAACCAAACCATAACCGACAAAACACAAAAACATTCGACATTCATAAAAATGTTTTTATTCGAATATAATACCATTTAAATTCCGGTAGCAATAACGCTAACAATATACAATAAACCTCACCAAAGCCTTCAAAAACAAACAACATAAATAAATGTACATATAGACAGTGAACAGTCAGCCATATTATGATGATGCCTTCCCTACGGATATGAGAAATCTTTTTAAGAAAATGTTGCAATCGCTTTTTTAACGGAAGTTAAGGGGGAAAGTACGAGTGAACCGACTTTGGAAGGATTCTATGTGGGAAGTTTGTACTTTGACATGACATTTCAAGGAGTGTAAAAATAGAAAAGTAGGCAAACGCGAGAGAAACAACTTAGTTACGCCTTATTTAGATAGATAGACGGATGATAGCCTCTGATGGTATATAGAAGATCATAAACTCTTATTCCAAAGTATCAACAAGTAGAAGACAGTGTGATGCGGATGATGCGCGTTTATTTAGCTATATAAGCTGATAAAAACATCATAGCTAAAGACAAAATGCAACAAGCTGATGAGATTTTATCTAACGACCTGAATGTTTTCGCTATCATCACCATTCACTATGTTGTTTAGGGTGGAAAGACTTTAGAAGAACAAAAAAGGTACTAAAGGAACAGGGATGTCGCGAGCATGTTCTTCTTTCAAACATTTTTCTTTAAACTAATTTCAAACATTGAATTGAATTTCAATAAAACTTATCATTGTGGTATGTTATAATTTTGTATAATATTTATAAAGAATTTTTGCTTTAAAACACCTTAAAAGAGTCGAATTTGAAAATAGGCATGAAAATAGTGCTGTTGCAAGAAATCATTATTTTATTACACAATTTATTAAGCTTTGAGTATTTTACCTCAACTTTTACTGACAGTGTTTTCGTTTTGCTGTCTATAATCGAAATTTTAGTTTTAACCTATTTTAAACTTTCTGTAAAACTTTGCTCCTTCGACAGCTCTGGCAAGCAACCGTGATGCAGTTAAACAAAGAAGGCTTAATTGATATTCTTAGCTAAAACATTGAACTCCCATTAAAATAGATATGCAAGTACATAAAACTTGAATTAAAAAACAACGCAGTAAATTACACCTTTATTGTTTTTCTTTTTATACGTTTAAACGATGTATAAAATTAACTTTATTACAAAACTCAAATCCACTTTTTATGCAGTCGGTACCTATATTAAAAAACATAAGGGTTAATGTTTCACACATTAAAAAAGATCTAGATTCCAATGTTATACAATCAGAGCATTAAATTTATCGGCACCAAAGCCTTTGTTAGATGTAAGATCATAAAAATATTATGGTAATAAATATTTATAATGAGCCAACAATAAATATAATTTAAATTTAAAATTAAAATTCATTGACTCTATTGTTAAAAATCAAACATAAACATAAATGATTATATTAATACTTACATATATATTTAATACTTTTTTTTATATTTTTATGAGATGAAATCTTGAAAGAAAGAGTCAGTTTGTTTGTTTGTTTGTTTGTCCGTCCTTCACTGCACAACGGAGCAATGTTATGACATGATTTTTCGTGTGGGGGGGGGGGGGTAGCTACAAGGCTGGAGATTGTCTTAAACTCATCTCATTCACAGCTCATTCAAGTAGATCTGCCGTTTTTTTAAAACGCTATAAGTAACACATCATTAGATTGGGTGCTGCCTGCTTTTGCGCCTTTCATCGTTATCTATCATTAGGCGTTTCTTATAATAACGTTAACGTACGAAACCATGCTAAAACACTATTAAAAAAGATAATAAGTTGTTAAAAAAGGATGCCTAGAGCTCTGTAACACTAACAGAAGATTTTTGTAATTTAGTACATAGTTATTTTGAACTTATTCCAAGTGTTTGCAATGATTTACAATATTATATAATATCTATGACAATCAGCTTTTCTGGGAAAAAGCAATTATAGCACCAAGAAACGATGTTGTTTTGAAAAAAAATTCAAAAATATCGGATAAAGTCGGAGGAGATATGAGAGAATATTTTTCAATACACGCTGGCTGTCATGAACTCAGAACAAAACACTTCATATCCAGTAGAATTTCTTATTTCCCTTAAGCTGTCCGGTGTGTCCTCACATAAGCTGCAATTGAATATGCGTGTCAATAATAAATAAATTAGGTGGCGCAACAGTCCGTAGAGAACCAGGGCCTAGTGACTTACAAACTCTCAACCATTCCAGTGTGCGAGTAATTGCAGGGATAGAGGGGACCTACAGTTTATATGCCGATTCCGAACGGCTAATTTGAGAAAGCACTTTTTCATGACAAGAATTACTCTTGGAGAATTTGTCAATTCCTCGCAAGAAGCAGTACCCGTGAAAAAAAAACGTTTCAATAGTGCTTTTGGGAAATTTTGATGCTCCTGAATTATGTACAGGTACAAAACTTCATGTCACGCAACATTATTAAAGCTTAACCGGTAAGAGTCCTAAAAAATTTCGACATACACAAATAAGCTTACAGTCATTTTTCTGGAGAGGTGTTCTTGAAGGTTCACAAAACCACGGCGGCGCGGCTTAAGATTTTTCAACTATCCTACTCTTCGGCCTGTCCCTATAGTCTCATTGGGTTTACGTCCTATCTTTACAAGACCATGGAAATGCTAATTAACAAGTAGCTAAAGATATATCTTAGGGGTCAAAAGCTTTTTAATGACCGGCAGTACAGCTTTTGTAGTAATTAGTCCTCGTCCACTGGTGATCGCACAGTTTGTCTCACCGAAAAGTGGAATCGTTTTGGAAAAAGAAAGATTTACATATATTTTAAAGCCATTTGATTAAGTCTCATGTGGATCTTGCAACTTTAAAATTTAAAGGACCGATGTTGATGTTAAATAAAACACAAATTATTTAGGAAATTGTTGTCATTTCTTATGTCTGAAGCAAAATATCGGCCAAACGGCCCGCGACCTTAGCGGCACACTTCCATCCGATGGTCTAAATTTTCAGTGACGTAAGGCGGTTCTATGCCAGTAATGTGCCGAATTATCTCATCCTTTAGTTCTTCTTGCAAATAACCCCAAAGAAAGAAGTCTAACAGTTTTTCGACAATCATACTTGGATTATCATTCGCCCAAATGTGGCAATTCTACTTATTGACGAATCCACTGAGGTGAAAATGTGTCTCATCACTGAAGATGATTTTCTTCGAATATTGACCATCCACTGTTGCCATTTCTTGCCACATTTTTGACCATTGAGGAAGCATTAAATCGTCAAGAGGCTTTAGTTCTTGAGTCAATTCTAATGCTTGAGAGGTGCAATTGTTGGGCACGACGACGAATTGAGTTGAACGGCTCTTTAGCCAAACTATCTTAAACAGCACCATTATTTTTTTGAAGTATGAGCTGTACGAGCTTGAACTGGTGTTTTCACTCTCCTACAGACCCGTTTTGTTCAAATTTGTTCACAATTTTTCCCGTTGTACGCACATTGGAGGATTAAATTTATTGAAAAAATTACAAATTGCAAGATATGCACTTTGATTTGAACGCTCATTTGTTTAATAAGCCTGAATAACTTTAACGCGTCGCTCGATTGCGAATATTTCCATTTTTTAAATTGAATTTTAAAAGAGATGAATTGTGTTTGCAGTCAATATTTTTCTTTGTCGTCAAGATATTTAAGTTAAAAATCAATTTTCAACAAGCAGTTTTATTTTATTTAATAGATTAAAAAAAAAAATATCTACATACATGTTTTTTGCTCTATTCTGAAAATAATATCATCCAAATTTCATTTTAAAAATTTCTTTGCACTTTGATTTTATTATCTAGAAACTTTATTAAACTTCGACATTTCGTTACATTTAAAATGTTAAATTTAAATTCTAGATTTACAAAGTTAAAAGCGGTCGGAATTTATAAGTTAACAAATCGCACCGATAACATTAACTTACAATAAGAAGTTAAAAATTACGTTTTGAGCAACTTATAGGTAAAGTTTTGAAAAAAAGCAATCGACATTTTTTTCCAAGGAATAACAAAGTAATTAAAATTGTTTAAAAAACCGAATTAATTTGATTGTCATGCACCTTCCACCTTTTTAATTGCGTATAGACAAAAATCCATTAACTAAATTAAGGGACTATAGAAAATTAAACTCCTCTTCGATATGAATTATAAATGCTATTTTACGAATTAATTATTTGAGGATTTTTGTTAAGACTCAAACCATCAGTTTCTTAACTCTCAAGTTCCTTAACATTGAACAAACTATTTAAAGCTCCTACCTCTACTCTAAGAGATATAAAGTCTTGGGTATATTCAAAATAAACAAAAAGTCAACTGTGAATCATTCAATTTCAAAGAAGTCCTTGCCCTCTTATTTTCTACTCTACTATTGATACACTTCATTTCTGTTTACATTTCTGGTAAATACTCAATTGTTTTATAAAACTTTCTCCTGTAAATTGTTGTTGTTGTTGATTTTGTTTCTTAGCTTTTTAAGTACGATAACAAAAATTGTTGTTCGTGTAATTGAATAAACACAAATAAGTGAGTCCCTGAGCCCTGAGTACTCTTCAAAAAAAAGATGCAATATCACTTTTCTCGCTGTTCTAGCAGATAAAAAATATAAAGGACATCATTGTTGTTTTTATTCTTAAAGCTGAACTCATTGCATGCAAGTCACGTCCTCGTCGTCCTTGTCGTTGTCGCCGTTCGTCGCGGTTGTTGTCTACGTATAGTTCGTGGAAGCACATCCTAGATTCCACTTTCAATTTGTTTGATTTGTAATACTCTTCTCGAACTTCTTCCGACACTTTGAACTTATGTACTACTATTTTTCTAAATGCTGGATGGCGGTGTAAATAACGGAATAGTAATTGTTTATAGACTTCAAAAGACCCTTTCATCATCTCTGCAAAAAACCATATCTAACGACTCTGAATGAACTGGGAATTCACTGTCTGAAAGGAGTCGATGATGATGCTGATGGTATCAATCATACGTCGCCGCTTGATGCATGGAATATAGGTGCAACTTTGAAAGGCCATTATTCAGGAAAATGTGTGGTACGATGAATCATTCTTCAAATCACCACAGGATCCAAACGAACAGTTAACTTGATTGGCCAAATACTACGTCTCTATTAAAATGGCAAGGACAATAGTTAAGTAACCAGCACCAGAAGTATCATTGAGCATCGGGCAATATCAACTAACATCAGGAGCATAACCTGTTGGCTCGGTATCTAAGTGACAAGAGGCTATAAGGTCATTATAAAGGCCAATAAGTGCCTTTTAGTTACACTTCAAACTAGGGGTGACTATGGCATGAGCTTTGAGTTGTATACGATAGAGTTTCATGAAGTCTTTGGGGTTGGCTTACATGTACCCATATTTTAGGAAGGTATAAGAAACGATAGACTTTAAAGCTTCTTTGGTGATGATTTTTGAGCTTTAAAGTCAATAGCAGAAACCCCCTTCGTCATATTAACAACACACTTGTGATGTTAAATTACAAGAATTGTTCTTATTTTGACTCCTTACTTATTTCTGTTTTCTATAGACGTTACGATATATGAAAACAAACAGAGTTTCCTGTCAGAATTCAAGACAAATCCAATTTTGGAAAGACAAAGTTAAACAAATTATACTCCCCCTTTATAAGCGTTAATGTTTATTGCTGAAGTCATTATAGAAGAGAAGATATTTTTTTTTAAGATCGAACATTGTCTTATTGATTTTAACGACTTCTTCAAGGAGATTTATTTCTTGGTACATATACACTCTACGAGTATTGTCGATTTTCCTTCCCTTAAGTGGAATTATTTCTTCAATATTCAGTGAAGGATGTTTCTTCACACAAGATGAAAAATTATCAAAGAAAAATAAAAATAAGTAAATATTTACCATCTTAATGTCGTAGTGCGTCGCTTCTTTGTCTTTTTCGTCGTCGTCGTTTGACGAGCCTAGAAAAAGGAAAATACTTCGAAAAGCCAATTTGTCTTATATTTCTTAACTTAGATTATTGTGAATTACGTGCAATGGGTTAATAAGTTCTAAACAAACATTATTACAAAAAGGAACACCACTTTCTTTCTGTGGTGTTGCTGTTGGGCTTTGCTAAACTGACCCCGTCGAATTAATGGTCCATGGAAGAAATGTTTAAAGATAAATGAACTGTTCATAAATTAGGTCACGCGTCGATAAGGATTGTCGCTTGTATTTTTTTGTATTTTTATTGAACAGAGTATGATGATTTGTTAATCTACTCTTAAAAAGAAGATACTTCTATATTAGACAAAACAATTATTAAACTGTAAGGAATGATACATTTTGGTTCTAGAAAGTATAGGGACAGGGAAGCTTGCTGTGAGTACTCTCGTTTCAGTCTGCACCATTTTAAATCAATAACAAAAGACAGATGGACTAGTTTAATACATTAATGGGCCGTTAAGTTTAACTTGCCAGAAACTATGCTTTTGTATGATTATTTTCATCCGAGTTTCCTTTAAGGCTGACAGTTGTTTCCGGCTTGACATCTTAACGGAAAGTTAGTAGCATTTCTTCGTGGAACAAAACTAGTTGCTTTACGCTAGAACAGCTTTGGGAAATATTGAAAATTACTTTCCAAGTTGAGTGCTGCAAGCTTATGTGAAGTGGAGTGTTTACGCGGATAATTTCTTAAAAGATTGACGCCTTGAAAGCGAATATTTGGCGCGTTATTTGTCATATATGTCCCTAATTGCTAAAAATTAAGGTTAAAAATTATTTTGATCGAATAATATGTGTAAAGCAAATAAGTTTGAATCATGCAATTTTTTGTTTACATTATCAGATCTGTGCGTAAGTAAGCTTTATAAAAACAAGGTTTATTTTACGACCAAGGAGTTGGCAACGCATTTGTGTTAGAAATTAGTAAGAAATAACCGAACTACAATTACATAATCTTAGATAATATATATAAATAACGTGTCACGTTGTTTGTCCGCGATGGACTCCTAAACTACTAAACCGATTTTAATATAAATTTGTACACCGTGTGCAGTTTGATCCAACTTGAAACATAGGATAGCTTACATCTCAATTTATGATCGCAATATTATTTTATTGCAAATAATTTGTCTTTTATTATTATCTGTGAGCTCCAAACGATTCTAACAGATGGCGATTTCTGTTGACTGGATTGAGTAAGTATTCAAAAGATTGGTTCATCTATTATTCTCCTGCATAATTTGAATCACCTCAATTATGCAACAGTACACGTTTGGTCATTAAAAAGATCATCGGAACTATTCTTGAAGCAACCATTTTAACTGGAAAGTTTAAAGGAAAAGTGGTCCTGTTGCCACTTATTTCAATAGTACGGTCCGATTCTACCATACCCTTCAAAAGGTTACAATTTCCAATTCGTTTAGCGTTTGTCATGTCTATAAATAAGTCTCAAGGCCACACTATGTCCATTTGTCGTTTCGATTTGTAAAATCCATGTTTTTCTCATGGGCAGCTATATGTTGCATGTTCATGTGTAGGAAAACCGTCGAACCTATTTGTGTTAGCGAAAGACAGGTTAACCAAAAATATTGTGTACCGATTAGTGCTAAATTAAATTGAAATTAAAAGTATTTATAATTTAAAATAATAATTATTGTTAGAAATTTTTTTTTGCAAATTTGAATAAAAATAATAATAAGTTTTGAATTTAATTCTATTTTATTGATTTTTTGCTTTACATATGAAAATGTTGATCAATTGTATTTAAAGTCCTTCCCCTCCAAATCCCAAACCGGCGAAATTGTAAACTATATGCATAGTGGTTACCTTCATGGTAGTTTAAACTTATGTATTTAATAAAACACGTGCATTAATTACACCATTTAAAAGTTGATGATTAAAACCGTATTATTATTGACCCTCCTTTGCAATAGAGGCTGCATTTAAAGAAGCCTTATCTGATGTTCATAAGGATTAGGATTGTAAGGATCATGGTCGGATCCTCTTAAGGTGAAACGTAAGAAATTGCGTTGAACAAATTCTATCCTAAAGCCTAAAGGTCAAAAGTGTTATATATAGACCGAGAGTAAAATAAGGATCCTGACATTTTTTAGACCAACGTTTAACAAATCCAAAATTGGCTTTACTAACGATCTAATTAATATGCTCCGTGAAATTGTAATAAGAATTAAAAACAAGATCGGAATGTATAGAGTGCTGCGATATTTTATAATCAATCGAACTAGAAGTACGTTTTTTAAAGAAAGTCAATTCCTGACATTTAAATGGGTTAAGGTTTAGCCCATTCTTTTTGCACCAAATAACAAAACTGGTAATATCCCCTTGGAGTTGTAATCAAATGTTTAGAGACTTTATGCTTTTGAAGATGTTTATATCATCCGCATAGACTAATGTTAAACTATATCAAACAAAAAGGGCTACATATCATTGATAGCTAAGATAAAGAGTAGAGGTCCTAAATGACTACCCTGGCGAACTCCTTAATTTAACTTGATAAGAAATATTTTGAAAAAAAGAGGGTGGGATGCGACCCACACTGATAACTTCCCATCCCGTCTATCGATTTGTCTTGCTTAAAAAGTTGTCTAAATGTATCAATTCTTACCAAATCCATTTTTTGGAGATTTTATTTTTTTATGAAAAAACAGACTGTTGTATTTTTATAAAAAAATTACTGAATATCAAAAACAATATTTTCTGTGAAATAAAATAAGTTTGAAGCCAATATTTTTAATTTTTAAAAAGCTATTTGAGTCGAAAGTAAATTTTTACCAAGTTTTAGTACCTATTGTTTTTTTGGTTTTTATTTTTTGTAAAAAAAACTGTCAATCCAATATTTCTTAAAACTTTACGAAATGTTGAAAACAATATTATTTATAAGATAAAATTAGTTTGAAGCCAATATCTCAAAGTTTTGAAAAGTTATTTGAGCCGAAAATCAATTTTTACCAACTTTTGTTAAATTTTTTTTTCGGTTTTTATTTTTTGTAAAAAAACTGTCAATTCGATTTTTCTCAAAATTTTTTATAATGTTGAAAACAATATTTCTTATAAGTTAAAATTAGTTAGAAGCCATAATCTCAATTTTTTGAAAAGATATTTGAGTCGAAAATCAATTTTTACCAACTTTTGTAATTTTTTTTTTCGGCTTTTAATTTTTTGTAAAAAAACTGTCAATTCGATTTTTTTCCAAATTTTACTGTGTTGAAAACAATATTTTTTGAAAGATAAAAGTAGTTTTAAGCTAATATCTCAAAGTCTTGAAAAGATATATGAGTCAAAAATCAATTTTTACCAACTTTTATTAATTTTTTTTCTAGGTTTTTATTTTTTGTAAAAAAACTGTCAATTCGATTTTTCTCAAAATTTTATCAGATGTTAAAAACATTATTCTTCGTTGCGAAAAATTGTTTTGGAGATGAAATCATATTTTAGTCGTAAAATTTTCGAAGTGACAAATTTTTTTTTTCAGTTTTCTTGATTTATAAAAAAACCCGTCAATTGGATTTTTTTCCAAAAAGATAATTGTTTTGTATCACGTTACAATATATAATATAAAATTTAATTCAAGTCTCTAGCTTAATTGGTTCATGAGATACATATTTAGGGTTAACCAAAATGTTCACCTTATTTTAAACTGCTATGGTAAAAAAACCACCCACGCAATTTTCTTGCATCTTTCTGCCTTATTATCTGTATTACAAAATTTATTTGAAGTCGATATCTCTTCTGGTTCTTGAGCTATGGACAACGAAAAAAACGTCGCGAACGTACGGACGTACGGACGTACGTACACACGCACGCACAGACATTTTTCTAAAAATCTTTTATTTCGACTCTAGGGACCTTGAAACGTCGAGAAATGTCAAAATTTTCATTTTGTCAAATCGGATCCATTACAATTACTTCCTATGGGAAGTTAATAAGAAGAAATCCATGTGATAAATCCAGGAGGAAACCCAATTGCCGTCAGGTTAAATGTAATTACATCATCAGAAAGTTAGTCAAAAGCTTTAGAATAATCAGTATAAGTACAGCTACATATATTGACCAAGTTATAGGGTATTTGAGCAATTATTCAAAAATGCCAGTAGAATGCAAATTGTCGAAGGTTTTCCAATAAAACCCATTACATATAATATTCTTGCAGTTAAAATGTAAACTTTCACATCCTTGTTCAAAAATTTTGAGAATACATGACTGTTTAGAGATTTATCTACATATGTACATATATATGCATATGTACATATCAGACTTGTTACTGTTTTGAAAGACTGATGAAATAAATACATACCTTCTTCAATCTGGTTCAGAGGAATAATCATCTCAAAGTAACTCCAATTAATGGAAGATTTTGTCTAACGTCATTTGAATATTATTAAAAGTAATTTGGTTGACAGTCTCGAAAGTATAAAAAGAAATTCTCATCTATTTCTACGGGAATGTCAATGATAGATTCCTGAAAGTTGTTAGCAAACGAGCTACAAATTTCTATAACACTATAACTAAGATGTCTTTATTATAAGTAAAATTTACTTGATAGCCATCCGATTTCCATTTTGTATTGACGAATTTCCAGGTAGGTAGGTAGAAATGGCTGTCCTGCTTCGCGCAGGACACAATTAGCGCTGAGTGCGCCGTTTTGATACCATACCTCGTGAGATCCTGAATGGATTTGAAAATGGGCTATTGATGGTGCACGTTCCGCACGTGCAGTCCATTTAGTGATGGAGAAATAAGGGGGGAGGGGATTAAAGCCACTTTGTGCTGTTTAGGTATGAGATCAAATCTTTGATCTTAAATTCTGAGAGTTCCTCAATACCGTTGAAGAATTCCTTACCCAAGTGGAGTGCTCTTTTCCTGGCCAGGGCCGGACGAATTTCCAAGAGGGTAACAGATTTTCAAATGACAGTGTGATTATGAGATTTTTCCTAGCCTTGTTTCTCTTGTTTGGAAGCATTTAAAGATCTTTTGTATACCATGGATGGCAAAAGCTGGAATATTTGGATATTTTAAAATTAATGATATGTTTTATGCAGGATTCCAACACATTGTAGAAGTACGAAACTGCTGCATCAACGTCAAAAAATAAGCTTTCCGAAAGTCAATAGAATATGATCAGTCATGACAATTACTATTTTTTAGTAAATAACCGTTTTTAAGCCAAGAAAAAGGTAAAGTGTTGGATGGTGTTTATTTATATTCGATATAGCCCAGTTTGATTGAACCACTACCATATTTATAGCCTCAGATGAAAAAACTAAATCGAGTTTTCGATTTAAAGAATATTTAAGAATTTGGTTTAATAATAGAAGCTTCTGTTGAGACGAAATTCTAAATTAGAATCCTCTTCTGATGTGACCTAGTTAGTGACCTAAAAGCTATTAAGACTTTGATGCCTACTGAATTTACTTTATCTATATGACGAGTGGAGTTATGTTGCTTCAGTAAATATGTTTAGTTCGGAATGTAACCCCGCCCTAAAACAATTTAAATCCCCAGGGGTAAAACGATGAAACCATAACAAAGCATTGACTATCTTTAAACTTCTTCAAGCTACAAACTACCACAAATCAGGTTTTCTGTGTTTTAAAAATGTAAAACCAGCCAACAAATTTTCAAAATCTAAGATTTCACCCCTTTAAGCACCTTCATATTCACTTCTGAAAACGTCCCTTCAAAAAGGGGATTGTATTGTTTTTTTTTTGTCAGCCGATGCAAATGAAGATGTTTCAATTTACATTCAGTTCTCTAAAATAAGACCATTTTATTTTTGATATAAGATTTTAATTTCCAAGCCCACATGAATGTCATGACTCACGAGCAATAATTAAATTAATAAAATGACATATTGCACTCTGTCAATCGAGAGTATAAAAGTGTTTGTCAAAAATTTACCAGACATTCTGTTTTTCCTTGTAACCTTATCGTAAATTGGTGTAACTATGATTGAGTCTCATTTTATTTCATTTGAGTTTTCCATGAATCCAAATTTTAAAACTCATTGATTTACAACATCGTGTTTATTGCAAATACATGTATATTATTTAAATAAAATTCAATAGTACATATATCCAGTTAAAAGAAAACAATTAACAGGAAATTGGTTTGAAAATCTTCTTTTCAATTTACAAAATCATTAAAATTGAAAACCAAATTAAATCTCTACTTCTTCCATTTTTGAATATAAACTATAGGAGAAAAAGCGAGCTTACAAGACCAGTGTTTACTTCAATATTTTAATTTCAATTAGAGATTTCAAACTTAACACGTCATCATCATCATTGTCAAATAATAGTAGGGAAAAATAACGGTTGCCTTTTAATTACTCAGTAGGGTTCGTCGTTTTCCAATAAAACGTTAAAACACACTTCGAACATAACCATGGCGACATTACATTGTTCGAAGTTCATGTTCCCTCACATTCAGTCATTTTGTAGGTGGAAGTTTTTCACGACAGGAATAACACCGCACCTGTCGGTAGCTTGTCCAGTCAACAAGGTCAAAGTGCGATGTCATCACATTTTGATGCCTGATGCACATCGTTAAATTTGGGAGATAATAACTTTGTTTTTTTTTTTTGGGTAGGTGTGGTGCTTCAACACAATACACCAAACTTTCGAAAACTACCAGTCCCATACTCCAAAGAGTCCACTCCAGATGAGCCAATATTTTGGTTCGGTTTTTTTTCAATAGAGCACCCACTTGTTGCCGCAGCTGAATTCAGTGGTACAACATAATGCGTGGAGCGTGGGTCAGGAAGTGTTGGTTTGGTCATACTAGGAAGAGGAACCATTAACTACAGTTGCTGCAAAGTAACACTCTTTTTTTTTTCATTTCAATATCATTTGAACCTGACACCGAGCATGCAATATTTTCCGAATATCCTTCATAAATTACTTTGTCAGGAGCCTTGAAGTTCATGTTGGTCAGCCAGTAACACCAGCAGCCAGCGGCTGCAGTGGGGTGACATGCGTTGTTTGGTACACGTTCCAGTTTGGCTTCGAAGGTGTATCCCCATGTTCGTATGTATGTATATCTATTGGTAGATAGGTTTTAAAATTTACGACTTTTCTACAGACAGATGATGATTCCAGCTTGTTTCCAGAGAGGACGAGTATAAAGGTACGAGTACATATGGACATATTCCTGCGGTTATTTTATATGAGTTTGGATATCTGTTTGATTGTTTCACGATATGACCCGTGTGCAGTAAATTAAAAATAGTTTCAAGTGTATTTTTATGGAATGTTGTGACATCAAACTTTGTGTTTAAAGTCACTTGTCACAAAAGCACACACCATATAAATTCGACAGAAAAGAAAAGGACACGTAATAAAAGAAATATGTTAACATGTTTGAAATTTAAAACTAAAAAATAAATGGTTAGAAACTCATTACAACTCATGCTAGAGTTTAAATGATTTTATAACAGAAGAGCTGGACATATTATGATATATATTTTAATATAAAATATATTGGTAAAGACAAAACAGTCTTCAAGTTTAACGACATCAGAAAATAAATTCAAAATTAATATCTTGTGTTTTTGTTTTGTCTGTACCAAAATCAAAACATTATTTCTTAAAAAAAATATGGTTGTCCTAAATTCGAATCTAACCCTTAAATTTGTATTACATTATTACAACAGGTTTTTAAAATATGATACTTCAAAAATGCTAAAAACGATATATCAATTAACAATAAATTGTATGATGATTTTCCAAAGTACAAATCTTTTTCTTCTTTTAACTCATTAGTTATGAGTTTTTATTTGACTTTATATGAAGTTTTAAATTAATACGTTTTGGAACCCGTCTTTAATAACGTATTATAAAGATTTTTCGAAAATTTTACAACATACTATAAATATTTAAAATCAATATCATAGATATGGATTATAGATTTGGAAAACCATCACGAATTTAAACGAAAAAAATGGTACTCCATTCGCAATTTTATTGCCAGGACCAGTGTAAATTTATCATTTCGAAAAACAAACTTTGCATTAAAACTGTACATAAATGTTGGTGTTCCTTAAGGCTGTTTTTTCTACGAAATTAACTCAAAACAGAAAAAAAAATGTAATTATATAATAAAATGTGGTTATCATAGAGTCATAACCCATTATTTTATATTATTTTTAAGGAAAGTTGTTTGAGTGAACAGTTTTTGAAAAAATTAATTCTAAAACTTAACATTAAGAAAAAATGTCAACATAATTTGTTTCAATATTTTATGTAATTAAGTCCAAATTTTGCTTTTAAAATGCAAAACTCTTACCAATTTTCAATGAAAAATATCAAACCGGATGCTAATATGTATCTTAGTTTAGTTTTAGATATGAAAAGTATCTTTTACGAAGACAACTTTTTTCTTTATTTTTCCCAAGTTTGATCAGCTCAGGTCATTTATTATATTAGCTGATTATTCGTTTTTATTAAATTCCCACGTCTAAAAGTCCTACAATATTAAACAAGGTTTTTATAGAGCGAGTAGGTGTATACGTACGTTCTCAAGAACCAGTAGAAATATCGACTTAAAAAAAGTTTTGTCATACACAAAACAACAAAATTATCATTAAAACTTGGTAAAATCTGATTTTCGACTCAAAAAACTTGAAAAAATCAAACACATTGGCTTCAACTAGCTTAACCTTATTGAAAATGTTGTTGTTTTTTTTTTAATATTTATTTAATTTTTTTGTAAAACATTCAACAGTCATTTTTTTCATAAAAATTAAAATAAACAAAAAATACTAAACGAATGTAAAAATTGATGTTCGATTCTCAATATCTCGTCCAAAAAGGTATTGTCTTCAAAATAATTTAATTCTATGGTTAAACTTTGTCTTTAACGGAAGATAATAGTTTTAGAAAAATCCAATCTGTATTTTTTTTAAAGAAAAAACAAAAACTTTAAAAAAAAAGCTACTAAAATGTGTAAAAATGTCGAGATCAAAAATAAATATTTAAATCCAACGAACCTACAAAAACACCAACAAAAAACAGATAAGAAATGGTTTTTGATTCAAGTGTTATGATAAAAAAGAAAGATATTGACTTCAAATTTGTTATCTCATTCAAAATATAGTTATTATTTAGACAAATCGAAAGATTTGACAACTGTCCCTACATGAGACTAAATGTGTAAGTCGGTCAAGCATAAGACATTTTTATGTGTTAACATCAGAAGGCAACCACACAAATTGGTTCTCCCGCTTCAGTCCCGATAGGACACAATCCTACTGAATCGAAGTCTCATGTCTCCATCTCATACTAGGACGTTTCAAATATGAAGCAAGGAGGGAGATAAGCAAAACAACCTCTCTAATCTCTATGCTATAACTGACTTTGACTGTCTAAGCTGAGGAAAGCATCGGATATAGCCGTTTGAACGCGTCCTAATATTGATCATTAGGGTAGATTAGGTTACTAAGGTGGCTGTTGATGGGAAAAAGCACCACACTTAGACCAATAGATGTGCCGTTATGACAAAACATGGATTTTAAGATCTGTCTTACTCGTTACACCAGTTAAAACTATAGATATAAAGCATTTAAGACAATAGACGTAGACATTTCTCAGATCACTAGGGTCATTTTAGTAAAAGTTTCCAATGTGGAGTCTTAGCCTTTGTTACAGTGCAGGACATGCATATAGTGAGACACTGTCCCCTCTTCATGTTCATCCATGCAGCGTCTGCGAAAATCGGTTGCAAGAGCTCCAAATCGAAAAGCATGACAATTCAATACGTTGTGTTCCTATAATGGAGCTTATATGCAATCTACCAACCAAAATGAGGTGCTTAGAGCGCTAAGCATCAAGCATTGCTTAAATAAATTTGGTTGACCGACAAGTGGTATAGTATTAGACCATTTATGGTTTACTTTATCTATGGTATCAGGCTTTAGCACAAGTTTGCAAGTAGCTAGAGGCATACGGTGTTGAATTTGTTGCCTTCAAAGGTAAAGCTCAGTTTTGGAATTTCTAGGAATGTATCTATGACCCGGCACCCTAATAAGGTAATTTTAAACTGCTCTGCCATCTCCACAAGAGATGATCGACAGGTTTTTGTAGTTAGTGAGTTTATTGGATCATAGGGTGTATTCATAAACGCAGACAATCTGAGCTAGTACAATCGCATTTCTTTTCTGATGCATTTGTGAACGCACTCCCAATGCAGAATGTCTGCAGTAAACAAAAAAATCTGACTTAGTCCGATTTGTATGTAAACAGAGTTCATAAGCGTCAGAGAAAAATGGCTGCCAAACAAATTTTGTTGAACTTGATTTTTGATTTGCTTACCGAATAAGGAAAGAAAATTATAATTGGCACTAATATCTTGCAATTCCATTTCCATGCTTATTCGGTTTGTAATTAAAATTTTAATGTGGTAAGTTGTCCACACAGTACCTACAGTACTTTCATCATCCCTTTAAAAACAATAATTTAAATTATTTTTATCAAAACATTAACAAAATATTTGCCATTACTTACATTCTTTATCTTTACGAGTCAGTGCCGCTTCGTCCTTCTTGTTGCCAAACAAATTCAGCTGCACAATCTGCCCGACGCTGAAGACAGTCTGACGTTTATGAACGGTAGGTAGTGCAGTTTGACTAGGTTAGTTCGATCGAAAATCTGACTTAATGAATGCAGATCACGCAGTTCTTAGTTAGGCTGACGTTTATGAATACACCCATAGTCACATTAATATCACGTTTTCTATGACCCAAGAGAGGGCTTTTTTGACGGCCAGAAGTACTAAGACGAAATGAGATACACCAAACCCAATCAACGGTTTTTGATCCATCTGTATAAAATGTAATTATTGTTTCATCTGTCAAAAATGACTTATTTTCCCAGGTAGACCTGGAAGATCTGAATGAGTACAATATTGTATTGATCGACTGTGAAGAGGCTTTAAGTCTAATGGCTGTGTTAGCTGCCGATTGTTTGGTGGAAATATCTAGGAGTATTATGTTCTATCTTATCATGAAGTGCAGCGGAGAGGATAGAACGGAGTGCTCGACTCTTATTAACTTCCCATAGGAAGTTATTGTAATGGGTCCGATTTGTCAAATTGAAAATTTTGACATTTCTCGACGTTTCAAGGTCTCTAGAGTCGAAATAAAAGATTTTTAGAAAGATGTCTGTGCGTGCGTGTGTACGTACGTCCGTACGTCCGTACGTTCGCGACGTTTTTTTCGTCGTCCATAGCTCAAGAACCAGGAGAGATATCGACTTCAAATAAATTTTGTTATACAGATAATAAGGCAGAAAGATGCAGAAAGGGCTCTCAAGAAAATTGCGTGGGTGGTTTTTTTACCATAGCAGTTTAAAAAAAATTTTGGTTAACCCTAAATATCTCACGAACCAATGACGCTAGAGACTTGAATTAAATTTTATATTATATATTGCAAAGCGATACAAAACAAGTATATTTTTGGAAAAAAATCCAACTAACGGTTTTTTTTATAAATCAAAAAAACTGAAAAAAAAAATTTGTCACTTCGAAAATTTTACGACTTAAATATGATTTTATCTCAAAAACAATTTTGTGCAACGAAGAATAATGTTTTTGACATCTGATAAAATTTTGAGAAAAATCGAATTGACAGTTTTATTACAAAAAATTAAAAACCGAAAAAAAAATTTAACAAAAGTTGGTAAAAATTGATTTTCGACTCAAATATCTTTTCAAAAATTTGAGATTATGGCTTCCAACTAATTTTAACTTATAAGAAATATTGTTTTTAACATTAAGAAAAATTTTGAAAAAAATCGAATTGACAGTTTTTTTACAAAAAATAAAAACCTAAACAAAAAAATTAATAAAAGTTGGTAAAAATTGATTTTCGGCTCAAATATCTTATCAAAACTTTGAGATATTGGCTTCAAACTAATTTTATCTTATAAATAATATTGTTTTCAACATTCGGTAACATTTTGATAAATGTTGGATTGACAGTTTTTTTACAAAAAATAAAAACCTAAAAAAAAAACAATACTAAAACTTGGTAAAAATTTACTTTCGACTCAAATAGCTTTTCAAAAATTAAAAATATTGGCTTCAAACTTATATAAACAGAAAATATTGTTTTTAATATTCAGTAATTTTTTTATAAAAATACAACAGTCCGTTTTTTCATAAAAAAATAAAACTTCCAAAAAATAGAACGCAAATTTGGTAAGAATTGATACATTTAGACAAACTTTTAAGCAAGACAAATCGATAGATGGGATGGGAAGTTATCAGTGTGGGTCGCATCCCAGCCTCTTTTTTATTCAGGCTTTTCGTTAGACTTTCTTCATTGGGGCCAAACGCGCTATAAATTAACATGCGCTGGCAAAATGACCTTGCATCAACTCTAACAAAAAATTATCCTTTCTGAAGAAACTCTACGCTTTTTTCATCGATCTTAAGGCTTCTTTTGATAGCATTAACAGGAATGCTCTTATTTATAAGCTATCGACTCTGGGAATATCTTCGAAGATACTGGCTGCTATAAAGTCTCTTTATAAGGATACTATATTGCAGCTGTTTGGGATGGTTCATGTTTGTCAGACTTCTTCCCCACTAAGAAAAGTGTTCGTCAAAAATGTGTGCTAAGCTCTCTTCTTTTCGTTCTGTTTTGAAATGATCTTCATGCGGAACTTCCAATCGGTATGTTTTTGACGATCTTCAAATTAACACTTTCTTATATGCGGACGATATTGTACTGTTGTCAGGTAATCCTTCCAATTTGCAACAGCTAATTGAGGGTTTTAAGACTTACTGCATTCAATGGAATCTTGAAATAAATCTTGATAAGTCGGAAATAGTAATATTTCGCAATGGTGGAAGAAGAGCAGCGTGCGAAAAATGGTTTTACAATAATTCTGAAATAAAGGTGCAATATTGAAATATTGGCGTAGTGTTTAATTACAACATGTCTTGGAATGAGCATCTAACAAACAAATTGGGAGCATCTAAAAATTCCATCAATGCAAAGTGGTCGAGACTGCTGCGAGACAATACCGTCCAACACTCAACAAAGTTTAAAATATACAATGCCGCCTCAAAAGCTATTATGTTGTATACTGTGCTCAAGTTTGGAATTACAGCGAATACATTCAAGTCGAAAAGTTGCAGCGTTTCTTCATGAAAAGATGCTTTTTACTGCCCGATAATACGCCTAACTATGCTCTGCACATTGAAACAGGTTTACCAAAGGGTTTTCTAACGTCGCTCCAGCTACATTTTTCTTTCATAAGAAGAAATCTAAATCTTCATAATAATAAATTACCCAACATTTTATCGAAAGTCATTATAAACAAGAAAATCTTCTGGGCTAAGGAATGGTTGGATCTTTTTCATGGATTTAATGGATTCGTTGGATTTTTCTTTTGAATCTACCTGAATGGCCCAGCTTACATAACATTCTCTTACTGAAAATGAAAGAAAAACACTGGACTGAGTTTACAGTTATTGCGACACAGTCTCAATTTCACGATGAATATTGCAACTTGATGCACTCTGGCATACCAAACTAATTTGATGACTCCAATTCACGTGATATGATTTCCATAATTTTTAAAGCTCGGTGCGGGATCCTTAATACCAATGGAAGAGCCTTTCAAGGAGATACAGATGGAATATGTACATTATGTAATATGGATGAATCGGAAAATACCATGCACTTCATTGGAACCTGCTCAGTATTCAAAACGTACAGAAGAAAATTTCTTGGCAGCGGCATGCTTTCTCATTCGCAACTTCTCAACGTTCTTAATGGCTACTGCTACTAAAACTTATATTACTTCTTAAAAGTGTCAATTAAATATTGCAATCTTATTATAAATGAATTTTCATAACATATGTACACTCCGCTCCACTTGAATAGAAACAAACTTTTTTCTTACTATCAGAACGTGTAGCACTTTGGTAAATTTATAAATTCACCTCTTTGTTTTAGTTCCTATAAGAGGAATCTATTGCAAATTAAATTGCATGGTCAGAATATTTCAGGAAAATACCATTAGGTTATTTTTTACCACTTTTCTAATTGCTTCATTAAAAAACACTGTTTTTTTTGCGCCACTTGAATAGAAACAGTGTGCGTTTTGTTTCTATTGCTTACGGTTACGACAAAAATTCTCATTTTAGTAATAGAAATTTAGATTAAAAGCACTAATTGTTCGAACAAAGAAAAAATGGGCCGCGGAAAACCATTAAACCTTGCAGAAAAGGCCAACATAGAAGTATACGCGGAAAACAAGCTTCCCCTACGCACAATTGCCAACAAAATAGAAAGAAGTGTGAAAATTGTTTGGTCGTACCTTAAAAATAAAGACAGCTATGGAACAATTATGAAGGGCAGGCAAACAAGAGCCACAACAGGAGCAAAAAGAAAAAAGATTATTAGGCTGGCCTCCAATTCAAGAGACTCTGCTGCTAAAATCAAGGCGAAGAATGGTATTGCAGCTAGTCTTAACACTATTAGACGTGTTATTCGTAGGTCATAACATTTGAAGCGCCTTAAATTGAAGAAAAAGCACCATTAAATCCAATACGACGACAAAATAGAATAGATTTTTGCAGAAGGAATATGACGTGGAAGGAAGAGTGGACAAAAGTGGTATTTTCTGACGAAAAAAAATTTAATTTAGATGGCCCGGACGGGTATAATTTCTATTTTCATGACATGAGAAAGGAACCAAGGTTTTTGGAGCGCCACCATAGCCGAGAAGGCGGTGTAATGGTGTGGGGGGCAATTTCCTGGTTTGGAACAGTTGATCTGGAGTTTCCCACGTTGAAAATGACGGCAAACTCTTGCAAGCAAATATTGCAAGAAGCTTTCCCTAAGGTTACCAATATATTTGGACCAATACCATGGACTTTTCAACAAGACAACGCGCCACTCAACAACGCAAGGACCATTAAAAGTTGGATATCCTAGAAAAATGTTACCTTACTTCAATGGCCACCGTACTCCCCGGACCTAAATATTATACAAAACGTATGGGGATGGATGGTTCGTAGAGTGTACGACTCTGGACGACAGTATAATGACAAAGAATCACTTACTGCTGCTATCAAAGAGGCATGGAGTGCAATTTCACTAAATTACTTAAAACAACTGTATGATTCACTTCCCAACAGGGTTTTTGAAGTTATTTCAAATAAAGGTGGTAGCACACATTATTAAAATAACATTTTAAATAAAAAAAAATACCCTCTTTACTGCATTTTTTCAATTTGTTTCCTTATTTAAGCGAATGTTTCTATTCAAGTGGCGCAAAAAAAAACAGTGTTTTTAATGAAGTTATTAGAAAAGTGGTTAAAATAAGCTAATGGTATTTTCCTGAATTATTCTGTCTATGTAGTTTTATTTGCAATAGATCCATCTTATAAGAACTAAAACAAAAAGGTGAATTTATATATTTACCATAGCGCTGCACGGTCTGATAGTAAAAAAAAAGTTTGTTTCTATTCAAGTGGAGCGGAGTGTATGTAACTTAATCCCCTCCATCCCTGAAATTCACTACGACACTAGATGCTCCATATACTTTTGCGCCACCTAATAATTGTATGTATTAATACTGATCTAGCCAAATACCAAGATGCTTCTTACTACAAGCTATCGATTTGACGTTTCAATTACTAGATTTCTCCATTGTTCTTTCTTGTATCCCTTGAGGCTCCGCGCAACGTCCTCCTTAACAGAAAAGTTTCAGATTTTTGAACTTTGTCGAAGAAATGCTGTAATATTATTTTAATTACGTCTAATTTTGAGCCTTTTTGTAAGCAATAAAATCGTCGGTAAACGACTATTCTTCCCCTTTCAAAACGAAAGTTATTCCATCGAATTGTGCCCTGAAAATCACAGATAGGAAGAATTGTTTAGTGTCAAAGAAATTCACATAAACTAACAACACATACTCATATAAATATTTATTTGCCCTCACTTCCCTCTTAAATGTTTACTTTTATTTAAATTTTAAAATGTTAACATACTTAATCATTTCATGTTCATTTTACAGATGAACTTTTCAGAAAAGATACAAATGAAGGGAAGTTCAAATTTCTCTAAATCATTTTCCAAAAAAAAAAAGTTGACACCTACATAAATATTTACAAATATTTTAGTAGATAAAATTAAAAGTTTAAACTTCCAACAACAATAAAAAAAAAACATCACTTCCGGAACAATTTACTTATACTGCTTGCGGTAAACTCCCACGACGCGTTGTCGTCGTCGGTTCCTCAAAATCACAGAACAACTTTAAAGATAAAGGAAATTTCAATTTTCATCAAACAAAAATGAGAAATAATAGCGCGACAACTTTTCTTCTGATTTTGTTTTTGAAACTCGAAAAAGGAGCAAACTTTTTCTAATTTCCTCATTTTTTTTTTCTTGACTTTTCATTTCTTTTTTTGTTTTTGTCTTGTCAAGGTGGAAAAGACTGAAGCTCTAGCAAATCATTGGTATCTGTTCCCTTACTTTTTATGGTGCCAGAAATATATTTTCTAGGGTTCTGGAACTAATGATGATAAGACCGACAGGAGAGCACAACAACATTTTCTTTTCTCAAATTTGGTGTTTGGACAATATTGTTTTTTTTCTTCATTTCGTCATGATTCTTCATCACATTCTCCTTATTTTGTTACTTTTTCCTATCATAATCATATCGTAGAAATAACATAAAGAACCAAACAGGGTTACCATATGTGGCTTTTGACAGAAAAAAATATTATGAAAGTAAATAAATATCTTCTAAAAAATGTTTGAACCAGAATTTTGTTTGAAAAAATGAACTTAAATTCAATTTACCTATCTAAAATTTTAAGAAGACTGCTAATGTGGAATTGACGACACTTTTATTTAAGCATAAATATTTACCACCAACAATTTATTAAACGACTGTATATTTGACGAAACTTTTGGTAAAATTAAACGAAAAAGCATGTAACTGAAAAAAAAAACTGAACTACAATTTTGGAAAATGTCGTATAAGCTATAACCTCAAATTAAAAATTAGAAGAACAAAAGTATTGGCAACCCTAGACCCATACCCTTAAAGTTATAAAAACAAGTCAAAAGACAATAGCATCCCTTCTGTCCTTCTGCTTGTGATATGCCACATAAAAGGGGGACAAACTTCTACTGAGTAATGTTATGTACATTGTACAAAGTACGTACGAGTATAACGCTATGCACCTTAACTCTTTGCCATATCGAAAGAGCTTTTACGATTCTAGAAAATCTGTTAAATCAAATGTGCGTTCATAAAATTAAAGACATAAATCTTTGTTAACAAAAATCTGCAAAAGCCACAAAAAAGAGGGAACAAATTGTCGGTGGTCGTTTATTGGAGTTCGCTGTGGTTTTTCCAGCAATTCCAAAAGCAAATTTAAATAGCTTCACAATTTGTTTCTCAAGAGACTTTTCTATGCGGCGCGGCGTAGCTCTATTCTATATCTAGTTAAAATAGAATACATTTTGTTGGAGCAGAAGGGGCAAGCGGGCGAATTATATATGTACGTGTTGGCGTTGGTTGTGTTGTGAAGTAAACTTTTGAACCAAATAAACATTAATTCTTCGTTATCAAGGATCTTGTTAAGAAAAAACCTTCAAAGAAGAAGAATTTTTGATGAATCTGCGAAAATTTTATTTCTATTTAAAGTTTTAATCCTGTTTATTGTAAACCTCTACCTCTAAAAGTTCCCCCTGGCATGCATGCAACAAGTGTCCTTCTCATCTCATTTTACTACTGGTGAGGGGTATAATTTGAATGTTTGTGGCTAAGAAACGAAAATCTTCTTGTTTATAAAAAGGAAAAAGGGATAAGATGAAAAAAGGTAATTTTTGATGACCCTGCAAGTGTTAGAGATAATTACAAATTACAATCTATATTTATATACCAAGCTTAAGTTGTATCGTCTTAGGTGATGGTGATGATGTTGATGCTTAGATACCTCATGGTACCCACTTCAACTTTGTTTTAGTTTAGCTTTTAAAATTAATGCAGATGATGATTTGACAGTGGAATTTTCACAGACTAAATGAAATACAAAAATGCACGCACGTGGAAGAAAAAACAGGTAGATAAGGTTTTAAGAAGATTGGTCTTCAATTCTGAGAACTATTTTTAATGAATAGAAAATGGCAAACATTTTCAAAGAAGGTGAAAAGTGAAAATTTGTTTGGTTTTCATTATGGAATTGGGATTAACCGAAATCTTCTTTAAGAACTTTAACTATGCGTCCTCGATAGTAACGTGGATTCCAGCGAAGATATGCTAACAACTCTAATTCTTTGTGGAATGAGAAATTTTATCCCGAATAGGGTAAAATCTATTAAACCCAAAGAAAACTCATTTTTTGATTCGAGCTGTACACAGGGAATGAGGATCAAAGACGTAAGTTTTCGGATATACATAGTCAGCCCCTTTTGAGGAAAACCGGAGTAAGTTCAAACAAGTTAGAAAGATCTTTAACGGACATATTTTATGCATTACATATTTGCATGACGAAAAATTACTGCAAAAAATATCACAATGTCCCAAAAGTAGTACAAATTTCTAGTTCAAATCTGATATCCTCAAAATAAACGGTGGTATGTTCCAGGGTTCCGTTTTATCTCCCACAATTTTCCTTAGTTTTATAAATAATCTTTTGTCTGAAACTGTTAACCCATTAACCAGTTTCCCTGATGACAGTACCCTAGGTTGTTCATATTCAAGAATTCTTATCCTTGTCCTTCGGATGTGGACTACCAACGACAGCGTATTATAAGCTCATTAAATTCTGATCTTGTCAGCATTATTCAATGGGGATTCAAAAACCGTTTAGAACTTAATGCTTCGAAAACTCAATGCTGTCTACTGTCGCAAAAGTTTAGCCCTCCCCCAATACCACTATCCATGGATAGTACTTAAATGGAGAAGGCTGAACAGCTTTCAGCTCTAGGTATGTCCATCACACACCACTTGCTGTAGAGTTATAACATATTTGACATCACCGAAAGCGCTAGTAAGTATTTAGGTTTTCTCCAACGACGCAAGAAGTTGTTACCCCTCTTGAAACAAAGCGTTTATTTCTCAAAAACTTAAGTATAGTTCTCATATTTGGGCTAGTTCCCAATAACGTTCTTGAGTCTTTTGGATAGAATTAAAAAAAAAAAAACTTCAAAATGATGCCGCAAGGTTTCATTGTTGTATCGATATTTCACAAACAATGCTCTACTGACTATTGCAGTTGTATTTCTCTCCTCAAACAATTAAACCGTAATACCCGTACTTCTAGGCATGCTCATCAGTTAACCCTTGAACCGAATTTCGGACATACTGTAAAGTATACGGATTCTTTTTTTATCCGCACTACACGAATGTGAAATGCTTTATCAGGCTCAATATTTCTCACTCGTTGCATGTGCAGACATTCAAAACTAATATGCATCGAAATCTCCTTTCTAATCCTGTCCTCCCTTCCTAATTGCTCGCACTATTTTTAATGATTATAAGGGTATGCATTACCCCTTTAGTGCACGCTCTATACAAACAAATTTATTACGGTATTGATATCTTTAATTTTTAGTATTTTTACTTACTTATGGTTTCGCACACAGTCCTAGTAAACTAGAACCTGACTTCAACTTTTCGTACTCCAACTGATCACTGGCCTTTTCCTTATGTACTGTTTTGTAGGAGTGGGTTCGAAGACTTTTGAGATCTGAACATTCGTTTTCATGCGCTCTACAGTTTCTTAGACGTTGGAATTTTGTCATCCTATCTAAGTCTTAATTGAAATTGAGAAGAGAATTTCTTAAGCGTTTTTCATTTTTCTATTTGGGTAGCTGTCACTTCTGAATCTATAATCTTTTGATATTTGAGAAGTAAACTACACCATTACCCAAAAACGCAAATATACAATCTATGTGCTGACGAAGTAGCAGTTTTGTCTTAATTGGGATCATGTAATTTTGTGTGGTTTTGGATAAGTGGAAACACCTTTTTTTGTGTAATACGTCAGGAATTTTTTTTGTTATTGTTTCGTGTTTTGCAAACCCCCATGTTTGAATGACGCATAATATTACAGATTCGGCTAATGCTTTCAAATTACATATATGATTTTGAGTGATGCAAACAATAACACATCATCGGCGAATAAAAGTGCCATTTTGAGTGTTCGTTAAACTTCGATTCTAATAGGTAGGAACTCGATTAGGTTATTTAAAAATAAGGCAGTGATTTGAACTGAGGGGCACTTTTGTTGCACTCCCAGTTTTGACAAAAACTACTCAGAAATATATGTTTCATTCCAAATAGCTGAAACATTTCCACTGTTATTATTTTAAAGCGCCTTTTCAAACTTTTCTGTCAATCCAACATTGCTCAGCTTGTAGATTAATGCATCTAGGTCAACTGTGTCGACTATAGCTTTAAAATCAACAAAAAGGAGTCCTAGTTTATTTTTTTGTTTAATGAAGTTTTTAGCAATACTTTTGCAGGAAAAAAATGTTATCGATTGTTAAATAAGCACTTCTAAATCCAGTTGGAAATTCTTAAATCATTTTGTATCCATACCGTCAGACGATCGTTAAAAAATTGTTGTTAAGATTTTGTATGATGCATTCAGAAATGAGGGTAACTGTTGTGTTACCCTTTTTATAAATTGGAAAAATTAACCTTTTTTAAACTGTTCCGGTATTTCTTCAATATTCAAAATGGTATTAAAGAAAGTTATTAAGGAGTCCTATCGAAGGAGTCGTGCACAATTCGTTTGTATTGATTAAGTGGTCTCTAGTCCAATTATTGTTACCTCGAGTGTCCCGCAAGGAAGCCATCTTGGTCCCCTTCTTTTTTTAATATTTATCAACGATTTGGCTTATATCTTCTTAAATTCTTATACACTTTTATTTGCAGATAATTTAAAGTTTTTCAGAGGCATAAATTCTTTAGATGATTGTATTCTTTTGCAAAATGATCTCGAAAAGTTAACAGAATGGTATACAACTAACCAATTATTCTTGAACGTTAATAAATGCCAAATTTTTTCCTTTTGTCGCAATTTTTCGAAAATTCCTTTTGATTACAAAGTTAATAACTTTGTTCTTGAAAGAGTTTTAGAGAAAAAGAACCTTGGTGTATTGTTTGATTTAAAACTAAACTTTAGCAAGCATATAGAATATATAGTAGCTAAATCCAATTCAATGCTAGGTTTTATTAAACGTAATTCAAAAGACTTCAAGGTCCCTTTTATCCTTAAATCTCTATTTAACCCCTATGTTAGATCAAAGTTAGAATACTGTTGTGTGATTTGGAATTCTTACTACAATATTTATTCAAATAGAATTGAAATGATCCAACAAAAATGTACAAGGTTTATAATTCAGAAATTAGGTTGGAACATCGAGATCCCGTCGTACTCGACTAGATGTAAACTTCTTGGAATTCAGTCACTTGAAAATAGAAGGAAAATCTTTTCAGTAATGTTTATAACTGATATTTTGTCTCATCATATCAAAAGTCTTTCCTTTTATCGTTGACAGATTTGTATGCTCCCTCGCCGCGAGGGCGTTTTTAGACTTTTCATCAGGGGGGGTCACACACTTAGATGAGTTTTTACTCACCCCTTAAAAATTTGTTTTGTAAAGGAGGCTAACAAAATTTAAATACACATAATGTGTACGAGTATATTAATCTAACCTTTACACATTTCAATTGATAAAATGACAACTTTAGTTATCAAATTATTTTAGAACACTGTTGTCCAGCAAGGTATGGTCTAACTGTTTAATTTGGATGACTCCCTACATATGAAAGCATTCCTAGATTTTAAAAGTTTAGAGGGTTTTTGCTGCAATCCACGCAGAAATGTAAGAAATTGTTTTGAAACGTACATAGCTTTTTTCCAAAAATAAAATATACTTTTCTTGTATCCATTTCTATTTATGCTAAGAACGCTAAAAAAATTCAAAAATCCAGAAAATGAGAGAGGATCTGATATGAAGAAATGTCGGGCTTTTTTTGACGAAGTTTTTTCAAACTCAATTTTCCTGAGTCTATTATTACTATCGCTATCAGTGTGCTCACTCGTATTTTGATCTTAAAGGAGTCAACAAAACTTTAAAATTTTGAGAGCAAAATGTTTGGTTCTTGAATTTAAGGAAATAGGCGCATTTAAGTACATAATTTCTCTAAAAAATTAAATTAAAACAAATTAAGGTAAACAAATAAGTTGGGAAGAAACGTTTGTGTGGCACTCACAAATTACACGTTTCATAATCTCTTTTCACTTCAAATCTCAAGAGATTCAAAGCTTGTATATCAATAGATATGACCCGTTTATTATGTTTTTCAATTAGCTATAAGTTTAACAAAAGTGTCACTTTTGCTGTTTTTGGGACATTTATATTATTGAAATTCGTGTTTAAATATTAGTTCTACACTGAACCAAAAAGGTACGTAAATACAATAAAAAAATTTATTGGGCCAATAAAAAAGTTAATCAATATTTGTCCAACAAACAGGTTTATTGGGCCAAGAAAGGCTGTCTATTGGCTCAATAAACGCAGATTGGCTCAAACAAAAGTTTATTGATCCAGTTTATAAATGTATTTACCTTTGTTTCTTGGGCCAATAAAATATTTCAGTGACTCAAGCAACCTTGTTTGTTGAGCCAATAAACCTGTAAGCTGAGCCAATAAAGTAGTTTAATGATTTGGAAATATTTGTTTTTTGAGCCAATAAATTATTTCATTGACTCAAGCAAAATTATTTGTTGAGCCAATTAAATAGTTTATTGATTTGGAAATATTTGTTGTTTGAGCCAATTAATTATTTGTTTGACTCAAGCAAAATTATTTGTTGAGCCAATTAAATAGTTTATTGATTTGGATATATTTGTTTCTTGAGCCAATAAATTATTTGTTTGACTCAAGCAAAATTATTTGTTGAGCCAATTAAATAGTTTATTGATTTGGAAATACTTGTTGTTTGAGCCAATTAATTATTTGTTTGACTCAAGCAAAATTATTTGTTGAGCCAATTAAATAGTTTATTGACTTGGAAATATTTGTTGTTTGAGCCAATAAATTATTTGTTTGACTCAAGCAAAATTATTTGTTGAGCCAAATAAATAGTTTATTGGTTTGGAAATATTTGTTTCTTGAGTCAATAAATTATTTGTTTGACTCAAGCAAAACTATTTGTTGAGCCAATTAAATAGTTTATTGATTTGGATATATTTGTTTCTTGAGCCAATAAATTATTTGTTTGACTCAAGCAAAATTATTTGTTGAGCCAATTAAATAATTTCTTAAATTTGCAAAATTGCTTTCCTTTACTATAGAAACGTCCAATACGTTTTCTTGTATACGGCCATATATAGCAACGTCCAATAGGTTTTTTTATTATACAGCCAATTAATTTTTCGAGAAAAGTCTAATACGTTTTCTGAAATATATCCAAGTGAATTTCTTATAGCAACGTCCAATACGTTTTCTTTTCTGAAAATATGAAAGTAAAATACAAATTTTTAGTCACATACATTTATTGGTTTTATTGCGTTAAGCAATATATGAGTTTTTGAACATTGATTTTTCTTATTTCTAAAATACAAGGATTCAATAAAATTCCAAAAACTAGAGGATGCAGTAGGAAACTTTAAATTGAATAAAAAAAATATTTTGAAGCAAATGTCTACTGCTCTAGAAAATGATACCATTGAAAATTTAACACCGTCAAAGTAGACGTATATCTCTTGAAAGTTCAATACATCTTCTCCAAGGACATATATGAAGGGCTGAACACTTTCTGATCTCTGGTTCAAAAATCCGATATGTTCTTCAACCACCTGTGTATTTCGCCCAATGTAAAGAAATGATTCCTGTGAGTCCTTGATCGTATACTTAGTGGTGCTTTTCTTTCCAAATCTGTCTTTTCGCACACATTTCTGGCTCGGAATATAGTACCCATGAAGTGAGCACATAATTGTAGTATCTCGACAATCTGTAAAAGACAAAATGAAGAAAATGTTAAATTATACTTCCACTGTGTTAGAAAGATATTTGCTTAAAGTTATATCGTATCAAAAATAACTAAACCATGTATAAAAAAGAGTGATTTGACAAGTAATGTACCAGAGATATTCGTTACTCTCTAGCTTTTTTTCAATATTTAATGCTTGAATCTTTGATCAATTTCAAGTCAAATACTAAAATGAGAACTTTAACGCCAGTTTATTGAGACATAATAATACCTAGATATCCGTCCGTTGATATCTCGATAACTTTAAAAGTTGTTGTGTTTATAATAGATGTTTTTATAGTAGGTACACAACAACGAGTTAAAATTATCAATTTTCAAATACATACAGAACAGAATTTAACACCATCAAAAAACACATACATTTCTTGAAAATGTATTACATCTTCCCCAATTATAGGGATTCAACTAGTTCCAAAAACTATAAGATGCAGTGAGAAACCTTAAGTCAAATAAACAAATATCTTAAGACAAATACCTACAACTCCTACAAAAGATACGAACGGAATTTCAACACCGTCAAAAGCACATGTATTTCTTGAAAATGCAGTACATCTTCCTCAATGACAAATATGAAGGGCTGAACACTTTCCGACCACTGGCCCTGGTTCAAAAATGCGATATTGTCTTCAATCACCTGAATCATCCTCACAATATAAAGAAAGAACTCCTTGATCGTATATTTAGTGGTGCTTTTTTTCCACAATTTGTTTTAATATTTTAAGTTTTGTTTATAATATTGACCTTCCAACGTTAATGGGTGTTCTAGACCGTTTTATACCCTCCTGTACTAATTTTGTTTAAATCAATCTACAAGCATTAGTGTTTTAATTTATCTTATGCAAAACATCTGAGTTTGTTAATAGATAAACGATATGGTTATTGTTATAAAACAAATAATTATTTTCTTAAGGAAATAAAGTTTTATTTTGAGCAAATATTGTAACTTACTATCGGATTGATTCATCGATCTCATTTTTATGAGAGTCTGCTTTATGGATTTTTCTTTGATGTGGTCTTCGTTGCACAGAGAGTCTACTATTTTTTCATGAAGTTCTTCCCAAGTGTCTAAAAGTGAAGAGCAGTTTTTGTGCAAATAGCCAAAGTCCATGTCCACCTTTAAAAATTTTTAATATAATTATTAGTTATCATATCATTATTAGTTAGTTAGTACAGTAACTATATACAACCACATATGCGTCAAATCTGGTATTTCCCCGTTAAGATGGGAGGGGTAATTCTCTCAGAAAATGGCTTAAAGCAGAAGCATCACTTTTAAAAACCACAAGCCCATAGTTGAACATACTTTTAAAAAAAAAAAAGTTATTTTAATTGAAAGTTTTTGAAAATTAAATTTTCATACTAAAAACTTTAAAAAAAGAATATTTTACTAATTACCTAGTAGAAACAGGATCTTTGGAGCTAATTTATTTTTTAAAGTTTTGGGTTTCTGGCTTTAAAATAAGCTATAAGAGAATATTGCAGGTGCTACCATTGTTTTTCAATAGTGTTGCTTCTGCTTTAAGCCATTTTTTGAGAAAAAACAGGGGTGTATAGAACCCCTTCCAGTATGATTGTTCTACTCTTTTGACCTAACCTCGACGCTGGCGCTGGGGTAAATGGAAATGGTGGTTAATTTAACTCTCTAATAGAAAACAAACTATCTGAAAATGTTTTGTATGTCATATACAGTATACCTACGCATATTTTTGTACTATTCAATAAAATGATCTTTTAATGAAATGTTGTAAAGTAAAACTTATTACCGTTAGTCTTTGTTAAACAACATTGTAATTAAGTAACTTAATATTATTTGAAGGATTTATGCATAAAAGTTGTATAAACTTCTAAGTTAGAAGATATGAAAATAGAAATATAATAAAGGTAACTTAAACGATTGAGTAACATTCGACCTAACAACACCATCAAGAACAAGTTTTAACTTTTGTATAAGCTATTTAAAGCATTTCGAATGACAAAGTTACAAATATTTGTTCGTGTACAAAAATACAACTGATTTATAATGGCTTTTGTTTTTTTTTTATAGAACACAAATACAAAAAATTTCTTGTTGCAAATCGAATTTTATGCTATTCGGGAATGCTATCGAATTGCTTGAACAGGTAGATTGACATGACGGATTAGATGGGTGTATATCTTAATTGAAGTTACTGTGCAAAGAATTATTACATTCTTAGTAACTGGTTTATATAATTGTTTCAAAAATACTCACAAACCGATAGCCAGATGGTTGCTTGTATTGTGGCCATTTCTTAAATACGTCTGATGTTGATTCGGAATTTTGTATGTCCAAGAGCCTGTATTGGGAACTTGCCATCCAACATCTATCAATTTCTTCCGAGAATAGATTATCGAATTTTAATGACCACAAGCATTGTTCGGCGTTTTCTTCTGCAACTGATAAGAAAATATAGAAATATTTTTTTTAAATATGTAATTCATGGAAATAAGAAGCATTTACAAAAGTGGCTTTTAAGAAATCTTAAATCTAGTGTTTTTTTTATGAATGAAAAACTCGTAAATAAGAAAAAAATGACTTGAATTTTCATAATTGTTTTAAACTTACTTAACTCTGGAATCTCTTCTCGAACTCCCCTTTTCCCACACGTCTTGATAGATTTTCTGATACTTTGAGGCTCGTTTATCGCCTTGAACGTGAAGTTTAAATTACAATATTTATTGTAAATTTTACCACGATTGCTTGTTCGGTAAAATTCCTGTAAAGTGTAAAAGTCGTTGAAAATAAAAATTTTACAAATAGATATTAATTGGAGCAAGCTGAATATTTTGGAAAAATTTTGAAGAGGGTACAATGTTAAAATGTTGTTTTCGACAAACACTTTTGGAATGGCCACGAAATCAATATCCCAAAATGAATAAAAAAAACTTCTTGTTAAAATTAATTTTTAGATGTAGGTACCACGAGAAATTTTGACAAAAATATATGGCTTTTAAAACACAAAACGTGGTCAAATGATAACTTGTTTTTTACCTTTATGTGCAAACAGCCCTATCACGAATTTCATAGTAATCGGAATCTTGTTACGAATCCTTAAAAAATGGATCAAAGAATCCATCGTAGTAGAAGATCCCATACAAATTATTGGACCAAGAAATAGTTTATTGAGACAAAACAGATTTTATTGGAACAATAACGAGATTATTGGGGCAAAAAACACTTTGTTGGGAAAATAAAAGGTACTTCTTTTTCTTTGAATATAAAAACCTTTATTGGCAGGATTAACTATTTATTGGGCCAATAAACTGTTTTTTGGGCCAATAAATTATATTATTTAAAACTATTAAAAAAGGTACGTACTGTACTAAATTTTATATGAAAACTGTAAACTATAAGTTTTTCAAAATATATTTTTATTTTTATAAACGACTGATGGCGCTCAGCTCAATGATAGATATGTTTTTTTGAATTTCTGTTTAGAATATTGTTCAATTCCTCTTATATTGGGATCATCTAAATTAAGATCTTAAAATTGTACCTACCTAGGAACACAAAATGCTGTACATAAAGAAATTTTATATGTTTTTTGGTGGAATCGTGTTATATGAGGCCACAAAAACAAAATTCACACGTGACTGGTAGGTACCACGAGAAATTTTGACAAAAATATATGGCTTTTAAAAATGATAACTTGTTTTTTACCTTAATGTGCAATCAGCCCTATCACGAATTCCATCGTAATCGGAATCTTGTTACGAATCCCTAAAAAATGGATCATAGAATCCATCGTAGTAGAAAATCCCATACAAATTGCCACTAATAACAGATTCGGTGATAGTTTTTTTTTCGGGATTCATTAAAAGTTTTGTATAACGATGGAGTTTGTGGATTGTTTTTTGGTATTCGTAACAAGATTCCGATTACGATGGAATTCGTGATAGGGCTGAATATACTTTTTTGCACTCACCTGCCTTTTGGTGGAATTGTGTTATGTGACGCCACAAAAAAAAAAATCACACTTGACTGGTAGGTACCACGAGAAATTTTGACAAAAATATATGGCTTTTAAGACACCTTTACGTAAAATATATATTTTGCACTCACCTGCATACGTTTTTTCAGGAGTCCAGCACACAATAAATTTACTATTTTTTTTAAATTTAATTAAACACGCACTGACACGACTGATTAATTAGCTCAGCTCTCGAAGATGGCAGAACACAGAATGAGGAACTAAATTCTTTTAACGTCTAACGCTATGGCACAGGGAGAAATTTATGGGGCTTTATATACATATATGGTTTATTGGACCAAGAAATAGTTTATTGAGACAAAACTGATTTTATTGGAACAATAACGAGATTATTGGGGCAAAAAACACTTTGTTGGGAAAATAAAAGGTATTTCTTTGAATATAAAAACCTTTATTGGCAGGATTAACTATTTATTGTGCCAATAAACTGTTTTTTTGGGCCAATAAATTATATTATTTAAAACTTTTAAAAAAGGTACCTACTGTACTAAATTTTATCTGAAAACTGTAATTTATATTGCTAGAAAAGCAAATTGCTTACATTTACATTCGGTTCCAGTGTTGCCGCAGGTTTATATTTAGATGATTGCTACAGGCGGAAAAAATAAGTTCATTAAAAAAAATTAGTCTATAAAACTCACTTCATGATAACACCAAACTTAACAAAAAATAAAACACATTTAATTCACGTAAATGAAAGTCATATTATTGAGTTGATTCAAACCAAGTCTTACGGCAAAACTAGTTCCATAGAGGTCTCCGTGGTCCAAGTTTTGAAAAAATCGGTATTGAAGTTTTGATATCCCTTGTTCAATATTTCGGGTTTAAAATTTCAAAACTTTCATGAGTACCTAATACAGATTTTTTTCAAAGCCTGTAACTTGAAACTTTTACTAAACTAGTTTTGCCTTAGATCTTGTTTTAAAACAAGTTAATAATAATATGACTGTTATTAAACTATCCAAGTTTTCTTTTCAATTATCCTTTTTTGCATTTGCGATTCTTTTAAAAATAAACCTGCGGTAACACTGTTGGCTTGTCTTTTCCTTATGGGTTTGTGTTTATCACTTCAAAATGGTGCTTTGTGCTCATGCGTGTTCATGCACGCTCATGCAAACAAAGGCTCTTTCACAATGCGACACGGAAACGAGACGATTCGAGAGCGAGGCAAGATGAAATATTTTGCCTAGTAATTTACAGAACAGAACAATGATTTTAAGAAAATATGGTAACCAGAAATTAACAAATAAAGTGAGTGATAGAGCTTTGTTTTGATTAATATTTTTCTTTTACGTTTGTCGTGTAATATTATAAGAAATTATGCATAAACTTACATAGATCATAAAAAAAAACATTTAATGCACGACACGAGATCCAGATTTTTATAAGGATCACATTTCATGTAATGCATGTTTTAATATCTGTATGCGTCATTTCTGATATGCATCAATGATCATTCCGATTACTGAAACGAGAGTGAGACGAGATCTCGTCATAGTTTTTAACCGATTTCAATCCATAAAAGCATACGAGAGTAAACAGATATTACAGAGTTTTTCTAAATTCAGAGAAAACTATGCAAAACAAACACGGAAGGTACGACATTGTTTGCTTTTCCTTGAACTAAAGCTATCAAACTATTGTTTTTTTTTTGCATTTATTGTTTGCTTTTGTGCAACTCAAGTTTTTTCTATGGTGGAAAGTCCGAATAAATTCTTTCATTGCCCATTTTCATATTTGATAAACTAAATTTTGTTTGCCCTGTGTCTTCTACATGCATAAAAGTATACATGATCAGAATTCGACTTCACATACAACTTGATTTAAAATCTTGCAGGTACCTATGAGTCACGTTTAATAAATAAATAATAATAATAAATATGCGTTTAAGTCAATCAAAAATGGACGTAGGAGACACCGGACAAAAAAAATGTGTTCTACCAAATATGGTGCCTGTTATGGAGGTACCTATAGTTGGTAAATATTAGATGATGTTTTTTTTTACAAGAAATTTCTAACAATGGACGTGTGCGACGTTTATTGCGACAATTTAAATTTGTTTATGTCAGTAAAAAAGTTTATTGAAATTTAATAACTTTATTTATTTATTTATTTATTATACAAACAAATTTTAATATCAATGAAAAAGTATATTGAACTTCAATTAATGGTTTATTGGGCCAATTAACGCATTTGTAAATGTAAAGATATTCAAAATTATTTTCGCAATAAAATGGTTCGTTATGGCAATTTATGAGTTTATTGCGACAGTTAAAAAATTGTTTATGTCAATAAAAAAGTTTATTGAAAATTAATAATTTTGTTTATTGCGCCAATAAACGCGTTTATCAATGTCAAAAAAGTAAAAATTATTGTCCCAACAAACGGTTCCTTGGCGCAATGTATGAGTTTATTGTGACAATATAAAAAACAAATAATATTAATAAAAAAGTTTATTGACCTTTAATAAATAGGTTATTGAGCCAATAAACGCATTTATCAAAGTGAAAAATGTCTTTTTATAAACAAATTGCTTGGCCCAATGTATGAGTTTACTGGGACAATAAAAACTTTTATTAATATAAGCAAAAGTTAATTGATTTTAAAATTTCAATTTTCAATAAACGGCGATTACTTGAGCCAATAAATCGTTTATTGAAGACAAATTTTATAATCCAAAATTTTTTGTAATATCAAGAAAAAATGTATTGAGCCAATGAAAAACCAGTCAATAAACGCTGTTTATTGATATTATAAACGATTTTTTTTTCAGTGTAGAGCATCCAAAGCAAATTCACTTCAAAAGTAGATTCATTTAATTTTTTAAGATCTTTTAAGATGTTTTGTATTCAACAGAAAACCAATTTTGAAATAAATAAAATGCACGCTAGAACTTGCTAATTTCTTCCAAAAAGTCTGTTTTAAAATGTTTCCTATATTTTAAGATTTAAAAATGTACGTGCAACTGCAAAATAACTTTTTCACAAAAATTTAAATGCCATTTTATTTGTCAACAAATCTAGATTAACTTATTTTTTTTTTCGAAAATCATTTTAAGTTTGAAATTTTGTCTTAAAAATATTTTTGGTAAGCACTAAATAAAGAGCTTATAAATATATGTATGTACATTTTACATTTAAATTTCATCAACAAATGTTGACCCCTTTCTGAGATATCGAGTTTTGTAAGCAAAATTAATGTTTTTTTTTTTAAATAAAAAAAAAAACCTTTTTGATCATAAAAAATAATCATCAATTTGATCATTTGTTCATCAAAAAGTGCTTGCACAGAAAGAGAAGATTATTGAAATCGGTCCATTAGTTCTTGAGAAAACTTAAAAACAAAATAAAGGTTTTTGAGGGGTACCCTTCTGGGGCAATACCAAAATATGTTTTTCTTGTAGAAAGAAGCCAAATTAAGAACACACAATTTAGAGAAAGTTTAAGAAAAATTACATGTTTTAACCAACAAATTTGTATGGGGACTGCTGTTATTTTTCGTATTAATAAAAAGAAAAAAACGCCTTACACTAATCGGCTGAAAACCTTAATTTCAATCGACACAATTGTTTGGACTGTAGGAGCCAGGAAAGACAAACAGACGGGGTACCCACTTTTTTCGACTTCACTACCGTCGTAATGTCATACATATTTGATTAAATAAGCTCTAGTTCGAAATTGTTTACTAAAGCAAAACTTGCCATATAATTCCTATATGTCGCCAGTAAAAATCACTTCAATGTTCACTATTTACATATGTGTGTCAAAAAAAAATAATAATAAAATTGAAGGCTAGTTTAAGGAATTTAAAGACAACTTTATATAAAATTGATGATCTCTTATTCTAGGTTTCTTCTTAAGAACCTGAATATTTGCTCTTTTTCTTAGAAACAATTTTTATGAAAATAATTAAAAGCATTACTAAAGTTTTTTTCAAATTTTAAATTGAGTGAAAACAAAAATTTTAGTTGTTTTTGACAGCAAACCACTTTTTGGTGAAAGTCGTTAAATTATACTAATAAATCGATAGATGAAATCTTTACATATACAACTTAACTGTATAAGCTTTATGGCTCATCTAATCTTATATATTATTACGCCTATTTATTTTTTGTTATAAATGATTATTTACTATTTCTTGACCTTTTGTAATCTAATTGTAGATGTTACGATCTCTAATTGATGTGAATAAATAAATAAATAAATAAAATAAATAATTGTTCAACTAGCTTATATGTTTCATATTTAATAAAATCAACAAGTATTCTATCAGGACCTGCAGGCTTCTTCTTAAGTTTCATAAGTACTCTACGCAATTCTTCACGGTTTATATTAGAATGCAATACATCATTTGAATAAGCAGGCTAAGCGTAGTGAATTACGGGTGTCAAAGAGCCAAAGGCAAAAGTCTTAGCATTTGCAACATTTCGTAGGGCTTATCGAAAAGATAATCCTCGAGGTGTCTGTGTCGGTACAGCTATGTACAGTACATTCTGCTCAGTCAGTAACAAAACAAAAATAAACTCTCCCCGTGAAAGGTTCACCATGGTAAGGCCCTGACTCAAGTGCCATATGTGAGTACATATATGATAACCTATAGCAACTTGAGTCACATTAACCTGTATTAAGCGGTCAAGAGTTCTGCCCTCTGTTATAAGACATGTGGCTTAGAGCTCCACACAACAACACACTTTCATTGCAAACAAATTTTTGGAATGTATTACTTTAAAAACAATTCGAACTTCTCAGAAGACCTCTGTTTTTCTTTTTTTAATTAAAATTGATCTCAAAATTCAAAAGAATTTACAAACTCTAAGAAAAAAGAAAATACAAAACGTGCAATGATAATGCGTCACAGTTTTATTGGAAACAAATTATTAAACCACACAAACGGGGGCGATGTTGTGGTGACGACATTGGCGGCTTTTGGTGTTTTTTGATATAGCTACTTCCAGAAATAAACTCACACAAAATTTACCCACAAAAAATTACACAAGTTACAGAAGGTTACACATTGAAGTAAGCTTTATCAAAGGATAAAAATTGTGGTGACAAATGCCATGGCGATATTCGATGCGATGGCATCGGTTCGGGATAAGAAAGGAAAATAATCAAATTGGTCTTCTTTTATTTTATTTTCTATCATCGTCGGTCGTCGTCATCATCAACATCCATAATACAATAGCATCCTTATCCTCTTTAAAATATCGATTAGGATCATGTTCGGAGAGTTCAATGATAGAACTGAATAAATTTGTTTTTTATATCAAATGGAAAAAGGTATCAATACAACAAAAAAGTAGTGTGGTTTTGTTTCAATGAAAGAATGCGTGTCATATGTATGAAGTGACATTATTGAAAATTCCAATAATTCAAATTCTGATAATGGTGAAAAATAGAAAAAAAAGAGGTTTTAACAAAAGTTTCTTGAAAGAATTTTGTTTTGTTAGCAAAAAAACAAAGGGGAATGATGATGATAATTTAGGAATACATTTATTTAGCAAGTATATTGGCATTTAACTTTTTTACTTTGTGATAAAAAGGGTAACAACATTCAAATTTGTTGTGGTTAAATGTGAAGAATGTGGGTATACCAAAATTAACAACATGTTTAGAAAAATACTTGAGAAATTGAAAACGTATTGTATCCTTTTTTTGTGCTTTTATGCGCATAATATACAAAACGTTAGCTGACAAAAAGGAATGAAGTAAAACATTACTATTGTGCAATAATTTTTAAAATAGCTTGAGACATTTGTTTCATACCTTAATGTTTTCGTAATGATTCTATCACCTATCCCTTCGACGTACTATAATTCCATCTATATAATATACACTGCCAACCACTAGGATGAAGTGTTGTGCCCGGAAACGTTTACTGCCTGTGAATAGGTACGTATTTTAACATTACAAATTCATAAAATTAAAAGGCAAATTAGGAACGAACGTTGGAATTTTCCAATATCAAATATTGAACTACTAAAAAAACACATAAAAAGCTGTTTCACTTGCATGAGGCCATGTGTGAATATTGCCGTGCAGGAGTTTACAAGTGCGATCTTTTAAAAACTTTTGCATAGAATATCCAATATAGTTTTGAAAACAACTGTTTTAATTTAATTTGAAACACACAAAAGGGCTCTGGAAAGACTTTGACAGCTACAGAAAAAGGAAAAGTATATGCTTTCAAGGATTTAGGACTCTCAGGACGTAAAATAGCAAATAGACTTAACAGTAGTAAGAAAATTTCAAGCAATCATCTTGTTGATCCACAAAAATATGGGAAAAATCAAAAAGGGTACAAGGCAGACACAACATCATGAGGAAAGAGGTTAATTCTACGGCTTGTTTCAAATTCATCAAGAGCTTAGTAACAACGGTTAAAAGGATAATACAAAAATTGATACTATCTAGAGAAGAAAACTAAAAAACAAACCTGTTTTGACGCAAGTACTCAAGGAGCATCGGATGAATTTTGCAAGAGAGTGTGGGGAAACTATAACCTATTAGGGCACAATCGAATTTTAGTTTTTGTCCACAATAATGAACGGGAACAACTATTAATGATTGTTGGAATGGTCGTGCTTTTCATTTTTGCACCTCTGCCTTATATTTTTCAAAAAGACAATGCCCCAATTTACACTTCGAGGGTTGTTGGAAGTTGAATTCAATCAGAAGAAGACGTGGAACTTTTGCCATGGCCCCTATATTCACCACACTTTAAGACTATTGAAAACGTTTGGCTATAGCTTTCTCGTAAAGTGAGAGACAGTTTGAAGGCAAGGACTCCTTAATCGAAGCTTTTCCTTAATCTCGGGTCAAAAGTTTTTATTCGAAATCGCCTTAAAGAGGTTATATCAATGTAAAAAAACGTTATAAATAAATGTTGTAAAGCCATAAAATGTAAATAATTCATTAATGTTTTCGTTTTTGACGCACTTTTTCATACCCTTTTAAAGTAATTAGTTTTTGTAATATGGGGAGTTCCAACGATCGTTTTCAATTTACCCTTTAATTTTAAACATTTTTAATGGTGACATACGTACCTATTCACAAGTAGTAAACGTTGCCGGATAAGAAACTTCCACCAGCTATAAAAAGCGAAAATCGATTACAAAATTTGTGGCCTCAACAAGTATGAAACAAAATTCCTTTCTGAATTAAGACATGGCAATCCTGTGATTGAGTAGTACCCGTGGCGGCATGATGGTTAGTGCGTTGGACTGTCATGCCAGAGGTCTTGGGTTCAATCCCAGCCTGTGCCATCTAAAGTTCTTTCACGGGTACTGCCTCTTGCGAGGAGTTGACAAATCCTCCAAGAGTAATTTTTGTCATGAAAAGTGCTTTCTCAAAATTAGCCGTTCGGATTCGGCTTAAAACTGAAGGTCCCTCCATCCATCCCTGATAACAGTACTCACACACAGGAATGGTTGAGAGTTATAATTCACTAGGCCTTAGTTATAAACGGACTGCTGCGCCACCTAATTTATTTATTTAATCCTGTGATTGAAGTCAATATCTTCATTTATAAATAAGACATCAAGAATCGAACATCAGTTTTTACCAATTATCTGTAGTAGTAATTTGTGTAAATTTAAATTTTTATGAAAAAACTGATGGTTGGATTTTTATAAAATTTTTACTAAATGTTGAAAACAAAATTTTGTATATAATTTTTAATAATAATTTTTGACAAGATATTCGAGTGGAAAATCAATTTTTATCCTCTATTAAAAAATGATATAACCTTCTAGCACAAATAATCATTGTATAGGGTTTTTTGGCGCGGGTAGATTTTGGCACCCCGTGGCGGCCATTATGTTTTGGTGACATCTGTCAAATCTTTTGTTTATTTCTCAGTGTCAGTTGTTTATGCCAAATCGTCATGGCAAGTTATACGATTGAACAGCACGTTGAAATGATAAAACTTTATTGTCAAAATGAGTGTTGGTTAACGCAAACGTTGCGCGCATTGCGTCCATTTTACGGTAGACGTGGTGGCCCTGCATAGTCGACTCTTCAATGTTTAGGGCCCAAATTTGAGACGACCGGTTCAGTAAACAATCAGCCAACACCCGTACGTTCAAGGAACGCAATATCAGCCGAGAAAATCGACGCGGTCTGTGAAAGTGTACAGCAGAACTCGAGGCAGGCACTCTATTTCTCGCCGTGCACAAGAACTCGGCCTTTTGCAGACTTCAACTTGAAAACCGTACTTTTTTGAAAACGACGTTAGTATAGCAGTCACCGTCAACCGCGAGCTCTACATAATTTCTTATAGCCCAAATTTAACCATATGGACCTAGAAGACATGTGGTTCCAGCAGAACGGTGGTACGTGCCACACAGCAAACGCTACGACATCTACACACAACATTTACCCGACACATCAAAAAATCCCCCGAATACAAAAAAAGTGTGTCCAAGACGTTTTAATTTCAGCGTTATGCTTGCCAGATGCATTTAAAAAGAATGAAATCTTCTAATTACAAAAATGTGTGTCCAAGACGTTTTGGTTGCCATGAGTTCTAAAAATTGGACAGATTAAAAAAAATTCGGAAGACTTGAAGAAATTGACCACAGAAATAGAAAATGTCAAAAATCCTTTTTCGAATACAACGCGTCACCAGAGTTATAGACTTTTTTTTAGCATCTGCACTGGTAAATGTGCAACTCAGCCCACCAAAAAATGTTTGCTCAATGTTTTTGAGAAAAAAAGCGACACATTGAAAATGTACCATTGAAAATGTACCATTGTAAACGAAAATGAAGACACTGAAAGGGAAAACATTGATAGTGAAGTAATGACTTCGAATTTTTCGGACGATGAATATGATGATGAATGATTTTTTCTATAAAAAAAAATTTCAAATAAAATGTTTGATTTTTTTTTTCAATTTGATGATGTAAATAGATTTTTGTATTTATTTGTTTCGTCTAATGTGCACATTCTATTAATCAGAATAAGAGTGTCCTGATATAGGAAAAAAGTTATTATATCTGAAAGTAAAACGTCTTGGACTCACTTTTTTGTATTCATGGAAATTTGTTTCGGTTTTTTTGATGTATCACACTTGTGGTTAACATTTCAACCTCAAAATCGGAAAATAACCATTTTCAAACGCTTACCCCAGAACACGGCTGAAAAGAACATGCCACACGGTTTAATTTGATATAATGGTGAGAATATCTACGCACTCATCCCTTTCCAAAATTAGCTGCCGGCTCTAGGTTTTTTTTGCATGCATTAAAGTCCTTCTAAAAACCACTGCCTTTTCGATTCGAAGTTTCAAACTTCTCAATACAAAATAATTTGAACTATAATATTAATTGAAAATTTACAAATTTTTAAGAGCTATTTTTAGTATGCTATCCTTAGAAGATTTGTTTAAGATGTTAAAATTATGCACCTACAGCAATCATTTAATTTTTACAACATGTATCTATCGATTGAACTTTAGAAAGTAGCATAGACAAAATTATTTGACTTAAAGTAAAAATCTTTTACCAATGTTGTTCTTTTCTTTTCAGATACTAAATCAAACCCTACACTTAACAAAAATGAATAAGTTCTACACATCAATGATCCTCATCACAATGAGTCTCACCTACAGCTATTGTGAACCCTTCTCCGAGGATTCCTCAGACTCAGCCAATTCTCTTCTCGAAGCTGACTCCGATGTTGCCAATAATGATCCAAACTATGACAAACGAGTGGAGCGATATGCATTTGGTCTTGGACGACGAGCTTATACCTACACAAATGGACCATCAGCAAAACGACTCCCAGTGTATAACTTCGGATTGGGTAAACGGGCTCAACCCTACTCCTTTGGACTTGGCAAACGTGTTGATTTCGATGACGAACAATATCAAGACGAAATGGATGCAAATAACTATGATCAATCGTACTACTATGGTGAGTAATTTCTATGGTTCAAAACGAAAATAGGGTTATTCGAGGACTGGTTTAATTTCAGCTGGAAGCAAACGCACCAGACCGTACAGCTTTGGATTGGGTAAACGCGAACCAAGTGGCCAAAATAGCCGATATGCATTTGGATTGGGCAAACGGGACACTCGGCCAGAACGATACGCCTTTGGACTGGGCAAGCGAGAAGGTGGAACCCGAAACGAACGATACAGCTTTGGATTGGGCAAACGCGATGTCTCCGAACAACAAACTTCCCCCGTAAGACGTTAAGGAAATCCGAACTTTTGCAAACTCCAATATGACTCAGAACTCTTGAAAAAACTTTGTAAATTTTCTTTGACTTGACTCCCCAATATCGATTTCGCTAATGCACATTGTCCTCCTAATCTCAAAACCTTCAAATCCAGCATAAATATAATCCATCATACTCCAGCCGAGATTATTAGGACAATTGTGCATAATTTATTTATATAAATATATACACCACAGGTAGCAACAATATATTCATCAACATAAACAAAACAAAACTATATTTATATATATAATATACATAACTTTATAAACAACCAAAAAATTGTAAAAAAATACAAAACTATTAACTATACTATGATACTTCCTATAAATGTTTTGAAATGAAATCATTAAAACAACAAAAAAAAATCTGTGTGCTTTCATAAAAGTATTGTAATCAATTTTGACGAACTTAAAAAATAAAAACATAAATAAATAAATAATATTAATAACGTAGGTACTTTATGTAAAATAAAAAGTTTGTTCTCCAAAGAGCCCTTAAAATAAAACCAAAAATAAAAAGAAAACCCTGCTAAATATAATTTTGTTGGTTAATTTTCTTGTGACTTTTTAAATATATAAAAAAATAACAACAATTAACCAAAAGGAACAAGAAAATTACAATACTAAAATTAACAACTATTAACCCTTTCCATTATATTGTTGAAAACTATATAAAGTGAATGAGTGACAAAAATACAACATTTAAATAAATTATAATTTTATATAAATTACATTTTCAATTAAATAAAAATAACTTTAAAAAATAAAACTAAGAAAAAACAAAATGTTTATGAAAGAATAATCGCAGATGTATAAAAATATAATTAAATTTAAACAAAAAAAAAAGAAAAACAAAACAAAATAAATTTTATTGCATTCGTTGTGAAGTAAAAACAATGTTTTTGTTTCTGTATTTAAATATCTTTGTTATGATTATTATAGTGCTTTATTTTGTAAGTTAAATTTTTATGAAATTTATTTTATCAGATTAATTTTATAATGTTCAAATAAAATTTGAAGACTTAAATTTGTTTTTGTTTTTATTATTCTATGAATTGAAAATGACAAAAATGTTCGTTTTTATTTTATTATAAGCCACAAATAGGGTGTTTTTTAGCTGCATAAGAAGTTTCGATGGCTGTTGTGTAACATTTCGGTCGGAGGTGTCCATATACACTGATTTTGAATTCTTTAACATTGCATTGACAGGGAAAGATAGAACGTGGCAAGGCATTCCACATTCGCGTAGTACGGCTAAAAAATGAATCTCTGTACTCCATAGTACGGCCGAAGTTGGGCTAAAGGGTAAACTGATGCGCATTCCGAGAAGCGCGGGTATTACGGTTAAATTGCTTAAGGGCAGGAATGCAACTGGATATTTGAGTAGAGCATAGTCCGTTAAAACGACGGTAAAAAAGGGTAAGCATCCACATTCCAAGAGGAGGGGTTTGAGTCTGGAAACGAAAATTGAAAACTAAGAATGCTATCGTCAACGAAACAATTAATTGAATTTGAAGTTGCAGACAGGAGATCTTTTATAAAAATGAGGAAGAGAGTCGGGGACAAAACGGAGCGTTGGGGCACACCAATATACATATATATTATTGGTTTCACACTTGAATACTTCCAATACAACTTGTATTGAACGATTCGAAGGAAAATTGTAATCCAACAAAGAAGTGATTTGTCGATACCAAAAGCACTCATTTTCGATAAGAGAGCAAGATGCCAGATTTTATCAAATGCCTTTGAAATATTAGGTGCAATAATCTTGCTTTCTCTAAAACGATGTAAAGATTTGTTCCACTGTTCGGTTAGATAAAAGATGATATCACCAGTGGACCTATTGCTATGAAAGCTTTCGTTCCTCAAGACATTTATTAAGCTGATAATTAATCAGCGTTTCCATGCAATTAGAAAAAGCGGACGTTAGAACTATCGATCGAAAATTTGAAGTAGAAGAAGATTCCCCTTTTGTTAGGATTTGACGAACAAACCCTGTTTTCCTTCTAATCGGAACTATCTTAGAAAAATAGGATAAATGAAAAAGCTTACTCAGGGGTTTTGTTAACGTGGAAGAATACTTCTTCAGAATTTGGACCAGCGGAATTATGTATTTTGAGATCTTGTAGGACTCTCACTACAGTAAGAGTACGAAAAAAGATTGGTCCTATAGAATTATTAACTCGCTCAAGAACTGGTTGAGCCATGTAAGGTGGAATTTTTCCCGATCTGCCTTGCAACCGTTGTAGTTGATAAATATTGGTATTCGTTCTTGTAAGACTTTACTCATTAAGAAATTAAGTCCCTTTTAAGCTGTATATAACTAGTGGAAGTTTTTTTTACTACAAGCTAAATTGGAAACGAGCGTTCGAATTTTCCAACATCGAAAAATAAACTTCTAAACAAGGATACAATAAAGTGCGTCACTAGGACGAAGTTTCATCCAACTTTCAGAAAAAAAAAACGATCACTTGAATGAAATATATGCATTTTAAGGTTTAACAAAATTTATTTATAACGGTTTTGTACATCAATAATGACTATGTCCCCCATTTTCGGGTATAACCTCTATAAGAAGATTTGAAATAAAATCATACAGGAAATTTGGGCGCAATAGTTTCGATTAAGGTATCCTTGTCTTTGAAGAAGGAAATGACTGTTCCAGAAACATTTATACATATTTGTTCCCGTTCATTGTTGTGGACAAAAACTCCAATTCAATTGTGCCATAGTAAGTTAAGTGTTTGAATATTGACTTTCAATCCTACAAAGTTGCTGGTTCATCGGCATAGACCAATAACTTATAAAATATCCTAACAAGGAAGACTAGGTTAACAGAACCACTTTTGGTAATAAAGTAGTCAAATAATAAAGCGCGTTGTATGAAAAGTTGGAACCGAATTTCATATACATATCTATGTTTAGATTATTAATTTTTGGAAACCAAAAATAATTCAGCATAGCTCCATAGCATTCGCCATCCACCGTAACGGCAACGCCTTCTTCTAAACTAACATTTTGAGAGTGTCAACTATCAATTTATAGTTGATAAATATCAAAGTTCAACATTTTACCAATTGATAAGTACATATTTTTATAAACTAACGATATATCACTGACTTGTATGAGTATTAAGAAAATGTATAATTTACTTATTAAATCGATTCCAAAATGTGTGGCCTCATCCTGGTGGTTGGCAGAGTATGTCAGAATCGTATTTCAAAAATGAATGCCTTGAAACTTTCAATCAGATTTAAAAAAAAATTGATACAAACAGTATTTCTGTCTTGTATTATTAATAAAACTCTTATAAAACATCCGATAAAGAGATTAATTAAGCAAAAAAAGTGATTACACGCTTGAGTCTATCATCTGCGTTTTATTATAATTATGAGATGGATCTTAGAAATATTTCCTCTTTGCCTCCAAATAGCATTCCCATCGTTTGAATAAACTTTAAACGGCACGAACATTCTACGATTCATTCATCTGCCAAGTAAACAAATCGTACTCAAATTTTGATGTTACTATAGAAATATTTGTATATTTATATTCACTTGTTTAAAGAAGTTCTTTTGTTTTGTAGCTATTGAACTAATTACACAATTTATGGGAATTTTAATTATTCATTATTTAATTCCCATTATTCGAAGGCAGCGAAAATTCTCAAAACAAATTTTACTCACGATAACCCCTAAATAGCTTTATTTTGATTCATAATATAGAAATTATTAATAATTTGACTTCAACGAACTCCTTAAGGATTAGTGGATAGATAATACAGTTGTTGATATTTTATTTCAGGACAAACGGACTTCCTTTATGGTTTTGGTTAAAAAGCAGTTAATTATTCTTATATTGTTTTTTTATTTCAAAAGCTTACTTGAAAACACACCGGATAAAGGTGTTTTGTTTGTAAAACATATGATATGAGAAACACCATAGAAAACCATCAAAACAAGATGGTTTTGTTTTGGAGTGTCGGTGGTGGTTTTTACAAAATTTTCCTGGTTTGAAGAACAAAATGCAAATTTTATTATCCTAACATTAGTGTCAATTAGTTTCTTATACCTAATTTTAATAAGTTTTTGTTTGAAATTGACTTTCGTTGTTCGCTCTCATGTGCAAGGCTCTTTAGGACTCAACAAAACTGTTTCGAGCAAGCGCCCTTGATGCATTTAAGTTTGTTGTACTCTTATGGAGAGAAAAGACCTTGTCGACATCTGCAGAATCGTTAAGACACTTATTTTGGTAGAGTTGAGAAGGGGGAAAAAGCAACACTTGCCTACTTTCTTAATTTGGAATACACCAAATGGAACGAATAAAATTAAGACGTAAACTAGCCTTATCTAGTTTGATTATTATTATTGATAAGGAACGTGCCAATGAACTGTTGATAAAATGTAACTGGTATAAATTGTATGTTACTTCATCGGCTGATTCGGATCACACAGAAACAAATAAATAACGTGCTAAAAACAAAAAAAAATCTCTCCACAACATGAAGTTACAGACTCATAAACTTGCTTAGTTCTCTGAGTAAATGCCTTGAAAAATATTTAAATGTGCATAACATCCTTTCAGCGGAAAAAATTGGGTTCAAAATCTATCATATAGGACTATTCAACAAGTATGTACATCAGATAACGAACGATATTAAAAGAGATTTTGCATTCAAAATAGCACTGGTATGGATTTATTAGATATTGAAAAGGCTTTTGATACGCTATGACATCAAGGTCTAATATATAAGCTTTAAGTTCTTGATTTTCCAATTTCCAATATTAAAATAATACATTCGTTCCTACCTGACAAATTTTATAAAGTTTCATAAATTGATTGCTTCTCTGAAGTATTTGAAGGACCATTTCATTTTAACAATGAAACCAACTTTGCCATGACACTGTTATACGATTGATCTCCACGTATTGGCCATAACACAAACAAAATTATTAGTAAACAAAAAAAATATTCAATGGTAAAAACTTAATATTTACTTGTTATTTATTTATATTTATTACTTCCTCGTACTTATTTTGCATATGTATTTAGTTATTTATTATTTAAAAATATATTTTATTCATTAATTTATACATCCATTTATTAGACATGTGCATTCAAGAGGACACAAGCGTCCACAAGTTTTTCTCAAAACCCACCTTTGTCTATCAACTCATACTCCCATCTCCCCGTGGTGAACATCGGGTGCCTAGTACCTCAACTGGAGATTGGATTCCAACTGGCGGCTACAGTTCCAGTTAGGTTAAACTACTTAGTGAACACCTTATAGGGCACCACCAGGCCTGTAAGGAACGGTTATTCCTGCTCTTGTCCTTGGAATAGTTAAATTAAGGACGTGGTCCTTCAGGTTGAAGGTAGTGCGTCAGGGTGACTTCCTGACCACATAAAGAAAACCCAGTTGCGAAGCACCAACAATACTCGGATACGGACGGATTTGCTGATGATAACCCACGCAAACGAATAAAGGACAACGAACTTCAGATACGCACGTGGAATGTTAGGTCCCTTAATAGGGCAGCCGAAGAATTAGCCGTCATCCAGGAAATACGATGGGATGGGCCGGACAAAAAGAGGATGAAAAACTGCGATATTTATTATGTTGACCAACAGCTCTTATTTGGATGCGGCTTTTTCATTGGAGCCAGACTTTGACAACAATTCTTGAGTTATACATACATAGGTGCATCAAGGAGCGCCTCATGACTATACGCATCAAGGCTAAATTCGTTAACAGCCTAATATGCACACACGCCCCCCAAAAAAGAGAAGGATGACAACACCAAGTATATGTTCTTCGAGCTCTTAGACAAAACATACATATGAGCAGTGCCCTAGCTACGATATTAAAATTGTTCTGGGCAATTTTAATACCAAGCTAGGAACGGAAGACATCTTTGGTGGAATAATCGGGAAAAACAGCCTGCACGGCAACACTTCATTCGATAACGGATTCAGACTCATCGATTTTGCTGCGGGGCGAAACTTCGTGGTAGCCAGTACGCGTTTTCCACACCTCAACATCCACAAAGGAACTTGCAGTTTTCTATATCAATCTACCATAAACCAGACTTACCACATTGCGATCGACGCTAGACACGCTTCCAGAATCGTGGATGTCCGAACTTTTCGAGGAGCTAACATCGACTCGGACCACTACCTCGTTGTAGCCAAGGTTTCCAGACCCATGGCAAAACAGGGAGATGATGGGAGAAGGTACAACGTCGAACGGCTACAGTCGCAAGAGATCGCCAAATCCTTCTCCGACCGAGTCACAAGTAACCTCTCTCGACGTTCTCTGTCGCCAACACAATGTATCGAAAACCAGTGGCAATATTGCCAAGATGAAATCATCAGAGAAGCTGCCTCTGACGTGCTGGGTTTCAAGCAAACACCAACAAGGAGCCCCTGGTTTGATGAGGAATGTCGAGAGGCAAATGCAGCCAAACAACAGGCACGCATAGAAGGTAAAGGCTGCTCACGAGCTCTATGAGCAGAAGAGGCGAGAGGAACATCGACTCGAAGAGAGAGAATGAGAAGCGTGCGGTCATAGATGTTGGTTCATGGAATGAAGTTCGAAAGTTTTTAGCATTTGAAGTAAATACTTGCGTCTGACAAGTAGAAAGATGCTGCTAAAACATCTTGGACATACATTTTTGTAATCACGGGAAGTTTTCAGATATTTTGTTATTATCACTAATGTGGTTATCATTTCGACCTCGAAATCGAAAAAACTACCGTTTCCGAACGCTTATTTCCGACGGTTTTGAATTTGATATGATGGTGCGTATTTCTACACATTCACACCAAGAAATTTTGGTTATCACTCTACTCCCAAAATTTGTTACCGGCTCTAATTCTATTAAGATGTGAACATACATAGATTTTGGGAATCACAACCCATTTTATTGATACAAAACAAGTTCATCAAATTCAAATTAGAATCCTTAGAAAATTACAATTTATCAGGGGCCCTACTATGTAACTCGATTCTACAATGAAATTGCTCGAATTCGAAAAATTGGTACGTATCTATTTGACTACTTTCGAACAAACGAGAATCGAATAGTTCTAGTAGTGCCAACTTTATTCTTATGAACTTTCGAATAAACGAGGAACTACGTAACTCGGAAGTAGAATTCAAAACAAGGCAAAATCGAAAATAATCACTACATCAAATGTGTTTGCGAGCGAAGTTTTTTTTTGTCAAAGTGTAAGTAAAATGTTATAAATTATTAATATGCAATTTAAATTTGAAAGTTTTTCATTCAACTTTTTGTGTTTTATTGTTTTACCACCCCAATTACACCGGGAAGTAGTGATTTTTGCCAAAATGATCGTTTGGACTTTTGTTTCTCTTCCTCATTCATTTCAAAATTCATCATCAGCGGGCACATGACTCTCGATTTTAGTCAAAACTTCGGCAGGTATATTTGTCATGGTTTGCTGTGTACGTCCAGCCTTCTTGTCACTACCGGTTTGGTTTTGGTAACCTCTTGTTGCCAAAAACTTCAATGCTGCTGATAACTTAATGATAATCGGAACAGCATTTTGTCTTCTGCTAGTAGTCATGTCGGATGATATGGTGTTAAGTAAGAACATAAATCCGTCTTTAGAAAGACGATAGTTCTTAACAAAACTAAAACAAAAGTATATATTTTTCATTCAGCCTTATCACAGGCCCCGTCGTAATAGATTCGTAGTACGAACCCCGAAAAAAAGTATCATTGCTCCCGTTGTACTAAAAAAATTTGCTAGGAAATTCGGAGTTCGTGAAAAGTGATATCACTAGCCCCGAATGAATAGGAAGTTTGGCAGTTTTTTCTACGAACAATTATTTTGATCGGAGTTCAATTGAAAACGAAAAAAAAATATTTAGCGTGCGAAGATAAATTAAATAAAAATAAAATATATGAAAAGAATCATGTAAGTTTTACTATTGTTTTAATGTGAAAGTGTTGTTGGAAAAGGTTGACTGGGGCATTCTGATCTCAAAATCTTTGCCAACGCCGTATTGGTATCCTCCTTCCGCAATGATTCTCAAAACGGATGCCAAACTGCTGATTGAACTCGAAAACACGCAAGGGTCGAGTTCTTGATCCAGGATCTCCAATATATATATAAACGCTGCCTTATTCACCCGAAAGTTTTTTTTAAATCTGCAAATCAATTTTCTTTGTAAGCAGTGGAATGTTTAAAATATGTTACCAACACTTTGTCATCAAGATCCAAGCATCCCTTAAAATTTTGAGCTGCATTTTTAGTGTTCGTCGTCTTCGTGTATTTTCTTCATTTATTGCAAAGATTGGAACGGCAATGTTATTCATTTTTAAAGACAAAAAAAAAAATGGAACTAAATCGAAAGATGAAAAACGAGATTTTATTTACTTTTCTTATTTTGACGCAAATCAGCTGATCTTGACACTCCGAAATTAGTATTTCTGTGTGGCAATGGGCAGGTTCAGACAACATAAGGGACTTCATTTGCAGTCAACTTCATTCTTTGAACGTAAATTTTGACCAAGGCAACTAGTTAGTTTTTCAAGTGTCATGAAATTAAAATTCAGAACTTTACTTCACAAACCTCTACTTCAATTTCATAGTACAAAAATTACCAAAATCAATATTTTCTACAAAACACTCCTCAGGCAAGCTACAAGTCCATCATGATTTGTATTTTGTATTTTAAAGAAATATTACTTATTTCTTTTCCAAATTTACAAGGAACTTTTTTACAGAAAGCATTAAATGAAGTTGTACAGAAAATAAAAACATCATTGAGTAATAAAGTTCAGCTTTTAGTTGAATTAAAAAACATGATCAATTGTCATTTTGACATAAGTTGACTTGACTTGATAGTAAGGGAGATTTTTCTTGCCTAACTTTCCAGTCAACTTTCCAATAAAGTTGCCTTAATTGGAAGGCAATTTTTTGGCAGCTGGCCAATCAGATGCAAGAAACTTGCCTTACTTTCAAGTCCCTTAAGTCGGCTGAACCTGCCCAATGCTTTTTTGATTTCGTTCGGGGCTTATGATGTAAATGTATTCGTATTCGTAGCGTAACAACATTTTCGGGGACTCGCTACGAGGGACTCTGTGATAGGGGTGATTAAGAATGCGTTCAAATATTCTACCGTATATATTTCTGTGCCCCAAATGCGACAATTTTGCTTGTTTACATACCCGCCAAGATCAAAATGAGCTTCATGTGAAAAGATGATGAAGCGTATACACAACCATATTCGTTCAGCGGAAAGATAAAACTAATTATCTGTGAAATCAGACATGAGTTAAGTGTAACCATTCACGAAATAAGCACTAGTTGAAAAAAAAAAACGTTCGATGGCGGACCCTATATGTGCAAACCTTTTCTCTCTCAGCTCCATTATTTTGGAATTATCTCTTATTCTTCTGCGTTCAATTTGCTCGTACCGTTCTTCATTTCCTTGCAAATTAAACCAAATTCCAACGGTGTTCATTTTTGTTATAATTATACTTGTCCCAAAATTTGATGTTTTATATTTGTTTTTGTTTTGTTTTTAAAACTGTCAAACGACTCGATACTCGTTCGAAAGTAAAAATTTTTTGAAAACAAGTTGGTATAACCGGCATTCGATTCTACTTTCATACATAGTACGATTTGAAAGTAGAATCGGAAATGAGTTTCCCATAGAATCAAAAGTAGAATCGAGTTACATAGTAGTTAAAAATTCTTTCTAATCAGGGGCCTGATTATGAGGTTCGCGGCGGATCGTTTTCAATTCGACCTTTCAAATTCGACTCGCGTCGTATTTCCTTATAAACGAATTCGCCGCAAATCGAAAATAATTCTTCCTGTATTCCAGTGATTTTTGACACTTTTGGTTTGAATTTTTCTTCCTATTTTCCAGTGATTTGACAGCTTTCCACAAATTTTGTTTTGTTTTGATTGAATTTGTGAAATTTGCGGCGATTTATTCAAAATTTTATATTTTATTGTGGATAAATTATAAGAAAATTTAAATAAAGCTTACTCAAATTTTATATAATAACAATCAAGAAAGAATCCACGAACTCGAACAGTGAATAACAATAAACACTCTTTCGCCTGTGAATCCTCCAAAAAAAAGCTGTCGGATTTCAACTCGCCAAAAAACATTATGACATTTCAAATTCGCCTTCGAATTCGTTAATTGGTCGAATTCAAAACGAAGAAGGCGAAAGTGAAAGCAATAATTGAAAAATGGCAAACTCGATTCGCCGCGAATCCCATAATCAGGTCCCAGTTTACTGTACTAACAAAAAAAGGGTAAAATTTCTGCACTTTATCAATTTACAATAAATTAAGCAACCTTACTTTTGGATTAGATGAATTTAATTTCTCAACTTCGAAACACCTAAATTGGGGTAGATGCAATTTGCTTATACGACGTAGTGCATAGTTTTTCATTTACAATTTTTTACTTTTACTTTGTATTGTTTGGATGATTCGATAAGTAGTTAAATTTGTTTTGTAAAAAAATCGAACTTTTTTATTCGTCCGACATGTCCTTGTACAAGTATCAAATTTGCTCGGCGACCCACTCGAGTTTTCACAATACGCAATTGTGGACCCGGGTTAAATTAAATATTGAGCGTGATACAAAAATACATTACGATATCTGAAAAATGTTAGTGTGATATTTTTCCACTATTAAACTTTTCCTTTTTTTTTTATTTTGTAAACCTTTTTAAAGCCTTTTAGAATAAATAGGCCCACGACTTTTTTCTTTTCTTAAATAAAATAATTATATTTGCGTATTTTTAGAAAAAAATAATATATTTTCTTGTATAATATTACACACATACCTTAGACATTAACAATATTTTTCATAATAATTATAATAATAATAGTTATGTATAGTAATTCTTAGTTGCCTGCTTTAGGAACCCAAATTAAGGTCAAATTATAATAATAATAGTTTAATAAAACACAAATTATTGAGAAATACATTGAACTACATCTAAACAAAAACAAAAACACTAGTTTTTGAGTACATGAGTACATTTTTTTAAAAATATGTATATAACTATAATACAGAAGAGAAGATACGATATTAATTTAATAGATAAAGAAAAACAAACAAAAGAACTCAATTGAAACTATAAATATCAATTTTTAACCTCGAAAGAATTGTATCGAAGGCAAATACTGAAGATACAAAAACATATGGCTTGTTGTTTATCACACCGTAATCCGGCTCAACACTTGGTAAAGTCTTGTCTCCGAATATGATACCTTGTTGGCCACGAACCGACGACGTCGTCGTCGACGTCATCAAGGGCTTCCGAATATTCTTCTTCATCTTTTCCTTGCGAGCGACGAGCTTTTTCGTTTCCCGAACAACATAGATGGCTTCGGATGTTGTCATGAATTCACGGATTTTCTATTCAAAGAAGGAACATTACTTGACGACTCTTTGGGAAATATTTTTAATCAATTTTAAGGTTTACCTGTCTTTTTTCAGGACAATGTGAAAATACCCAAATAAGTGTGCAGAGGGTGTTGAATATTCCACAATCTTTGTCACACCATCGCAATAACATCTGTGCGATGGTGACCAGACCACCCTCCTGGAATGTATTGGCCGTGGTGCTGTTGTAGCGGGCCAGATTCAATATAACACGACTGCAGTATTCGATAAGTTGCTTATCCACTTCTGAGCGTATCGCCTGGGCCATTATGCCATAGCAAAAGGTTGAAATAAAGTCTGAATGATCCATCAGCAGATGAGGAACAGTTCGGGACATTCGTTCTAAGAAACAAGAAAAAGAAACAAACATGTAAAACGTGTGTTGTGAATTTAGAAACAGCTAAAAACCTTACCTAATCTTGAAAGTACATTTAGAGCATCTGAAGCACTAAATCTGCCGCGTAAAATACGCACAGAATCTTGTACCTTCCACCTGATGGTATTCAGCACATTTTTGCTCTGTTTGAGTAGATTAATGTTGTGACGTATTGTGCGAATGCGTACGTTCTCCCAGCGTCTACGTACGCGATAACCTCTCCAATATCGCTGAATTATCACAGCAGCCTTCCGCTGCAACACCTGATGTCTGAATTCGGGCGTCATAAGTTCTTCATAACGCCTTCTTGCCAAGACTCCTCTTCCGAAGGCCTGCAGACCTAAGGTGACTCTTTTTAGTTGAGAGAATCTCTCCTGCAACAAAGCAGTCTCTTTGCGGCCGCGGTACTTCTGCTGAATGAATATTGTCGACTTTTTCAAGCGGAGGAATTCCTGACGTTCCAACTTCATGGCTCTGTTTGCGCGGAATTTCCTTTGAATGCAGACAATCAAAGACTTTATGAGCAAATATTGGCTGCGCATTTTCAGCATAACGAGACGAGCACGGTACCTGCGCTGCAATATGATCGCACAATGCCTTTGTTTCCGATAATGGCACTGTTCTTCACGCATGGCAAGAGTTGCGCGAAATTTTCGCTGAATGACAATTGCTGAATTGCGTAGAACTAAGTATTTAGCTTGTTGCTTTTGAGCGAGCAAAGTTGCTCTGCAATACCGCTGAATTGTTATAACAGCCCTCCTCACCATTTCATAGTTTTTCTTTTCTTCCCGCATTTGAAGAATCGACCTGTACCACCTCTGGATGTTGAGAGCTGATTGCCTTTGCCTAAGATACAACTCTCTTTGCTGTTTCATCAGCAAGTAGCATCTAAATCGTTGCTGAATTCGAATCACAATCTCGATGCGCTCTATATAAACCTTTCGTAGCTTTTTCATCAGAAGCTTCGAGCGGAATCGACGCTGAATTGCAACTATCGCCGACTTTTCTCTTTCAAATTCTCTCCTGACTTCCCGTCCGAGCAGCTTAGCTCGGAAACGCTGCTGAATAGTAATTATCAATCGAAGGCTATTTTCATATTGCGCCTTAACAAGTTTCATTTCTTGTTGTGCTCGCCACCGTCTTTGCATACACACCACGCTCTTTCGTAGGGTTTCATATTGAAGTCTCTCATTTCTCATTGTGTGAAGTGCTCGGAACCTGCGCTGAATAGTTATGGCTGCTGTCTTCTGAGTGAGGAAATCATTTCGAAGCTTTTTCGTGGTAAGGTACTCCCGGAATCGTTGTTGAATACACAAGGCAGCTAACTTCTTCCCTCTGAATTTAGCTCGATCTAATCTCATAGCTAAATATGCTCTGAATCTTAGCTGAATCACCAGTGTTGACTTCTTCAGCAGAAGAAATTCCTGTCGTGTGGCCTTCATTTTCTGAATAGCTCTAACACGCCGCTGAATCCGCACGATACACGAACGTTTCTCTAAAAATTCACTACGTTCAACTTGCATTTGTCTCAAACCACGATAAAGCCGCTGAATAGCAATCGTATAGTGCCTAAGCCGAACGTATTCAGCTCGTACTTTGCAGGCTAAAATCGTTGCACGAAGTTTTTGCTGAATTTTTACAATGGCATTTCTTTTATTTACATATTCAGCGCGATCTTTCTTCATTTGAAGACGAGCTCGATAGAATGTCTGAATGGATATGACTTTCGATCGCAGCTCCAGGTATTCAGCACGTTGTTTTCGCATGCAAAGATTCGCTCGGAAACGTTGCTGAATACGAATTATGACACATCTTTCTCTATGATACTCTTTCCGAATTGTCCACATCAATAATGTAGCTCTAAAACGCCGCTGAATTGTGATGATTTTCATAGTTTTCTTAAATTCAGCGCGATCTTTCTTCATCTGAAGCCATCCTCTGAAGAATCTTTGTATGGAAATTACTTTGGATCTTAATTCAGCGTATTCAGCACGTTGTTTTCGCATCGATAGAATCGCTCTATACCTTTGTTGGCACTTAATTATTGCCAATCGTTCTTTTTGATACATTTTTCTCACGTTTCGCATCAAAAGAGTTGCTCTAAACCTGCGCTGAATTGAGATTACGTATAATATTTTCTTTAATTCAGCTCGATCTTTCTTCATTTGGAGCCAGCCCCTAAAGAATCTCTGTATGCAGATCACCTTCGATCTTATTTCAACATATTCAGCGCGCTGTTTTCGCATACATAAGATTCCCCTATAGCGCTGCTGACATTTGATTATGATTGTTCGCTCCTTCTGATAATCTAAACGGACTTTTCGCATTAGTAAAGTTGCTCTAAAACGCTGCTGAATAACCACAACACTTCTACGAATTTTCAAATACTCCGTTCGTTGGATTTTACACAAATTATTCGCTCGCACACGACTCTGGAGCTTCATAACCACAGATCTAAGTTCCACATATTCGCGTCTTTCCTTTTGCATTAATTTATAGCCACGGTAATGTCTCTGTATACGAATTGCACTCTTTTGCTGAATTAGGTATTCCTCTCGGACTATTTTCATCTCTTTATAGCTCCTCCAAATTTGCTGAATCTTACAAGCGGCCTCCCTTTTCTTCACAAATCCCCCACGAATCTTAATCATTTTATAGAACGATTGGATCCTTGACGCACTCTTGTATTCCAGTTTCGAGCTCCTTATGTTGCTGACAACTTCATAGACAATTCTGCGGAGTTTTTGACGCAAAGTAAACGCCTTAAAGTAGCGCTGAATTACAATAGCCTGATTGTGACGTAAACGCGCTTCATCTTTCAAAGCCCTAATGATTGGAGCTGCTTGCTGAAGCTTTCGGGCTAACTTTATTCGCCTAAACCAGCTCTGAATTAGGATCACTCTGTTGCGGAAATCCACAAACCTCTGCCTTATCAACATTCCGTACTTGACCGCCCGATACATGCGCTGAATACACAGAACACTGTTCACAGTGCGACAGAAGTGCTTCTGAGCCAAATGTCGGCGAATGTATTTCTGCAAGCAGATGGCGGCATTCGTCCTTTCCCAACGGAACACCTGGGTGTATTTGCGGGACATGTAACCCCTGTAGAAGCTCTGGATAGTGGTGGCGGCCAAATTGCGCCTCTTCTCTATCTTCACGCGAATCCTTCGACGGATGCACACGAACAACCAGGAGTTCCTCCACCACAACTGAATGACCCTCGCCGCTGCATGGAACTTCGGCGAACGGAACTTGTAGATTATCTGCCACAGCAACGAGAGAGTCTTCTCCCTATGACCATCGACAATGTCCGCCGCTGTGATGTCGCCCTTCAGCTCGAAATCGGCCTCGGCCAGCGCCTTCAGACTCAAATTAACATTGTAGATCCTCTGGAGGCGGGAAATCGCCGGAACTCGGAGCAAATCGCTCATGTCGTCTCGCAGAAGGATTATTTCCATCACTCGCGTCAGTCTGATGCCGTCGCGAAGATCCACGGCTATATTGCTGAAGGCGTAGTTGAACTCGTCGAGGAAGTTCTGCTTGTGGGTGAGGACATAGCCCAGACGCTTCAAATCCCGTGTAATGTCTCCAATATTGGCCAGAAGTTCGCACGAGAACTTCAGCAGAATCTCTCGGGCCTCCTTGTAGGGAGACTTCTTGAGGAACAAGCAGGGATTGTGCTTGATGATGCGCTTGGTCTTGGCCTTGTCCAGGAACAGCAGCAAAAAGAGCACCTTCTGGAGGGTGAACTTCTTTATGTGGTCGGCGTATTCATCGGACAGGGTGTATGCTTTTGAGTATCTCTGCTCCAGGAATTTGTCCTTGAAGAGGCGATTAACAATGAACGTACTCAAGCCCACCACATCGGAGCAGGAATGAAGATGAATTTTCTCAGCGAACACGACTTCCAGACCCAAACGCAACCAAAGCGGATTGAAGCAGAGAAGCAGTTCCAGAATGTATCGCTGCATGACCACATCCAGATGCAGGTTCCTGTCAGTCCGAATGCTTATCGCCTTCTTGTGCACATACACCGCCACTTTGGAGCATGGGATCTGCATCTCCTCGCTCATAAAGAACCTTATGGCTTCCTGACGGAGACTTTCCAGGCGAAACTTGGTAAGATAGTTCATTGATTGCTCCTCCTTTGTGGGGGCTAGGATGAGTTCCTTGTTGCGGACTTCGTTGAACAGCCTTCCCACGTCGATCTTCTGATTGCAGTCGGCGTCGAGTTCAGCCGGAATGGTGACCAATGCGTTGAGCCACTTCTTGAAGGCAACCAAATGCTTCTCCACAGCTCTCTCGTCCAGATACATCGTCGACGCCAGAAACGGATCTCGGGTTGTGGTCGCCGCAAAGGGGTCGGGATTTATGTACGTCTGCATGTACATCTCAGAGTCGTAGAGCTTCACAATCGGCTCCTCCTTCATCTTTCGTGGGGTGATGGGCTTCTTCACCAGCGACAGGGTCCGCGATAGTTTTGGCTTCCGCGGCTGACTTGTTGGCCATTTGCTGCTGTTGGAAGGGCGGGTAAAAGGATCACTTTCGAACTTAGCCCGCTTCGGAGGTGATACACTCGCAGTGATGACTTTGGGAATGCTCAAGGTGGAGGTATCGCTTCCGGGTGAGTCCAGCAGAGCTAGATCCCGGTAGCGCTTGGTGCCGATCGATTTGTTGGGACTTTCTATGAGTTTTTTCGAGGCTTTTGTGGGGGTATTTGCTTTGCGGTGATGTGGCGTTGGCACACTCACGGGACTGTTCTTCCGCGACTTCCTTCCGATCTCGTTGAGATTGAAGCGACTGGACTGCGCTAGGATCTCGTTCTGATTGAAGAGGAGGTCTGCCTGGGAAGTGCAACTTACCATGCTGTTGTTGGACGCATCAGACTCATCCAAACAAATGACCTTGGGTTTAAGGTTGTATTTCTTTTCGACTGCGCCCGAGACCGTCGAGGCCATGGGAGCGTGGTAGTACCGATTCTGTTCAATGGATTGTATGTTCTCCATCTCATTTAGATTAGGCATTGATCCTTGGATGGAAATCTTCGAGGAGGGGGACTTCAAGGATAGATCCTTCATGGATTCCGAGTACTTCCGCAGGGGAGTTCCGACGAGCTTGACGTCTCTCTTCAGCTGTTGATCGACCTTGATCTCGTAGGTTTTTTGCAAAATGTTGGGTGCATTGTGAGCGTCCTCTTCCTCTATCATCGAGAGAGGGCGTGACAGGGCTGGAGTCACTGTAGCAGTTTTGTTAAAGACAACTCGATCGCAGGCTGCTTCTAGGCTCTCCTGAGATTCATTAGAAGCATCGGATCGGTCCATGAGCTTCAGATCGAAGGTTTTGTTGTTTATCAGGGGAGTTTGGACATTCAGGGCGCCCGCATAGTTCTCGAAGTTCTCCTCATTCTCGCGCTTAACGACGACTGTGGCAGTTCGGGGCTCCATCTTCAAGTTTAATGGACTGACTTCGTCCTCAGAGGTCTCGGCCGCAAGTCGTCTTGGCCGGAGTTGTCGGGCCAAGAAGTTTTCATCGACACTCGGTGCATTGCGATTGACTGGCGTGGGAAGGGACGAATGATAATCCAGATCATTGGTGGGCTCTAGTTTGACTTTTGTGTTGGTCGCTGGAGTGAACTGCATCTTGTCGATAAGATCCAGGACGTTGCCAGGCGTCAGGGGACTCACATTCTCTTTGTGTGGGGTAAACGCTGCTGCCACTGAGGGACGAGTTAAGGTTCGAGGCTGAGGTGGCAATGAACTCATGTCGTCGAAACAGATTCGTGGCACATTTCGTTCGAGCAACGGTGAAATTTGTTTCTTTTGCGAATGTTGATGATGCTTTCGGGCAACCGGCGACATTCGATCAGTCTTTTGGGCTTTGTAATTTATTGATTGTCTATTCCGACGTTGTTGGGATGAGGCATTTGGCTTGGAATGGGTTGGCGACTTGAGGCGAAGGACTTTGTTATGGTTTGATGTAGACGATGAGATCGTTGGGAAACGTTTGATGTTCTGAGGGAAAAAAAATCACACAATTTAGTTAAATTAATTAGGTTTAGGTTGATGTGGCTTTTTTTTGGAACTCACCTTTGAAGCTGGTTTATTTCCAATTGATTTAAGTATGACCATAATGTCTTTGCGGAAATTTCTATTGTCAGTCAATTGGAGGGTTTCTTTGCAGGCAATTTCCATTGTTGGACTCCATATCATTTCCATTTCGATTTGTTCTTCGGCAGGAACAACGTTTGATGTCCAATCAATTGTAACATTGTGCTCAGCACGAATGAATTTTGTTACATGCACCTATTAAAGTATTTTTAAGATTAAAAATTAGGACACTCGAATTGAAGACGATGCAAACAAAAATTGTTGGACCAAAAGCAGAATTTTTCAAGAAGATCTCTTCAAATAGATCTAAACGATTTTATATTGTCGTTTGGCATAATAACGAAACATTCAAGGCATTTTTTCCCGTTTTTAAGAAAGGATAGAAAAATTAAAATGTCCAAACTTATTTTAAGGTTTTTAAACAATTTGTAATCCAATACGAAAAATTCGACTATTCTATCGAAAATGAAAACAATTACGAAATGTTTGGGGCATACTTTATTTTAATAAGTAAGAAAAGAATAATGGGATGGAATAATAGGGTACTGATGGACTAAGATCTATTATGCTCCGGTAAGGGACTGTATAAGAACACTCATTCTACAGTGTGATCCTTTGAGGAATTCAAATATTTAGAGTATGTTATGAGATTATAGATACTTTTCCTTTATTAGGGAATGTCCCTGATAGTCCTGTCTTAGGTAAATGACAACATAATCCCTCATTACAAAAACTGCACTTAGCATTTATCTTTAATCCTTGACCATTGAGTGCCAATTCACCTTCCCGTGACCAGTTAAGAGACCAGTATCTTACATTAAACTTATAGAAAAACCTGGGACGCTACGCCGAAAATTCCACCTTGCCTGGTAATTGCTTCTCCAATTTTTAAGCGAGTTAATGATTCTATGGGAATAATCTTTTTACGTACTCGTATTGTGGCGAAAGTCCTAGAAGATCACACTTAAATCCGCTGTTCCGGATGGTATCTCTGCTACTTTCATTTTTATTTATTGCTTTATTCAAGCTCATTAATAATAATTACAATAATAATTATAAGATAGCTTAAACTAAAACTATTTTAAAGGAAGATTAAAATAAAGGTTTCTTCTAAGGAACGAGATATTAAGGTTTAAATCGAGGAGGTGCTATGCTCTTTTGGCTTAAGGCAACATTCTTGTAAATGGGTTAAATTGGTCATAATTGGTTCGGTGAGTAGGAAGGCAGAAAAATGGAATAGATCTAAGGTTACGTGTATTTGTAAATTAATTCGAGAAGTGAAGGAGAATCGATGGCACTAGGTGATTACTTGGTGAACGAAAAGTAACAGCGCCGCGTTTTTCTAGTGTATTTAAATGATCAGTTGTAAATGATGTTCATAGGTGGGTAGCAAATAGGAGTCAGACCGTGGGAGGTTTTGTAAAGCGAAAACGAGGAACTTACGTTGCACGGTGATTTGATAAAAAGGCCAAAATGGCCTGGCATACTCATAAATATGTCTAACAAATGTGGTGAAAAGTGAATTTGTTACGTACGGGTCTGAAAATTCTTTAGGCCTAAACTATAATTTGCTTTTGCAATATCATCTATGTTAGAACAAAAATTGAGCTCTTTATCACATAAAAAGTCATATGGTGACATTTACAGACATTGAGTCCGAGAACAATTTTAGTACACTATGTAAAAAAAGATTTGTAAGTCTTTTTGAAAGAATCACTAGGATTAAATATCACTTTCATAATTTGTATGTCTTCGGCATATATAGACATTTGAAAAGAATTTATAGTTTCGCACAATGGGTAAGCACATTTTTTGAGAAAAATGGCTTAAATGGCATTAGGACCATCAGAGAAGTCATCTTTAAGTAAGCATATGTTTTCACTTACAGACGAAAGAGAAATATAAAAAAAACTAGCGACATTCGCAAACTACTTGACAAATTATTAAAATATTCAGAATCAGAATTATTAACAGAATCGTTTTAAGACAGACTGGAAAAACTTGCAAATAAGTAAGAAATTACTTTGGGTTCAGCAGAGAAAATAGAGGGAAGACCATTAGATTTTCTTTTTGAATAAATAAATTGATAGAATCGTTTCGGTTTTCGGCACAGAATACCTTGCTCAAATGTTCCCGACCACTCGATGGTATTTGATTTTGGATACCCATTCTTTGTCCTTATTGGCACAGGAGGAATGCAATTGGTTATTTCTCTAATGCATTATCCGGTAAAATAACCGTAAAAAAGGTTGAGAAAATAAAATTTACGACGGTGGTCAGGCGACGTAAATGATTCAAACGATGATATCATCACCGATCAATTTGAATACTCTACGTTCAATAATGTACAAGAGATGTTTGAGTAAGAAGCAGGAGCACCAGCTCAGAGATAGAAGATATACTCAAGCTTGTGATGTAAATTATATAAGTCTTATAGATAACTCAAGCAATGGACACAGCAATAGGTCTACTGGCGACCTCGAGTGTCATCTCACTGAACAGAGAAACATATCTTTTCCTACCAAGTAGTAGATTATCTACCTTTTGACCTTCTCACTGATTTGACCTTTTTTTGTTCACATTTTCTCCTATACGAGAATAGAGCTACCATTGCTCTCTATTTTAATAAGGAGTGTGCTCTAAAGAAGTGTGATGAGTTTCGCTAAATTATCGTAGGCGCCAAAAACGAAAAAATTAAACTTATCTCCTGGTTTTCGAGACCAATTATACCTTAAGTCAGGACTGAATATTATTGACAGTATCTAAGTTAAGTCATGATAAAAATTTCAATAATTCATTTTCTTTTTTGTTGAAAATGTCGCCAACGATAAAAATGCGAAAAAAGTTCGCTATACCTAACATCATTTGGGTAACACAACAAGAGGTAAGGAGAGTTCTCAATTTAAAAGGCATCGTATTGGTGTTTTTGCAAACATTTTTTCCTAAGAACATCAGGTGAGTGTGTAGTTTGTCCTATTATTGGAGAAAATTAACTGCTCACTCAGGACCTATTGAATAAATGAAAATAAAAACGCCGCATTTCAACTAACAACGCCACAAATTTACAACGTACACAAAAATACATTATTTTGGAAGTTGTTTCAAAAAAATCCTATGTATCGTTTAATAAAAAAGTGATTTAAGAAGAAAAAAGACCGACTTTTCTACTGGGTTCTAATGCCACAAGTACCCATAAACTTGCTCCCATAATCATTGGGAAGTCGGAAAATCCGCGGTCTTAAAAATTTTTAAATTTCCTTATAATACAAAAGCTATTGTTATTTATATTAACGATAAAACACATATTTAAGGAATGGTTTTTTAATAAATTCAAGTAAAGAAACATTTTGAAAACACAAAATTTTCCACTAGGGCCCTTCTAATTATGTATAATGGTCCATGGCATCTAGGAGTATTTTGTTTTAGGAGTATTTATTTATTTCTTGATTAGCTTACACTTTAAGATACAATGTCTTATTTATAGTGTAGCTTGTAAAATGTACAGTAGCTACATACATAATTGATTTTAATTCAAGTTTTACATATTTATATTTTTTTTTTTTTTTTTACAAATTTGCGAATATAACTTAATCTATGCATTATTAAAGTAAAGTTTAAGTTCCTTTCCCATTTGTTTCGTGTTATAAATACTTTTTATTTCTCGCGGCAATGAATTCCAAATTCTTACTGAGTTGACAAAGAACTGACGTTCAGATGTTAGACACTGAAAACGCGGAATTACTAGATCACGACATCTATTAGAGTTGAAAAAGTTTAACTCATTATAAAGATCCACAGGTTGGCGGGTTAGAAGTATGTCAGAGAACAAGGTTATTGTGCGGAATTTTATAAAATTCTCAAACGACATCCCAAGAAGTTGGGATGTATGCTGCGAAACTCTATCGTAACGTCGCAGCCCGTGAATATATCTTATTGTGCTATTAAATGCAACCGTTAATTTCCTTTTACTCTCGAAGTCTAACTTACAAAAAATTTCACAGCCGTAAGTAAGCAGAAGTAAAATCAGCGTTTTCATTAGCAGAATTCTAATTGTTAAAGGAATAAAGTGTTGACCATGCGTAGGACACCATACGATTTCCCAATTGTGTTGTTTATATGATGTGTCTAGGTAAGGCTGCGGTTAAAAACTACACCTACATTTTTAGCTGAGTCGACGTAAGCAATAGGACAGTTATTCAAAAGGATTGCTGGAAAGTAAGACACATCAATTTTGTTTTTTGAAACCACGAGACACTTTGATTTCTTTGGGTTAAGAAGTAAGCAGTTATTAACCGACCAACGCTCACTCAAGCTTAAGTCCTCATTTATACAAGCTGCAGAGTGTTCAATACGTCCCAATGGGCAGCTCAAATAGAGTTGAGTGTCATCAGCATACAGGCGTATTGAACATTGTCTTAAAATTGAGAGAAGTTCGTTAACATAGATTGAAAACAACAACGGGCCAAGAATCGAACCTTGCGGAACACCCCTAACGACATGTAGAAAGTTTGAAAGAGTTCTGTTAACCTGTACTGCTTGCATTCGATCAGTAAGGTGTGAAAATAAGAGCCTGACTGCGGAGGAAGAAAAGTTAAAATGACGTAAGAGTTTTTCGCAAAGTACCATGTGATTTACCATGTCAAACGCTTTTGAGAAATCGAGGAGTATTAAAAAAGTGACATTGTCCTCGTCTATAGCTTTCCTAATATCTTCCGAGACACTTAACAAAGCCGTAATGCAGCTGTTTTTCTTTCAAAAGCCTGATTGCTTGGGGGTTAATAGACTGAACAGATTAAGAAACTCATTCATTTGTTTTTGTATAATTTTTTTAAAATTGGCCTAAATTCGTCTCCTTTTGAAGTTTTTGGAATGGGTAAAACTTTTGCCCTTTTCCATTGTGTTGGGAATTCATTTTTTATCAAAATGGAATTAAAAATATGGGTAATAACGGGCAAGAGCGTAGGTAAAATAATTTTCAAAAACGAAGGGTGCATATTTTCAAGGCCTATAGCATTGGACTTGATAGAGAGGAGTGCTTCTACAACATCCTCAGCAGTTATTGCAGAAAACATAAATGAATTTGAGTTTGAATTATGCGATGAAAAAATCTCTTCAAAATATTGTATGGGATCTAACGATTGGTGGTTAATAATTGGGTTAGAAACGAAAGATTTGTTGAGAGCGTTGATGTCTATGTCTTCAGCCAAACCACAAGATTCTTTTCCAACACCGATATTCTTCAAATTTTTCCAAATTTGCTTACTTCCTAAAGACGCGTTGATGCGAGTTGCGTGCAAAGCGGATTTTGCCTTACGAATTTTTTGTTTTGTTGCGCAAAGAGGTAAATTTTTGGTGAAAGCTGTCAAGACGAAAGAGTTTCCCGTCTATAGGCTAGGTCACGCTGTCTCATCAAAGAACGAATGTCATTTGTGAACCATGGTTTGTTGTGAGGAGCGCAGCTTTTGGTTTTTAAGGGTACATGCCTCTCAAATAATCTATTCACCCTGCTATTCAGAAAATCTACCTGCTCGCTGGGGGATCGGATTTCCAAGACATTATTCCAGTTTATGCTTCTAAGATAAATTTCAAGTGAAGCATAGTTGATTTGTTTGAAATCACGGTATTCGATGGTACGAATATGAATCTCTACTTGAAAGTCGAAAGTTAAAGTTATGAATCTCTACTTGAAAGTCAAAAGTTAAAAAAATTAAATCATGTTTTGAAAAAGCTGCCGCAGACAACTGATCGTAAAGAATCACTTTGCTTTGATCGGTCACAAGAAAGAAATCTAACAGAGTGGGATCAGAATTTGAAAAATGGGTGGCAGTACATGTGTTTACGGAGTAAAGATTAAGAGAGAGAAATTCGTTCAGAAAGTTATTTTCATCAAAAAGGTTGCAATTGAAATCTCCACATAGAATAATATTAGGATATGAAACTGAAATTTGTTCTAAGGTAGAAATAAGTGGAGAGATACTAATGTTTCTGTTTGGCCTGTATATGGTACCTATAAGAAGCTTTTCACTGTCATTAGTTAACTCAACAAAAATATACTCAATTTCACTATCCTCTACTACAGAAGAGACCTTAAATTTGCATTTTAACCCTTCCCTCACATACATAGCAACGCCCCCACCTCTGCAACGCACCCTATCTGAACGATACAACTTATAACCCGCTAGTGAGCATAACTGGTCGTTTAACGAAACATTAAGCCAAGTTTCAGATACGCAAACCACGTCAACCTTTGAATCTTCGAATGTACACCGAAATTCGTCGATTTTACACATCGATCAGAAGAAGAATTAAAGAATCTTAACGGAGACATTGCTGCTTAAAACAACCGATGGATCAAAATGATAAAAGAATTACAAATCTGCAATATACATACATATATATCCCTGGCCATATTATTAGACGCACTTTAGATTTTATGCAAAATCTTAATTTCCAGCTATTTTAATCAGGTTTTCGAATATTGTAATGCATTTAAATTATTTTGTATGCAGAATATAAACTACTTCCTAGAAATAAAGCAACAGATTTAAAGATTTTTTTTTTAAATTAATATTTTCAGTTTTGTTGTTGTTATTTTTTCAATATTTTGTTGAACCTCCTGTTGCTTTAATAAGAGCCTCAATTCTGCGCGGCATACTTTAAATGCATGATTTGACTGTTTCCTGCATTTGTGGGTGGTGATTCCACACGTGACCGCATCTTTAGCTACTTCCCTCTTCATCAGCTCCCACACGTTTTTCAATTAGGTTCATATCAGGGCTGTTTCCAGCCAGTCCAACAGAGGGATGTTTTCTTCCCTCAAATAAGTTTTTATGAACCGGGCTGTGTGGCATGGAGCTCCATCTTGCATAAAAATGTAACCATACATCCATTCTTGAACGTTAAAAATATTGCGTATAATCTAATAATTATAAAAATACTGCAGTGCGTCTAATAATATGGCCAGGGACTGTATATCAAACTTGCTTTCGTCGGTCGTCATTGCAAACAAAAATGAACATATCATTTCTGCCCTAAGTAACTTAAGTTTGCGTCACACTATTGCATTGATTTCAACATCTTGGGATCAAGTAACTTCTCAAATTATTGAAAAATGATGGAATCCAATTTAAAATGATGTCGATAATAGATTTTTTTAAAACGAATATGATGTCCATTGTTTAATCTCAGAGAACGCTGGAGAGAAAATTTAGTTGCTGAGGAAGAAGCATCCTTAATACATTTGCTTAAACAATTAGATAACAATCACGTAAAATTTCTTGACTTTTAGTAAAAACAGCAATGAACAAAAATTATATTTTCAATAATAGCATTTAACGAATGGTTATGTGATGCAGATGTTCATAGTTGTGATGTGATTATGGTACAAAACATTGTAACTGATACCAAAGTTATCGAATTAATTCATAAAGTGATCGATTGGACCAGTCAAAATAACAGGACATCCTCAGAATTTACAGTTCCTACAAAACCTCATAGGAAGTATCTTAAAAAATTTGTTGCCGAAAATTAAGCAATGTAAAAAATAACGATATTTTCAAAAGGTGGTTAACTTTACAAGCCTCGTTTTGTTTGTGTTCAAGTATGCGATATTTCACTGTATTTGAATTTTCTCAATCCAATTGGTTACATTTTTAAAATTTTACTTTCAAATCGTACTTAAGTTCGACCAAACTTATTCAAAAAGTTCGAAATAGGAAAAAATAGTTTTTAAAAATCATTGGAGCCAAATTATAATAAATGAAAAAAGAAGCGTAAATAGACACAGATAACATTTCTTACTTTTGAGTTGAACTGTTCTTTTTGTGTTCAATTCATGGAAAAATTCGAGAGAATTTTTAATCTGGCAATTATGACTAAATATTCTTTAAGAAAATCGAGAACATAATCGAGACCATTTAAAATAACTTTTAGAGACAAATCAACTTTAATAAGAAAATCTAAAGCTTATCTGGGGTGGAATCGGCTAAGGTGATTGTTGATTGTTGACAGTCAAAATAATCGAATTTGATCTGTGTAAGGTGATAGTCAAATTGATACCTAAAAAGCTGTCGCTAGAAACATTTGATAGTCGTTTTCCTACAAACATGTCGTTTCTGAGTAGAGCTACCAGACGCTTACAAAAAACCAATGGAAATTTTTTTCAGTTACCTTTTTTAGGTACAAAAACACATTCCTGTGACCGAAAAAGCTTATGACATTCGAAAAAAGCAAGAGAAGTAAGAATTTTATTCAAACAGAGCCAATTTCCTACTTTTATTAAGATATTTTATAGGAATCAATTTAAAATTTCACCAAGGCAACAATGAATTTTGACAATTTGAATCTGAAATTGTTCAATCGAATTGAATTGAGTTGAATCATCTTACACAGACGGAATGAAAATGATAGTCAATTTGATTATCAAAAAAATGATAGTCAACTATCACCTTAGCCGATTCCACCCCAGCTCTAGAAAGTACAAATATGCTCCATATGTTTTAAGGCGTAATGCGTAAAGGAGATTCGGTTGTACATTAAATTTTTGAAACAAATATTAATTTATTTTTTATGTATTGAAAGAAGTTTGTTCCTTAATCTTTTAATGCTTGCTTTTCAAGCTTGTATCCTACATATATTAATTTTTTATACCTATTTTGGAATAAACATAGTCCTTCTTGCGCCTTTACCTATGAAAAGTACAACACCTCAAAATGACACAAAAAGTGATTATGTTATTTGCCAATAATACAAATTATTTATAGGTATACAGTATTCATTCCTAAATGATATAAACTTAAAAAATTGCAATAAAAAGAAGCGACAAAATTAAGGGTGACATGAGCGCTTAGGGGAAAAATTATTAACTACAATTTTTGTTTGTTCTTATGACCTCAGTAATAAACTATTGTAGTAAATACAAATTTTTAGTGTGGCTGATTAATGTACACAAAGAAAAACATACCATGCAATCTCATTGCCTTATCTAAAAGTATTGTTTTAAATCATTTTCCTTTTTGAGCGCCAAATGTTATCCATATGTAGATAGATATTCCCCTAAATTCTCCTTACTAAAAATGTTTCAATTTTGCAACTTTTTCTTACCAACACAATTTACCAACTCAAACAAGAGTCAGTCTGTTGAATGAATCCATAAGTATCTTTCATTTTTGAGTAGAAAAGATTATTTCTGCCATCCATTAGTTATTGACACGAAACTTTAACAAAAAAAAAAAACATGCCCAATCCTGTTTATTCCTAATCAGAAATCACAAAGATGATTGAAACCTTTTTAGCCTATAATTTAGTAAGAAAATTTTCAAGAGTGCTGATGCAATTATTTCTCAAAACCTGCCCTAACTTTTTCTATGACCAACTCCACTAACATCCTTTTTCTTTAACAACAAATCTGCATAAAATTAGCAAAAAATTTCTTTATTTACTTTCTGTCATGCAAGACAAAACATGAAACATGTCCTCAAAATGTTCTTCTCTTCATCTTGTAGCTTACCTCCTTTTATTTTCTTTAAAGGAATAAATGAATGAGTAAAACTACCTACGTAAGTTCCTCACTTAGTTACCTTCCAACTAACCAAACATCTGGTTACATTCATTCGACGTCGTCGGTCGTCGTCTTTTTGTTTGCTTCAATTCACATTCCATTACCATTTTTACCGAAACAGAAACCGAAACCAGTCGAACAGGATCAATCAAACAACCCCTGTTCTTCTGCTTGTGTCTCACTGCCTCTACAATTGTCTTATGTCTACCATTTGCACACATGTCGCAGGGAATAGGACAAGAAACCAAAATTATTATTGCATTTGGAACAACAATTCAATGGGCATGAAAATGAAAATAATGTACCCATAAAAACTAAATTCAGCCAGCGTGGAAGGAAGAAAATAGGTTTATTAGGGGGGGAAATGAAATGACTTCGAGACATTATAGAGGAATTTCATTAAGGATTAGATTCTATCGGGAAAAACGAAAAAACAACCCCCTTGTGTGTGACATGCATTCCAAACTACAATAAAAAAAACTATTAAAGTAGTCTCAAAGAACAGGTGGTGTCCCCTTAATCATCGACCAAACATGTCTCCAAGGTCGTGCACATTCTCGAGGACTCATTGAATTCTTTTTTATAAAAATAGAATTGTCTTTCTTATCACTCGTCCATAATCAACATGAAACAACAACAAATAAAACATGAAATTTACCTCAATTTCATCACTGGAAGGATTGAATATCTTCAAAATACGTTTGGCAGTCTTCGAGACTGGGACATCTTCGAAGGTGACGATGGCTTTGGACGAAAATGGAGCCATAACAACGCTCGTCGGCTCCCGTCCCTCGATGCGTTTGTTGGCTTTCAGCCGCGATGGTGTTATGTTTACCTTAAATTATCAAAGAAAACTATTCATGCAATTTTATTTTTAAATGGGAATATTTTAAAGATATTCACCTCAAAAGCACTCATCTTGGTGTGAAATTCCTTCAGAGGTTTTGACAAAATTAAAATAATTAACAACAACAAAATGGACACATTAAAAATGGAAAAATTAATTATTATTTGCACAATAAAAGAAGAGGTTTTCTTTTTTATTAGATAAAATGTTTTTTGAATATAAATAAATAACAATAAACAGAAGAAGAAGGGTTACACAAATAATAACACAACATTTAACAATTATTTAAATAAAAACTTTTTATTGTTTTATGATTTTATTTTATTTTCGAAAGAGTGCGCTTAGCTTGTTGTAACTGTGAAACTGAACGGTTGCAAATGAAAAGCGTTAAGATTAGAAGACCGTTTGTTTTTGATTCTAGTTCAAAAACTGACAAGAGCCGATGACAGATGTCAATGACACGGAGAATGCGTTCAGTGGTTTCTTTTCGCTGAGTTGTGCTCAGTTAAGGGTGAGTGATGAGTAAATGTTTATTTTGTTTGAAAATATTCGTCGCTATGCAGGCAAAATGCACTAAGTCAAAAAAAGTAGTTTTGAGTAAATCGATTTTTAAGATTATTATAATATAACTGATTTTCTTGTAAACGGAGTAATTTTTCAAGGGATCAGAAAAATATACATGATTGTAAAGAGCAATGAGTTGATATTTTTATGTGAAGATATCTGAAGAGGAATGAAAAAAGCTTAAGTTAGAATGTGTTTCATACTTGTAAGGGTGGGTCCACAACAAAAACAATTCAGGAAATGCTACCAGAAGAAGGAAAAGTTACCATTAAGTTGGCGCTTTGAGAAAAATGTGTTCGTTCTTTGTATTCAGTTTTTTTTTTGAAAATCGTTTTCGGAGTAGTGTCGTTTTAATGAGGTTTCATTTGTCGTATTCCGTAACTAAAACACCATCATTTCTATTGCTCTTACATTCCACAATATGATTCACGAAAACATCTGACATTTGTTATAAAAATTATTCAAATTTATTTGAATTTAAATGTTTGTTTTTGTTTGAGTTAAATGTAAAAGTGGTAAGCTATTTTTCGTTGAGCAGCAATGACACCAAAGATGAGGATAGTGAATTAGATTTACCGCACAGAAAGTACGTCATAATTATTTGAACAATGTTGTAACATTTAAGTTTATAGTAAGATTTGAAATGTACTTTCGTCTGAACAAAGAAGCCTTCAAGTAATTATATCCTAAGTTTGATCAAAAGTGACTTTCCTCAGCAACGTTCTGTAACAGTTCCAACGATCCTGAAGCTAGCTGCCGCCCTAAGATTTTTCGTGGAAGGAAGCTACCAAAAAGGAATTAGAAATCACTTCAATCCAAGACTAGCATACCCTACCTTAAGTTATGTACTCAAGAAAATGATAAACATCCTCGATGGAAAACCGCTCTGGAATAGAATGCATCTATGTTTACCAGAAAAAAGTGAAGCAAAAAGGATTTTTTTAAAGCTGGTAGGTATAATTTGGTGCGTTGTTGGCACCCATGTTAAAATGTTTGCCCCTAAAAAGACTGTTTAACATCGGTACTACAACAGAAAAGTATTTTTTAATATAAATGTTATGCTGGTAAGCAAAACCTATAATTGAGAAGGTCGCACGTGAATTTTTAAGTATTTAAGGTTTGTGATAATCGTATTCGTATAAGATACGTGGATGCCAAACATGTTGAAGCGAGTCAGCCGGAATTCTAGCGAGCTTAGGAGATTTTTAAAAAGGAATTATAATGGAAGCGAAAGAAATACTTGGCTCTTAGGTATGTGATGGCAAAGACTGTCAAAGACTCCCATCCACATTCCTACTTGTTTTTGAAGAGATACCTCTCTTGAAATTTTTAGCAAAATGCACAAATAGCTCAAAAAGTCTTTTCAAATGTCGGTGCCTTGTACGTTTAACCCTAAATACAGATTTTTTAAATTATAAACCAAAAACTAACGAAAATGTTCTACATTTGTTACTTCAAGAGATGTCCTTACTACTCAATTGCCTTCTAAGTCCAAAGAAGTAGTGATTTGCAAAAGATATTCCCCTTTTGATTTCAGCGCTGGTGCCGTTGTCTAAATTTATAGCGGTACCTAGATAGACAAAGTCCCTAAGTAGCTCATAGTTATAGCTATTCTGGCTGAATCACATACACGCTTCAGCTTCGGCTTCGCCTGACGTTTACGAGTTCAGCCATAGGAATTCAATGCATGCTATCACAATGGAGCTTCGACCTCACGTTTCGTTTGACAATCGTAAGGAAAAGAACGTAATGTAACGTAATGTGACTCCAAACGGAAGCTCTAGTTCAATTATCTGAACATTTGCTTTGTCTGACAGCTCCAGAGCTGTAAAAAATTGTCAACAAACAAAATATTTGCTCTTTGGAGGGATGAAAAAATAGAAATGTCATTCAAAGCAACCTCGAAGCATGCCCAACGTAACGCAGACGAAGCCGAAGCTGAAGCGTGTATGTGATTCAGCCATTCATGTCACGTTGGACAAAGCTTCGGGAGGTATAAATCCGCTCTTAAGTGTGTTTTTGAAGTATTCGGGGTTAAAATAGAATAACCCAGACACAAGATCGTTCTCAACAACGTTTGACGACCTCTCAAAATGATTCCTCAAAAGGTTCCACAAAACAACTTAAATATGTATTCTAGAAGAAATTTGTGTGCATATTATATATTTGTAAAAGATTTTGACAATCGTTTTCAATATTCCAAAATGGAATTTATGTTTGTAGGATTAGCTGTTCCCAAGAGTACAAACCATTTTCAGTGTTTAAATTTTGAATTTCTTGATTTAATATCTGTATATGAAAATATGGTATGGTTTTCATATAGATACAAAGATTTAAACTGTTTCGCGCTTAAAGTAGCATTCACATGAGCGCGACCAACGAACGACGAATGAATTACAAAATGTGATTTTATATACGTTTAAAGACATATTTGAACACAAAATCTTAACAAAACGATAGCAATATAGTTTCTATTTGATTTATGATGCATACTTTTACTTTTCAATATCATTATATTAATAAATTTAAGAAAACAAATTTATTCGTCGCGAACAAAATTCTAGTTGATACGAACTGTAAAACTTTATTCGCGTCCCACATACCATCCACACTGCAACGAATAAATTGATCGCGTTCCACATACCATCCACACTGCAACGAATAAATTGTTCGCGCGCTACATAACCTAAAAGTCAAACTTCATTCGCGACGAATTAAAAGCTCTCATGTGAAAGAAATGTCAAAATCGACGAATATTCGTTCATTCGTTGGTCGTTGGTCGTGCTCAAAGTGCTTAAAGATAGCTTTTTCAGTTTAGGCTCAACCTTAAGGGTTGTGATATATGGTTAACAAAACATTTTTCCCCATCTTTAAATATGGTTCTTGTATACAATAAAATGAGCCAAGTTCAGCTTTATAGTTCCCTGTTGAAGTCATAGAGGGCCATGATATTATTTAAAATTTCAAAAAAACGTGTTTTTTTTTTTTAAACTGAGTTGACAGTTAAGTTAAAATTGAATTTATTTTTGAAAAAAATAAATTTTGATTTTGTAAAAGGATTAAGTTTACGAAAAAGTTTGGATGCACCACATCCTGATTTTAAACGACGATTTTATTCGAAATATTCGGTTAGTGACAGTTAAGCAGTTTTCAGATATCGGAGTCATTTTTAAATGAAGAACCTTTTCTGAACCAACTCAAATCGAAATGAAAGTATTGGAACGTACAAAAAAAATAATTGTTTTTTTTTTTATTGAACACACTCAAAGGGCTTAGTATTTTTACCTCTAATAAATACGTCAAATACTCAGTATGAGCATTAGATGTAAATGGGTTTTGAATTATTGATGATTGCAATGTCAGGAAAAGAAGGAGCTACCATATATGCAAGTTGACAGTGGTCGGAAGAAAATAAGTAAAAATTAAAAAAAACAATCACATGTCAGTTCCTTGATATTAGTTAACTTGAAAGAGAAGTTAATTTCAATCCAAAACAAAACAGTATGGCCATAAAAGTAGCTAACGTAATTTCTTTCTTTTTTTTATTTTATCAAAATCTTAAAACTGTCTTAAAGCTAGAATTCTTAAAAAACTAGCGTAAATATCAAATACTTAAATAAAATCTAAATGGTCTAAGGGACTCTAAGTTAATCCATTATCTTATAACTACTGCCTTTCGGCAGTTTTTTCTGGTGCCACCCTGAGTGTTCCTAACCTAATCCTTAAACCTATGTAAGCCGGCGAAGACCAAACGCCCTAGACAACTTTAAATGACATTCTCAATTTGAAGCCATACCAAAACTGGTTCTCCTGCCTCACCATATCTCTTCGGTCCCTATAGGAAACAGTCCTACTGAACCGAAGGCGCTCGACTCCGTCCAGTGCGAGGACGTCTAGACCAGCCATACTCAACCTTTTTTTTGAATGGGCCACATTGATAATTTTGTAACTGTACCCCGGGCCACAAGAATTTTTTTTTATCGTAAATAATAATACTCATTTTAATGTACATACATACATACATACATTATGTATTCATTTATTTATTGAAAATATTTGAATGTGATTTTTGAAATTGAGAACCCATTTTCAAAACTTTATTTAGATCTGGCTTGTTGCTCCATGCCAACCTAATGACATCATCTAGGTGGGAGTCCGTAAGTTTGTTTCGGTAAATATTTTTTACATATTTCGTTCTCGAAAACGAAGATTCGCAAACAAATGTAGATCCAAATAATGTCAGCAGAATCTGTGAACTTCTTTTGACGATTGCATATTTTTCGGGGACGATGCTCCAAAATTCTAAGTATTCTCCTTTTTCCCTTTTTTCCTTAAACAGAGCTTCAAGATTTGAATCGTTTTTAAAATCGATGAACTCATCAAAAAAATTTGCCTGATCTTGATTTAAAGCAGAAGCCACCCGTGAGATAGTCGTTGTTTCCAGATGCCATGGGTTTTCTACAAGCGTTAAGCATTTTTTTATTTTTCTGATATCATGAAACCTTTTTTCAAATTTGTTTGACAGTGCTGTTAAGTAATTCAATATTGTTGAGTAGTTTTCTTCAGAGATGTCGATGAGGTTCTTTGTAGCTATTACCGTTGTTGGAAAATTTTGTAGCTGTTTACTTCTTATTTCTTCATGAAAAATATTAAGCTTTTCTTCAAACGCAAATATTTTACTTGCCATGTGTGAAATAATGTTATTTTGTCCTTGTAAATTTCGATTGAGGCTATTTAGTTTTACTGTGATATCGCATAAAAATGCTAAAAGACACCACCATTGATCATCTTGCAACTCTGGGTAAACTTTTTTATTTTGTTCTAAGAAGAGGATTATTTCGTGGCGCAAGGAAAAAACCTTTCCAAAACCCCTCCCCTACTAAGCCATCGCACAGACGTACATATGCAAAAGAACGTCACCATACTCACTTCCAAATTCTTCCAAAAGGCTTTTAAATTTTTTATGGTTTAATTCTCTCGCTCGAATATAATTCACAATATCAAATACTATCTTCATCAAAGCATCGATTTTTTAATTGTTAATCCGTGCAGCCAAGTTTTCTTGATGCATAATGCAATGAAATGTAATTAAATTTGTCAAATTATATTTTTTTTTAAACAAGATTATAAATCCATTTTCAGATCCAGTCATGGATGGACAGCCATCTGTACATACACCCACGATTTTTTTAATATCAATATCAATATAACACCGAGCATTGAGATGTTGCTGAAATATCAGTGCTGGAATCGAAAGCCAAGCTAAAAAACGTACAGTTCCTTAAGTTTTCTATTAAATTGTCACGAATATATTTGGAAATGTCTTCAATACGTCTCACACATGTTGAATCAGACAGCTGTAGTTTTTTTATTTCAGACAATATTTGTTTTTTGTTGCTAAATTTATCAAACAGTATATTGGCAGCACTTACGAAACATTCTTTGACAATTTCTGCATCGGTGAACAGTTTCATGTGCAAATAGCAAATTTCGTAAAATGCCTTAGTTACCACAGAGTCTTGAGATAAAGCCACGGACATCACATTTTGTTGCTGTTGTAATGACCTCGTTAAAAAAGTCAATTTCTCACTTCTTAATTGTGTTCCAGGAGGATAAGTTTCGTTGAGAGATTTGTGTTTTGTATTAAAATGACGACCAATATTATACTTTTTTAAATAACTTTTTCACGGCATATTAAACAGGTAGCCGCGTTGTTTTTGCTTGGCACAACAAAATATTCTGTTTCCCATTCGTCTTGAAATGATCTATTTTCATCAGATATATTTCGTTTTAGTTTCGAAGAAATTCCTGCCATTATTCTTTATTTACAAAAATTCACTGCAACCGCACTAACTAAAATTCAAAATGTAAGTACATAATCATCAAAACGAGGTATGTCGGGAAATAGTTTCCTTGACTTATTATGCCTGGACTGCTGTGTTTATGAATTTTCCATTCAAAATTTGAATAAAATGATTCCAATTCAATTTCGCAATGTCAAGAAAAGTAAGGAATACTCAGCGACATCTGTTTTTCATTTAGTTGTGCAAAATTTTCCTGGCGTTGAAAGGAGTGACATCTAGAATATTTTTTGAAAACACACGATGTCCACTTTTCCGCTGATGTACGTTCTAGTGTTGCTTCCATTTTGAAAACTCAAAGGGATATATTTTTCTCAAGTTTTTCTTCAGTCACTCGATATTTTAAGAATTTATTAAACTACGCTGCGGGCCAACTTTTATAAGCTCGAGGGCCGCAAGCGGCCCGCGGGCCGCAGGTTGAGTATAGCTGGTCTAGACTGTAAAGGAGTCGCCTATCTATACAGTTTTACGGCTGACGTGGTAGATAAGCGGAACCGCCTCTCTATCCTGTATCAGAACTCGATTGTCTAAATAGAGGAAAGCTTTGGGTGCAATGTTGCCGCTTAAACGTGCACTTTCGTAGTACTCATTGTTGGGGTAGTAAGCCACGTTGAACCATACCGGGCGCCCATAGGCAATCATCGGCCGGATAAGGGCCATGTGTAAAAAATCACCTTCACCCTGCTATCAAGAAGGCTGCTAAAAACAACCGTTTTGTCAGGGCAAAGGCTCCCCTAGCTCTGGCTAGAGCAGCACTCATATGTCTGTCGAAACACAAGTGGCTGTCGATTTGGTCCAATGATCACTAGATTTTTCCAGTTCTTTCTCGTATCCCTTGAGGCTCCATACAGCGGAATCCTGAACAGAATAGTTTCGCATTTCTGAAAGTTGATTTTCAACTTCCAGTCATCGCAATATTGCTGAGTCTTGTCGAAGTCACCCTGCAGAAGTGTCTTCATAACCTCAATTTTTGGGGCCGTTCTATACACAATTATAATAGGTCGTCAGCGTACACTATTGCCTGAGTCAGACTTGCTATCAGATCACTGGTAAACAAGATCGACGAGTTAACCGCTCCCTGTTGAAGACCATTTTTAATATCAAAAATTTTGGTAGATGTTAGATTGCCAATTTTGACAAGAAACCGTCTACCATATTAAGGGGAGTCAAACTGACTTCCGTGTAGATGTAGGGATGCTATATGCTTGTCTGCAATTTGGAAGGAAGAAGCGCTTACTTGCACCTCTACGTGGTGGCTCCTGGGGAGCAAGATAGAGAAATCAGTGCAGCTCGATGATGAATGATACTGATCAATTCATAATTATTGAAAAAGGCACGGCTTAGAACTGCACTGAGAAAATTCTCAACTTGTGATCGAACGCAAGAAGCTACGGTTTACTTACTTACTAAGATTAAATTTTACGAAAGATGGTAAACACAGGACTGTCGTCCTTTCGGCTCTTAGAAATTAGGCCCCAGGAAATTAGGCCCCAAAAGAAAAAATGAAATAAGGCCCCAAAAAAGGCATACAAAACAACAACAATGAAAATTCTTGAATTTTGGGGTGCTATTTCAATTTTTGGGGCCTTATTTCATTTTTTTTAAATTAAATATTAAATTTGGGGCTTAATTTCATTTTATTTTGAAAAACAATTTGGGGCCTTATTTCATTTTGCATAATTTACTTAAAATTGCCAGAACAACATTGTTTTCACAAAAAGTATTGAGAAAATCCGCTAATCGAGGACCCAGAGCTATACATAAAAAATCATATTTTTGGGCTCTTAGAAATTAGGCCCCAGGAAATTAGGCCCCAAAAGAAAAAATGAAATAAGGCCCCAAAAAAGGCATACAAAACAACAACAATGAAAATTCTTGAATTTTGGGGTGCTATTTCATTTTTTGGGGCCTTATTTCATTTTTTTGAATTAAATATTAAATTTGGGGCTTAATTTCATTTTATTTTGAAAAACAATTTGGGGCCTTATTTCATTTTACATTACTTAAAATTGCCAAAACAACATTGTTTTCACAAAAAGTATTGAGAAAATCCGCTAATCGAGGACCCAGAGCTATACATAAAAAATCATATTTTTGATTTAAACCCTTCCAAGTGTTTAACGGATTAGCAAAATCGCGCGATTTTTTTCAGCTATTCTGTTACTCGCTGATGGTTTTCAACACGATCCTTATATTGAAAAGCATCAGTAAGTAACAGAATAGCTGACAAAATCGCGCGATTTTTTTCAGCTATTCAACACGATTCTTATATTGAAAAGCATCAGTAAGTAACAGAATAGCTGAAAAAAATCGTGCGATTTTGTCAGCTATTCTGTTACTTACTGATGCTTTTCAATATAAGGATCGTGTTGAAAACCATCAGCGAGTAACAGAATAGCTGACAAAATCGCGCGATTTTTTTCAGCTATTCTGTTACTCGCTGATGGTGAAACAAACGAAGAACAAGTGCCGATTCCTGAGGACAGCGTTTGCGTCATTTGCAAAGATCAAAGAAGCAACATAGTGTTTTTGCCATGCAAACATTTAAAAACATGTTCAATTTGTAGTTTGAAATTACAAGCAGAATCGATTGCAAATAATGAAAACAGCTTCAAATGCCCTTGCTGCAGACAGGCTGTGCAGGACACTATGCAAGTATTTGTATGAGTTTGGGGTGTTATTTCATTTCTAAAAATAAAAACACTAGGAAACAAAATATCGGGGCTTTATTTCATTTATTTCTTGGGGCCTTTTTTCATTTTGTTGGGGCTTTATTTCCACATTAAAAATGGGGCTTTATTTCATTATGAAAAATCACCCAATTTTTGGGGCTTTATTTCATTTTATTGTTTGGGGCCTTATTTCCTGGGGCCTAATTTCTAAGAGCCATATTTTTGATTTAAACCCTTCCAAGTGTTTAACGGATTAGCAAAATCGCGCGATTTTTTTCAGCTATTCTGTTACTCGCTGATGGCTTTCAACACGATCCTTATATTGAAAAGCATCAGTAAGTAACAGAATAGCTGACAAAATCGCGCGATTTTTTTCAGCTATTCTGTTACTCGCTGATGGTGAAACAAACGAAGAACAAGTGCCGATTCCTGAGGACAGCGTTTGCGTCATTTGCAAAGATCAAAGAAGCAACATAGTGTTTTTGCCATGCAAACATTTAAAAACATGTTCAATTTGTAGTTTGAAATTACAAGCAGAATCGATTGCAAATAATGAAAACAGCTTCAAATGCCCTTGCTGCAGACAGGCTGTGCAGGACACTATGCAAGTATTTGTATGAGTTTGGGGTGTTATTTCATTTCTAAAAATAAAAACACTAGGAAACAAAATATTGGGGCTTTATTTCATTTATTTCTTGGGGCCTTTTTTCATTTTGTTGGGGCTTTATTTCCACATTAAAAATGGGGCTTTATTTCATTATGAAAAATCACCCAATTTTTGGGGCTTTATTTCATTTTATTGTTTGGGGCCTTATTTCCTGGGGCCTAATTTCTAAGAGCCGTCCTTTCTCTGGGACCAGGGGTTGACTTACTAAAAATACAAATCGAATGACTAAGAGTCATCGATATTTAATATAAGTTTAAAAAATCTGAAGTGGATTTAAAAATTATTTTCAAGAATAATGTACATTGTAGATAAAGCTAGGGTTATCACTTCACTTCATCAAAGACTAAATTATCATACCACTGATGATGTGGTACCACGGGATATGTTAAAGCCCCCTGGTTAATTCCAGGAACATATGTTGGGATGGCCTCCTTGTGAGAGTATCGTGGTTGCTGTTGTTTATCCTATATGCATAGGGTATTGATTTTACATTACTTAAAAAATCAATATAATATATAGATAGACAAAGCCAATACCAAAGGTTAACAAAGAAGTGAATTTGTTATGTCTTGGTAGCTTAGAAAGAGGAACTCACTCGAAGCATTTCGCCAAATAAGAGAGAGTAAATCTTTGCGTAAATCCTTTTGGTTAATTTCAAAAACTAAGCGAATATACAATGCGAGGGTCAAATTATGCAGATAGCTAAATGTTGATGTTGTAAGCAATTATTCTCTACCATATTAAGCATGTCATAAAGCATATGTATACAACAGTGGTTTACTTATGCCAAGTCTGGTCAGCTTTAGATACAGACTCTCTAACCATACGGTGTCGAAGGCCTTCTCCAAGTTAACCAGTTGTAAGTAGTCTCTTATTTAATGTATGGTTTATTATTTATATTATGAAAACCAAGATTTAACTCCCTACGACCCTTTTTTTAAATATACGTTTTGGTTATTTTTATCTTTTTTTAACTTGTGTGGCCAACTAATCGCTATTTGATAGTTAAAGATTCTTTCAGATATTATATAAATTAAGTAAATATTTTCTCATACGAAATGTAAAAGTTTATTTATCAACAGGTAAACTTATGGAAATGGTAAACTTATAAAATATTTTAATCGTTTGACTTGCCTTGAAAATAAAAATAAATAAATAAATTATGTTGCGCAACAGTCCGTAGAGAACTAGGACTTTCAACAAGCATTCCTGTGTGCGAGTAATGTCAGGGATGGAGGGGACCTACAATTTGTATGCCGAATCCAATGTAGAATTGTATGGAATAACGGGTCAGAAACGCATTGACGCAGTTATACAAAGGCGCAGGATAGAAAAATGCAGTGGAATTCACTCACTCAAAAAGGCAGGAGAGTCGGGAGACCAAGAAGCACGTGGTGAAGATTGAGGAAGAGCTTGTGGGAGCTCAAACATATTTTTGGAAACCTCACAACATCTCCCATGGACGTAATTAAGGTCCTATGTTACATCAGGGATCATGAGCGGCCTATATATGTAGATCTGAGGATCTAAGTAACTTACTTACTTACTTAAGGTCCTCAGACCTGTTAAGTCCGTTGGGAGCTCCTTAAGGGGCATAGGGCCTCTACTTCGCCTACGCGTCATCGTGTATGGTTTCCGGAGATGTGTTTTAGCTCCCTCCAATTCTTGCCTAGAGGCGCTGATTCCCCCTCGACTGTCCTGCGCCATGTGCTTCTCGGTCGTCCAGCTCTTCTTCTTTCTTGTGTGAGCGGATTCCACTGCTTGGCCTGCAATGCAGTCGTTACCTTTTCGAAGCGTTTGTCCAATCCATTGCCATTTACGAATTCGTATTATAGAGTCTATAGGTTTCTGACCTGTCCTTCTATGAAGGACCTCATTTGATATTCGGTTTGGTCAGAAAATCGTTAGGATGTTACGAAGACATCTATTCACGAAGGTTTGCTGCTTTCTTGTAATGGCTGAAGTAACATTCCAAGTGCTGCACCCATAAAGAAGCACAGATTCGACATTCGTACGAAACAGTCGTAGATTTGTTCTTAAGCTGATAGAGTTTTTTAATTTGTATATATATATGTATAATAGTTTTTTAATTTTCGACAGCATATCAAACGCCGCTTTTGCTTTGCCGATGCGGCAGATGACGTCTTGTTCGGTTCCGCCTTCGATACTTCCAATGTATTGAAAGCTCACCACTTTTTCCACCGGTTCCGAGTCTGATCATTTTTGTTTTGCCGGAATTAATTTTCAGCCTTACAACTTCTGCTTCTCTCTCCACACTTGTTGTCATTTGATGGAGATCCATGATCCTATGAGAGAGTAAGCAAACATCGTTCGCGTAATCCAAGTGCTTTAAATAGGATGTCAAAGTCTATTGGATTTCTCCGCTACCTGACAAAGCTGCGTGCAGTACATCGCTTATCACCAACAAAAACAATATTGGTGACAGAATACAGCCCTGTCTGACTCCGCTACGGATTTAAAAATCATCTGACAACCTACCATCGTGCTGAACGTGACACTTGGATCCATCATATGTTGCTATAATAATAGCAATTAGTTTTTCTGGGATGCCTCTGCTCCTCAAAGCTAACCAGATGTACTTCCTGTTAACGCTTTCAAAGGCTTCTCGAAGTCGATGAACAGCAGGTGTAGTGGTGATCGATATTCAACGCACTGTTCAATAATGATCCGCAGGGTGTTGATATGATCAATAAGGATGATCCAGCGCGGAATCCTGCTTGTTCGGCATCGAGTGTGGCCTGAAGGTGTTCTCTGATGCGTTTCAGTCTGACTTTTGCTACTATTTTGGCAACGGCAGGAGACCGCAAATTCCTCTCCAGTTTTCGCACTTTGTAAGATCTCCTTTTTTTGGAAGCTTGACGATAATTCCCTTCTTACACTCATCGGGGAGTGGTCCAGGCTTCTGTTATGAGCGGATGAAGCAGTTCGCTTGATGACGTTGGCACTGCTTGTAAAAGCTCTGCGGGAATTCCATGAAGTCCTACCTATTTGTTGTTCTTAAGTGCTTTAATTGCGGCAACGATCTTATCTTTACTGGGAGGTGCGGTACGGATTCGGGAGGGTCTAGGTTAATAAGTAAATATAGGTGTTTTCTTTAACCCATTAACATGTGCGCGCGCATCCCGATACACATCAAACCTATCGAGCCACCGACACAGAAAAATCAAAAACTTTTAATTTAATTCAGTTCTGGTTCATCAATGATGTTTTAGTGAAAGTCACTTGTATTCAGTCGAATCTCAGCAAATCTTCCAAAATCGTTGAATTAAAATTACTCAACCACTGATTAGTATTTAATAAATGGTGACAAAAAAAAAACTTTTAGATTCTCAGTTTTTCTGAGAGATCTATTTCTACTGAAACAGGTTTAATTTTAAATTTTGGTAGCTATTCATTTTTTTAACCGTCATCTTTTGACGTTTGACAAGAAAAACAACGCCATTCTTTTTTAGAAGAAAACTTTAATGACCGCGTTATTTCTCGAAGAGACAACCGATATCTTGGAGTGTCAATGCTCCACAACTGATTCAAGTTTGAAAGTTGGAATTCATAAAAAGAATTTCCAAGCCTATGATCTGTAAAACTAAAATTTAGAATAAATTCTGAATTTTACACTAGTGGCTCCAAAAGTACAAACTCTCACATAAAATGCACACAATCATATTTAAATAAAAAAAGTCATATTAATTAATTAATCCTTTGTACTTTATTTTATTACAATAATATTCTTAAATTCTATATAAAAATAAAAAAATAATATACAAGTTACATATTTACACCATTAAATCAAAAACTGATAAATAACGAACATCGTACCAAAAAAATAAAAAGCCCTCCAGTGAGTTTAAGCTTATACCAAAGATATATGTACTTTAAATAAACTTCCCTCCACTGCCGGCCATAGCCTGTTTCCGATTGGACTCATCGTAATCATCGTAAAAACTACCACCATCCGCCGCATAATACACACTCTTCATATATCCTGGAAATGGTGTTACCGAGTCCAATGCATCTCCGGACTCCTCATCGGGTGGCTCAACAGCTACAAATGATATAGCGAATCCCTTTAAGGATGTACTTTCATCAGACTGAAATCGAACCAACAAAGTATCCGAGTACGAAGTCACTGGTGATGGTTTCTGTAAGAAGAAGAAGAAGAAAAAAAAAAAAGGAAATAAGAAAATAAGTTAAGTAGGTATTCTTGTTGGCGGCAGGACGCACTGAAGTGTCCTTTCAACCTTTCAATCAAACTTACCCTATTGCCACAGTATTTTCCATGGTTTGTATTCCTCATGTAATTCACATCTTCAGTTATTTCAAGTGAATCATAGTCACATCTGTCCGAGTATTCTACTTCGAAGCTGAGGAATGTTATCTTGACACTGCTATCGGGGTCAGCTTGGATGCGCCAGTTGCAGTACATATTACGTTTATACGGACGACTTCCGAACCTCGGATGTGAGTAGAACACCTGAGTTTTGTTAGTTGCTCGCAAATATCCTCCGCATTCTGAAAAAAAAAGATGACGAATGGTTTTTCTTAGTTTTGAGAATAATAAACATTAATTTTTTTTTAAAATTTGGTTTAAGGTAAATATTCTTATATGGTTAACAAAAATGTGTGTGTTCATGGTTGCCAGGGTGGTTTAAGTGCGAATTAATAACTTTTATACAATGTTGGTTCTAATCCAACGTTGGGCGCCAGTTAAAGTTCAGATATTACTTTAAAAGAAATTGAAATAATAATTGGATTAAACTTGTCCTGAAGCAAACTTAAGATGCAGTATCTGTGACAAAAACTTTAGATGGCACGGGTAGGGATTCAACCCAAAACCATGACAGCCCTACGCACTAATCAACACGCCACGGGTACTAACCAGTTGCATTCCTCATCCGAAATTTAAGAGCCTCGAGCCCTACTGTACTACATCAAGTCTAACTATCAAGTACAGAGATTATTTCATTAGCCGTACTTTGTGAATGCAGTATGCTTAAACACACTTCTTTCCTTCTGTCAAGTAAAAAGATTAGTTCCTTAGCCGTACTTCGTGAAAGTGATTTGCTTTAACACACTCTGTCTTTCCTAGTCATTTCAATATGCAATAATTTAAAACCAATCGGCACCGGTATCAAATTTCAAACCCTTTGTCTCTGTGTCTTTGACATTAAAAGGGACTAAAAATCCATTGAGTTAGGTGTCAGTAAAAATATAAAAATTGACCAGAGTTACAGCTTTACGCAGTTTAAGGACTCTATACTCTTAAGAGTGAGATACAATGTCCTTAATGTAAATAAGACCAGAGAAAGACGTCGGATTGGATCCAACGTTGGGCGCCAATTCGAATGTATGCAATAATTGTTTAAGAAAATGAGTGGTTATTATGTGTCTGAGTAATCTTTTTGTATTTTATACAAAGTCCTCGAAAACAATAGAACTATAATTTTCGCTATTCAGCTAATTTAGTTTTCCCAAAAGAAAAATCTCACGTTGGGCGCCAGTAATAATGTATTATTATTTTTTTTCCAATATTAGTCTCTTATTTGATATCTTGGTACCACTTTTAGGAATGAGAATAAAAAACATAGTAATGGATGTATGTTGTATGTGCTTTCTTTTTGAGAACGGCTTTAGATAAGACCCAAAGTGTGTAATCCAGCGTTGGGCGCCAATCTAAAATCAGCAATACTTTTTCAAGAAACGGAGTTTATTATATGTATGCACAAGGTTTCGCCCAAGGCTTCCTAAGGATCATAACATTGTTGTTTTTTTTAAATTGATGACAATAATTAAGAAAACCCCACATTGGGCGCCATTTTGTAAGTCGTAAATTTCTTAAGGATTTAAAATTAAATATGTATGCACTTAATACTTTTTTCAAAGCCATATGATGAGAGGACATAAATTAAAAGCTACTTTTTCCATTTATGCCAAATTCATTAACTTAAAAAAAAAATCATCAAAACACATTTCAACCAACTTGGCTATTTATAAATGAAAACAACCTCGACCTCAACCTTCCATATTTTTCATTTTTCTTACTTCATACAATTTTTAACTTAGACATATACTCGTATGTACACAACACACATACATTTTATAAGTGTATATTTTACAGAAAAAGATGAAGAAGAAGAAGAAGAGGTCTAGTCCCGTCAAAGTGCACAAGGATAAGATTCAATATTTTATGGTTTTTCATTTCTAAAGCTTTACGCAAGATCAACATGAACTACAAAAAAGAAGAAGCACCATGCATCCTGAAACTGAATGGAATTCATATATACATATTTCTACATAAATCTAAGTATGTTCAACTAACATATGTACATACACATATATCATGTATATAAGCATATGATGTAAGTTTTCTATAAGTAGGTAGATTATAAGGAAAAAAACTCCCAGATGAATTTTTGAGTCTGAATCTGAAGACGTGAAACTTTCTATACACAACATATGTATGCATACTTGGGGTTGAATGTAACATATTATTAAAGGTGAGCATCATACAAGTACATTACATATAATATTTCTAAGCAACAAAAACAACAACAACAACAACAAAAAAGGGATACAAAAATCCTTTTTATGCGTTGACGCGTTAAATAAAGATTTGATGGTAGATGGCATTCATAAATATGACTTTATTTTTAATTTAGAAAAATACTATAAGAGTGACAGATGGAAGTAGAATCAAAAGAATTTTATTTCAATGTTTGAGAAAAGTAAAAGAATCTTTAGAAATAATGTACATATGAATATAAATATAAATATATATGTACATATATGTATAAGAAAGAAACTTATCTTGTTTTTGATTGAAGGATGTTCAAAAATTACAACATACATCAAGTATTAACCTTAAAAAGATTTCTTAGACTGAAAGACTTACAATTATTGTAAAACTGATTAATTATTAAATTTTCTTAAATTAAAATTCAAAATTGAAAAAGGCTGAAATGCTACCCACACTGAAAACTTCCCACCCCGTCTGGCGTCTGTCGATTTGTCTAAAACTTTAACAAAATGTTAATAGCAATATTTGAGTGACATACAAATTTGAAGTCGATGTCTTTCTTTGTCCTCGAAACCATCTTTGTCCAAAACCATTTTCTGTCAAAATTTTTGGTGTTTTCGTGGGTTTTGGATATGATAAAATAAGTTTGATTTTAATACTTGCTTTTTTTCCCCAGATTTTTGATCGAAAACCAATTTTTACCAATTTTAGTTGCATTTCTTGAAAGATTTTATTGCTCACTTAAAAAAATACGGATTGGATTTTTCTAAGACCATTATCTTACAATAACAACAAAATTTAGCACAGAGATATCGAGAATCAAACATCAATTTTTAATACCAATTTTGTGAAGTATTTTTTCTAGATTTTATTTTTTATAAAAAAAACTGTCTGTTGGACTTTTTTTAAAATGTTTACTGAATTTTGAAAACAATATTTTTTACAAGATCGAAAATCAATTTTTACCAACTGTTGAAGTGTTTTTTTTTAGGTTTTTATTTTTTTGTAAAAACACCATTACTTGGATTTTTATCAAAATATGTCCAGATGTCAAAAACGTTATTCTTCGTTTTTTGATTTATAAAAAACCGTTGAGTGATTTTTTTTTTTCAAAATTATACTATAGTATGTTTGGTTTCACGTCACATTATATACTATACAATTTAATTGAAGTCACTAGCGATATTAGATCGTGAAATATTTTGGGTCAAAAAAACACCAACACAATTTTTGTTTGAAAGTCCTTTCTGCGTTAGTGCAACAAAATTTATTTGAAGGCGATATAAATATGAATAGAATTTCAGCCATATTAAATTACAATTACATATTATTATTTGAAACTTGCCATTAAGTGTAAGAAAATATCATTCAATGTCCGCCTCGGAAAGATGCTATTCTTTTAGGGTAATTTGTAAAAACTTTTTCGCACATTTCCTGTGGTGTGGCTTTTTTTTTAGAACCAAATATCGTGTTAAGTATGATCTTCAATCACCGACTAAAAAGGAGGTGTACTTAAGAAATGTATGCATTCTGGTCAATAACAATACGCTTTTACTATTTTTTGAAATGTCCTTACAATTTTACCAGTTGCTTGCGTAATAGGTTGCGAAAGGTGGATACGTTTGAACCACCGAATTATTGTCCGATTGTTTAGCGATAACACAAGCGATGCCAAACATTCAACAAAAATATTGACACTTTAAATGACAGCTGAGTACCAGGGGCCTGATTATGGGATTCGCGGCGAATCGTTTTGCTAGTGAGTTTGCCATTTTTCAATTATTGGTTTCGCTTTCGCCTTCTTCGTTTTGAATTCGACCAATCAACGAATTCGAAGGCGAATTTGAATTGTCATAATGTTTGTTGGCGAGTTGAAATCCGATAGCTTTTTTTTTGCGGATTCACAGGCGAAAGAGTGTTCATTATTATTCACTGTTCGATTTCGTGGATTATTTCTTGATTGTTATTATATAAAAATTTGAGTTAGCTTTATTTTAATTTTCTTATAATTTATCCACAATAAATATAAAAATTTGAATAAATCACCGCAAATTTTAAAAATTCAATCAAAACAAAACAAATTTTGTTTGGAAAGCTGTCAAATCACTGGAATATAGGAAAAAAAGTCAGACCAAAAGTGTCAAATCACTGGAATATAGGAAAAACTATTTTCGCTTCGCCGCGAATTCGTTAATAAGGAAATACGACGTGAGTCGAATTTGAAAGGTCGAATTGAAAACGATCCGCTGCGCGAACCTCATAATCAGGCCCCAGCGCTACCAATTTGGAACTACGAAGTTAATGACTATACTTATAAGAAAGAAATATCGATTAGTGTAGAGTTATAAGATCGAGCACAATTTACAATCTTCTCGAATAGCATCAAATTAATCCGCAGCCCCAGTTAACTTCAAAATACCTTAAGAAACCAAACAAAACTGAATTTAGAAAGAAATAATTGTTTTGAAAATTACAAATGAATTATTGTGACATTTTACAAGTGATTTTTTTTATTTTTAGACATAACAAAAATTTAGTTTTGTTTAGTTCCTGAATAAAACTTCTTTATATTTCAAGAAAAATAAACATGCTGGTGTAGTTCGTGATTTAGGTACAAAAAAAGGAAAAATAATAGGATCACACAGTTTGGAACCCTAATCGTCACCGTACTGGTTTCAGGAAGACTCTAATTTTTGAACAATACGTTAATTGGCACCCGGGAAAGGGAACAGAGGGTGCACTTACTGTCACTCACACTTGGCTAATGTTAAATTTTTTTTAAACAAATTAGGTATCTTGCTTCAAAAAAATTCGGACTTCGATGAATTTGCTGGTAGCTTCTTAAGACGTTGCGTTCGTTCTTAAAACTCTCTTTAAATAATGCAATTTTAGAATGGGGAGATGAATGAGCTTTATCCACACTACAGAGTTAGGTTTTTTTTTTTGAAAAAAAGTTTCGGCTGATGTAATCTTCCACAAAAAATTATCGCACCACTTTTTTTCACACAACAGGTTTAGAGAAAAACTTGCCTAATAGATTGAAGCACTGTCAAAAAATGTATTGAAATGTAATAAATATTTGTAATTTTTTTTTCAAAATACTCGTATTTTCCATTAAAAAAAAAAACTGTTTTAAAGTGCTACCAATAGAAAAATGGTGCCACGTGAAAAAAATATTGTTTTTTACATCTTGTCTTATTTGAGTTTAAGAAGAAAATTTATAATTATAATTATTGTACTTCACCTGAACTTTTTAAAATAGATATGGACATAAACAGTCATTATAACATCTTATCCGTCACAATTAGATTACTTAAAATCTATACTGTCGCTGTTTAAAGCCTCATTTTCTTAACTCATACACTTACAAACTGGTCGACAATATTACGTTTTTCAAATGTCCTAAATTCGAATATCGCCTTTGCATTTTTTAAATATGTATGTCTCTTTAAAATTACTAAAAACAATCAAAAACGGTGTTTTTAAGGCTAAGTCAACTGTTAACTGTTTGTTCAAGTTTTAAAAATACCCGTTTCGACATTATTTTTACATTTTACAACATATTTTGATAACTTCATATTTTCTGTTGAAGACCGTTTTAGCCATCACGGATTTTATTTAAAAAAAAAACCTGACGTTGTACATTAATTTTGAAGTAGGATTTGAATTAAGACCACAAAAACACATTGGAAAAGTGTAATTTTATTCCCAGTAATAAAACATTGTCGACAAGTCTTATATTTCCCGTAAAAGTTAACTTTTTTGTCTAGTTTCATCTTAAACTACATGATCCTTGATTTAAAAAAAAACGCACCCTTAAGTGTTCAACACTGTTTTATTAAACTTACAGTTAGACTAAGGAAGAAATTCAAAAAATTAAATTTGTATAGATGTATATAATATATATACATCTATATATATATATATATTAAGGGTTAAAAAGCTTTGGTTTAAAAATACTTAACTAAACCTGCATGTAGACAAGGAAACCAATCTGAGCTTGATTTAAAATAAAAATAAGACACCATCAAAAGAAGCAATGTACCTTTTTCTTAAAGTTCTTACGAAAACCGTGTTTCAATTCATTTAAATATCAAAAATAATCCTCTTAGGAAAAAAAAATAATACATAACTTCAAATAGGTATAAGAACGTATTTGATGTAAATCCGATTAAACTTCAACGTGTATAACAAACTCTTATTTCTAACAAAAGGACTTTGAAATCAGTTTCATTTCCTTTCTCGTATACCTACTTTGAAAATAATAAAAACTCCATTTCCCGTCTGATTCTATATAAAATATATTAATCCTTGCAATGTCCTAGTTTTTGAATAATATCAAGAACATCATTTCCGTTTCTCTACCTACAATGCTGCTCAGCTCTGTTCTGCTCTACTCTGCTCTATTCCTGGTGATGGTGACACATTTTGATAAACCAACAAAGAAAATCGCCCACTTTATAGGCACCGGCACTGGCACTGCTACCGGCACCAAGAGCACCAACCAACCCCATCATAGAGTTCCAACCTTTACAAAATCCAAACAACCCCATAGTAAAAAAGGACTTACATACCTGTTGAATAAGTTGCCATAAATCCCTTCTTCTGTAGACCAGCATCAGTTTTCAGAACCATAAAAATTTCATTTGTAGACGCCAACACTGCGTAGGGCTCCCTGCCGCCGCAGTAAACTCCCAATGTCGAGCTGTTCTCCGATTTTCCATCATGGATGGCAACAGAATCATAAATGCATTCCTGGATTTTCAAACAAAAAAGAAAATGGTAAAGAAAAATTGATGAATCTCGCACATGAAAAGCGCACGAACTTTATTGAATTTAATATAAGAAAAAAAAAAAGATCCTTGTGTAACCAAGTATAATAGTTTCCTCACCTGATGATTTTCCACCTCAAACTCATGGAAAGTTAACTGGACTCGATGTCCCAGAGCTGTGGAAAAATGCCAAAAGCAATATGTGTTCCGGGGATATTCCTCCGGATAATTGGGGCTGTGGACGACCCCATACGGATTGGTTATTTCAAATTTGCATTTCGTTTCGGTACAGTTGTGGTCATCATCGTCCAGAGTATAGCCATTCCGGCAACTGCACTTGTAAGAGCCCAGTGTATTCTGGCAGTGATGTTGGCAACCAGCATTGTTCTCACTGCATTCGTCCTTATCTGCATAACACACAAAGCAAAGCGGCAAAAAAAAAATAAAAATTCAAAGAAAGAAATTAATCCGATATTCGTTTTACATTTCTATACAAAAACCGAAATAAGTGTGACCAGAGGCTTTGAAATACTGGATATGATAAGTTTTTTTTGCTGAGTCTTAATGCAAGCGTCTTAAATTCGAATGAAGGTTTTTTCTTTGCAATGTTTTCCTTCAAACTTATAATATTAAGATATGCACGTCCTGTTTAGAAACTAATTATTATTTTTCAGTAGTAAGATACAATTTGATATCATATCTCTGTGCTGTGCAATGACTTAAAAATATTGTAAATTCTGTAACTTTCTCTTTGCCAATAAAATAAAATATCTATCTATCTTAATGCAAGCGTCAAGTCACCGAAACTTCATTCATCGACTGAAAAGTGTTTGATAAATAGTTTTTCAATGATCAATTGTAAATTTGTTGCTTAATGTCGGTTTTGACATTCTATGTTTTCTATGTTTTCTGTTACTGCGTTGTTTTCTGATACTTATCAACATTTGTCTATCAAAAAAGGGCTTAAATAGATAATTAACGGCTAAGAAGTATGTAGAGCTTTGACTTTTTATTATTCTATGTTTTCTATATTTGTTTAATATTAATATAATGAGGCAGCCTCTTGAAACCAAATAAGATACTTATGTTGATTTTCTTATTATTTCATAATTTGAATTTAGAAATTAATTAGATGTAAAATTTTCGATTTTATCATAACAAAAAAAAAAAAAAACATAGAACGACAATATTTTTTTGTTTTCTTTTTTAATTTCTAAATGATAATAAATTTAGAAGAAGTTGCATAATAACGTCTCTTATTTACTAATAAATGTTGATAGTAAAGCAATCATTTGTAAAGATTTTTGTTCTGTGTTTTTGTATGCTTTCTGTTACTAAAATGTAATGATATTTAGCATCCCCTCGAAAGCGAATACCATATTTTATGTTTCGATTTTGTTGTTCTGTGATTCTATGTTTTTTGTTGTTGCTATTTTGCTATAATATTTCAGTTCAGTTCAGTTCAGATCAGTTTAATAACAACGTTTCTTATTTAACAATAATTCCTTTTGACAGATAACATATTGATATTCTATGTTCTACGGCTACTTTGCTGAATTGATACCTTTTAGAATTTAGACATTACAAAGTGGTTGTGTGATAATGAATCGAATATTTGTTCTATTTTCTATGTTTTTCTGTTGCTTTCTTTACATGATTGGTAAATTAAGGTACTTAGATTGCCTTATGTCATTTTATTAACTTTTTAATAATTTGTTTCTATTTAACAGTTTATTAGGTGTAACGTTTTCGATATTATCGTTCTATGTTTATTTGTTTTTTCTTTCGAAGTAGTATGACGTCTCATATTTAATATGTAATTGCTTAATGTTTTCATTCTGATTAATACGTGATTAAATTTGACTGATTACATTTTATAGTGCTATGTTTTCTATGTTTAGTTGTAATCAATTTACTCTACTTAAAATAGATGGTATTTTCAAATGAGTACAGAAAAGTGGTAAAAAAAATTCTATGTTTAATAATTAAAAATTAAACCAAATGTATTCATTTTCTAGTCATGGTTCAAAGACGCAGTTTATGAAGGCCAATAAAATCTTCATGCTGTGAAGACTTAAATATTTGTCATTCTATGTTTTTTGTTTCATTTTCCCCCTCATTAAGGACATGATTTGATAAATCCATAGAATTAAATAAAGTGTCGTAAGAACATAGAAAATATCGCATAACAAAAGTTTTCTCTTGTATCTTAAAAACGAAGTATGGTCACACTATTCTCATCATCATTGTAACAAGAAAGAAATTCAACTCACCTATGTGATATAAGGCCGAAAATCCACTTTGCTGCACAGTTTTATCCGAAAAAAACTCTAATCGCAAAATGCTCTGTTCTGAATTTATAGTCGATGGAATCTCATTGCCACAAAACACCCCGATTTTCTTAAGGCGATTATCCCGCAGCTTTGAATAGGCAGTCAGATAGTCGTAATGGCATTCGCTAAATTGATACTTCGTCCCTTCCAATTCGAAGTGAGTGAATTTAAGGAAAACATTATGATTGGGTGGTGCAATAATCTCCCAAACGCACTCTTTTTCCAAAGGATACATTTCAGGATACTGGGGCGAAGTCAATGTTCCATATTCTGTTGTTGCATTGATTATTCCACCACATGCATCTAAAAAAAAAAACACAAAATAAAAATCGAGATAAGAAAAATGATTTGTTTTGTTGTTGAATCCTAGAGATATGTACAGTACATTATCTCAAGTACTCTCATATGTAAAAATGTACTCATAAAGCTATAGTAGATATATTGGAATTGTACCTTCACATGATTTGTCATCCGTTTGCAGTTCATAACCAGCAAAACAGCCACACTCATAGCTCCCCAGGGTGTTAATGCATTCATGCTGGCATCCGTGGTCACTGAATTTACATTCATCCACTTCCTGCATCAGAAGCGCAGAAAATCCAGGCTTTTGTACTGTACTATCCGACACGAACTTAATGTACATTTGATTTGAATTGGTCCTATGGGAATAATTTAACATATAGTTTAAGTACGTTGTAGGGTAAGCATTTGTATAGAAAAGAGTATAAGTGAGAACGAGAGAAGATAATCAGTGTTTAGGGATCCATTTTAGGCAGATTTTATTTAAGTACTATGTACTCGTACTCACAGTAGAACTAAATACTCGTATATACTCACTTAATGTTCGGTGGCAGTTTATAACCACAAAAGACTCCAATTAGCTCCGAATCGGATCGATTGCCATCACGTATTTCGACATAGTCATAGATGCAATTATCATGGTTTTCTATTTCAAATGATTGGAACTTAAGGGCTACCTGGTGATTCTCTGGTACGGTAATTTTCCAAATGCACTCTTTATCGGCTAAATATTCGACGGGATAATTTGGCGAATCGAGGCGTCGTTCTTCGGTCAGATCGATTTCACCACCGCAAATCACTGAAAATTTCAAACATACATATATTTTGATTAGTTAGTACCTTAGGTATATTGTGTTGTGTTGATGGAATGTTGATAGTGTTGTTAATTTAATTATAAAAGTATATATGTACATATGTACATAAAACAAGAACTTTCGATCAATATATTTAAAGAGATAGTTGTTAAAAATCTATAAACTGTTGGTAATGGGAGCTTCCTATTTATAATAGAAGTTCTTAAAAATGTTTTCGAACTTAGTTGTTAGACAAACTTTCGTAAAGTTTTTTGGATAAAAATTATTAAAGGCTTATTTATTTTAAAGCTGTCTAAAGGATATTTTTTTGAAAAATAGCAATAAACTTAATTAAAAACAAAACAGAGGCTGGGATGCGACGCACACCGATAACTTCCCATCCGTGTCTGTCTGTCGATTTTTCTAAAACTTAATAACAATATTTTGTGTGAAATATTTGGAGTCAATATCTTTCTTTGTTTTAAAAATACTTAAATCGAAAATTATCAGTTTTAGTTGTTTTTATTGATTTTTATGTTTTATAAAAGTTGTCAGCTGAATATTTCTAAAAAATTAACTAAAAGTTAGCAAAAATATTTTGCATATGATAAAATAAGTTTGATTTGATTTTTTTTTATGATGAATGTATATACAAAGGTTTTTTAGTACCCTTTTAATGCCAAACACAACTTTAAGTAAGGAAAAGTAGGTTTAAAATTAGGTAAGGCTGTTTAAAGGAAAGACAATGTGAAGCAAGGTATTTTACATTCGCGAAGTGTGGCCAAGGAAAAAATATCACTTGCGAGTATGTCTGAAATTTTTGCTCAAGGGTCCTGAAATTGATGATAATTTGTTACTTTTTATTTCTAAAATCTCTTTTTTGAATTCTGTTAAAGAGGTTAACAGAGTCTTGGACAGATAAGGACTTTTTATATTGTAGGTAGATTAAAAGGCGTGATAAACTCTTTGTGTCGTCAATAAAACCTTAACATTAAGCAGCGCTTTTAGCAAAGTCAAATATGTTGATGCACATACGTGTAAATTAAACTCAAAGTTTTTAAGTCACTGCGGTGAACATTCCACCCAAGGATGGAGCAATTTCGTGAAAGTTGTCTGTGCGTGCGTGTGTAGTGTATACTACGTTCGTACGTCCGTACATCTGTACGTCTGTACGTTCACTACGTTTTTTTCATCATTCATAGCCTAAGAACCAGAAGAGATATCGACTTCAAATAAATTTTGTTATACAGAAAATAATGCAGAAAAGACTCTCAAGAAAATTGCGTGGGTGGTTTTTTTACCATAGCAAAGGTAAACATTTTGGTTAACCCTAAATATCTCACGAACCAAAAACGCTAGAGACTTGATTTAAATTTAATTTTATATATTTTAACGTGATACCAAACAAGAATATTTTTGGAAAAAATCCAATTAACGGTTTTTTTTTTATAAATCAAAAAAGCTGAAAAAAAATATTTGTCACCTCGAAAATTTTACGAATTAAAAATGATTTTATCTTCAAAACAATTTTGTGCAACGAAGAATAACGTTTTTAACCCCTCGTAAAATTTTGAGAAAAATTGAATTGACAGTTTTTATAAAAAATAAAAACCTAAAAAAACATTACTCAAAGTTGTTTAAAATTGAATTTAGACTTAAATATCTTTTCGAAAAGTTGAGATTATGGCTTCCAACTTATTTTATTTTATAGGTAGGTTTTATAGGTCCACACACTTAAGCCAAAAGAAAAGGCCCATTGTGATACCACATGAATCTAAAGAATTACTTCCCACTAGTCGAACCATTTTGAGCTTTTTATAAAGCGAAGAAGATATTTGATATCCTTTTTAGCTAGTTCACTGGGATTATCAAAAGAGTAGTCTCCCAGATGAAGTTTGCGTCTTAGTGAAAGAGTAGGGCAAGTGCAGAGAAGGTGAGAGATTGTTTTCTCTTCTTCCTCGTCCATACAGCTCCTGCAGAAGTCATTTGAGGCTACACCAAGTCGTATTGCGTGTCTGCCTATAAGACAGTGTCCCGTAAGGACAACTATTAGGGAGCTAATATGAAGTCTGCTTTGAGATAATAAGTCTTATGAAAAATATTGTTTTTAACATTCAGTAAAATTTTGACAAAAATTGAATTGACAATTTTCTTACAAAAAATAAAAACCTAACAAAAAATTAATAAAAGTTGGTAAAAATAGATTTTCGACTCAATTATATTTTTTTAAAATCAAAAATATTAGCTTCAAACTAATTTTACTTACAGAAAATGTAATTTTCGACATTCAGTAAATTTTTTATTAAAATCCTACGGTCAGTTTTGACCTTCACAGCATGAATGGGTTATCAAAAACCGCGTTAAATTTAGAGCTTCAAAACATCAATGCTGTCTACTGTTGCGAAATTGTAATACTAACCCAAGGGCACAATTCAGTGGAACAGCTGAACAGCTTTCAATTTTAGGTATGTGAATCACAAACCATCTTATGTGGAGTGATCACATATTTGACATCGCCAAAAATTCTTCTAAGTGTTTAGGTTTTTTTCCGACAATGCAAGAAGATTTTTACCCTTTATGATCTAGCTATAATTTTCAAAGCTTTTATTTGTTCAAAACTCGAGTATCATAAAATTGGGTTGGTGCCACAGTAAAGCACTTGAGTCTTTTAGGTAGAATTGATAAAAAGTGCTTTAAATACGATAGACGATCGTTCTCCTTCTCAGACATTTGCTACTTTTCAATACCGTGACAAGGTTTCATGCCTATCATTGTTTCATCAATATTTTCACAAACAATGCTTAAATGAAGTAGCCAGTTGTATTCCTCTTCTCAAAGAATTCAACCGTCATACTCGTACTTCCAGGAATACCCATCAGTTTACCCCTGAACCCAAATTTGGACGTATTGTTAGGTACAGAGATTCTTTCTTTAGCAGCACTACACGAATGTGAAACGCTTTAATAGGCTCAATATTTCCAACTCATTAAAATGTGCACACATTCAAATGTAAAGTGTATCAGTGTATCTCCTTTCTAATCCTGCCCTCCCTTCCTAACTACTCGCATTAATCATCGTTTAATCATTATAAGGGTATTCATAACCCCTTGAGTGTTAAAAAATTATAGATGTAAAATAGTAAAACTAAATTACTTATGACACAAAATGAAAAATTAACAATAAATCTCCTTTCTAAAATTTTGTAATTCTTTAAAACAACAGATAATTTCTCTTGGTACAACAAGACATTCAAACAAAATGTTTTAATGATCGATAAAATTGACATTTTTTCAAATGATTGAAACTAAAAATAGCTTAAAAAGTTCCCGCAGAAATATAACGAACATTTTTAAATAGTTTAGCCAAAAATGATTCTTGTTTTTTTGAAAATTTGTATGAACTTCATTCTCATTGAATTAAATATCTAAGACAGTCAAAGCTACTTATACTCAATTAATTTTTATAAATAAAACATCTTGCAAAATAGAGCTTCAAAAAATATTACCACAAAAAATGTAATTAAAAAAGTACGTATACGCAACAGTGACCAAACAATAATATCACTCTATTTGAATTGTCTAAGTTTACAATCAATGACAAATATATACGAATTTATATATATGCACACAAAAGGTCTTTCTTTCCCTTCATATGTACAAAGCTACATGATGGATTTTAGTAATTAAAATTTAAAAATATATTTAATTAAAAACCAAAATCCCCAAAAATATATTAAATTCTGGTTAAATTTATATCATCTTCCTGTCAAATCAAAAAATACAATTTCCAAACACCTTTAAAAAAAAAGCAACCAAAAAATAAAACAGATTCTTGATGTAAATTGTGCTTAAAAAACACCTACTTTTTTATACTTAAACGAATAACACCCACAACTCTACACTCAATAATATACTTCCAAACATCTCCACCTAAGGGTTGAACACAATCCAAAAAAACAAAAATCCAATAGAAATAGACACTTTTATCCTCTCATATATGTGGTAAATGCCATCATCTAAAGGATATTTATCATTCCTAGTTAAAATAAAAGTCAAGACTACAGAAATATAGATACAACAACAAAAAAAAAAACACTGAATAGGCACAAAAAGGCGGTGGAGGTGATGGTGTTGATGGTTGTAGCCACAAAGGTAACCCTTGCTGAATGTGCGACTTCAGAAAATAAAATGAAATAAAAACCAAATATTACATTCCCTTGGCCTAAATTGAATGAAGGCCCTATTATCGCCCACAAAGATTCGCAAGGAAATCAAAAAAGAGCCCAAGTCCTCTTCTACCATAAATGTATCTACATAAAACACAGAGTTGTAGAAATGTGTAGTGTGTAGACATGTGTCAAAAAAAAAACAACAACAACAAACAAAATCTAACCAAATGTGTGCAAAATTACATCCCTTACTCCAGAATTCAGGACCCTAGGAACCTAGAACTTACACCAAAAGCAAAACTACTGCCTACACACAGAATCGAATTGAAAGTTCCTCCTGTGCAACCAAAAATGCCAATTTATGATTATGGTAACATTGGTTATTGATGGGGCTTTATGGCATGGCGTGGAGTGGCATGGCATAGCATAGAGTGGCGATGGCGTGGCGACGACGACGATATAGATGGTGCAACTAATATTAAATCTAACTCATCGCATCCAGTTGGCATGTGAAATGTTAGTTTCCATTTAACGTTTACTTCGTTTCGTTTCGTTTACATTGCCATTTTGAGTGGAAACATTGCTAGGATGTGCATTATTTTTGGCGAATTTAATTCGAATTAGGTGATATGGACAAAATTTTAATTAAATCGCATGTGTGTTGTGTGTTATGCAAAAGTTATGGCAATTTTAATTAGACCCAATGCCGCACCGCCCCCGCCGCCGATCCGGTTCCACAACTACGGTTGTTGTCTGTGCGGGTCTGATGGATTGCTGTTACCTACGAGTATAGGGGGCCTAGAGAAGAGCCTAGACTTGGTGGGTTTTTATTTTTTCGGTTTGGTTTTCAATAATGGTGGAAAATATAGGATGTAATTTGGGGTTGATAGATAGGTACGCACTTACGTAGGTAGATGAATGTTTTTGAAATTTGTGGTAGAGAATTAATGTGATTGATGATGTAAACGTAAATTATACAACTTAAATACAATTTAATTTAAATCGGTTTAGTAGTTAAATTTAATTTTTGTTTGATTTCTTTTTATTTCGATTAGATGTGTTAGGTTGTTTAGTTATAATCGAATTAATTATGTGAGTACTGAGTTAAGTTGAATATTAGTACATATTTTCAGAAGATTTTGTATTTTCAATTTTAGTTTAAAACTATAGTGTAGGCCTGTGCTATGCAAAAGTGAATTTTGAGCTAAAACTTCGTTAGAAATTTACCCACGCAAAAAATACTTGAAAAAATCCTAATGGACTTTTCTAAAATAATGTATTTTGGGGGCGTTTTAATTTGTTTGGGAATATCTTTTGTATTTTACTTTTATTAGTTTTAATTTAACTTTTGCTTCGAAACGTGTGGTATTGATATTTGGAAGAGTTAGAATTAGAAAAACATTTTTATTTTGGTGGCATGGATTTATGGGCTGATTTATCGTTTTGACTGTTCTGAAGTTCTTCTTTAATTTTCATTGGCTTATTAAGTAAGTTAATAGTTAAAGTTTAATACTTTGTAAAATGCTTTGAAAAAAGTCACATTAGAATAGTGAAACAGATTAAATCAATACTTGATAGATAAGTAATTTGTAGTTTTAAACAAAAATTACATAGGATGATTTTTTAGCTATTATCTTTTTGGCAACACTGGTTTAAACAGCTGACGCAAGTTTAGTGTTTTGTTTTACTGTCAAACATCTTCAGTTTGGTCTATAATTTAACCATGAATCGTCTTACAAACGAATAAGGCTTGCAAATTATTGAATTTTATTATCAAAATGCGTGCTCTGTTAAGAAAGTTCATCGCGCGCTTCTTCCATTTTACGACGAAGCTCATTTTTGGCTCAATGGGTACGTAAATAAGCAGAATTGTCGATTTTGGAGTGAATATCAGCCAGAAGCATTGCAAGAGCTACCAATGCATCCAGAAAAAGTCACAGTGTGGTGCGGTTTATGAGCTGGTGGCATTATTGGACCATACTTCTTCAAAGATGATGCGAATCGTAATGTAACTGTGAATGGTGGGCGCTACCGTGAGATGATATCCAACTTTTTTTTGTCCAAAATGCAAGAGCTTGACTTGCATGACATGTGGTTTCAACAAGACGGTGCACGAGTTTGGTGAACATTTTATTTCAAGTTCGGGACCGGTCAATTGGCCGCCTAGATCGTGCGATTTAACGCCTTTAGACTATTTTTTGTGAGGCTATGTTAAAGCTCATGTCTATACAGACAAACCCGCTTCAATTGACGCATTGGAAGACAATATTGAAGCATTTATTCGTGAGATATCAGCCGATTTGTTTGAAAGAGTATTCCAAAATTGGACTAAGCGGATGGACCACTTGAGGCGCAGTCAAGGTCAACATTTGCATAAAATAATCTTAAAACATTAAATTATATGGACAGTACTATCGATTCAAATAAAGATTTCATGCATTTTTCTGAATCGTATGTGTTTTTTTTTGAAAAACTTTTCTATAGCTTTTAAAAAATCATCCTTTATAATTCTTCTCAGTCTTTGCATTTTGTTTAAAGTACCTTTTGGCGCTTGCATCTATTCTAAATTCTGATGATTGGTTTCCATGTGAATAGCCCGCTATTTGAGCATTTATCACTTTTGAAGCTGTAATTTTTTGACATTTGATAAGTATAAACTAGGTCGTTACTAAAAATATAAAGATGCACACTTCAACAACACATTGAATTTGTTAAAATCCAGTACAAAAATGGTGATCATTTTGCAGTTACTATTCCCAATACTAAAACACTTTAAAGCTGTTTTGAAGCACTTTCTCAACCGGTAGTAGTGACATTTTTACAAAAAATCAAGCCGTTGCAACACCATATGTAACTAATATTATCGAAACCGTATGCATTGCTCAAGAGCAAATAATAATATTTCGTCTTTAGGTTTGTCAATTTCTCGTCAAACTTTGAAGTAAGGCGTTCCACAGAAGATATTGTATGAGGACTTACGTGTTAAGCTCTTAAAGTTCAATTAACAAAAGATCACCTGGAACCAAATGATTCAGTTTTTCATCGAAGATTCAATTTTTGTGATGAGGCCCATCTTGAACTCTGAAGCTACGTTGTTAGTAAGCAGAATTGTCGCATTTTAGGCTCGGAAAATCCAAGAAGGATTATTGGAAATCTCTTTACCCTCAACTTAAAACTATTTAATGCTGGGTTTTTGGAATTGGAGTAATGATAGGATCTTAGTTTTTCGAAAATGATGCTTGTAAAACCTTTACAGGGAATGGTTTTGAATGATTTTTAACTTGCCATAGGAAGTTATTGTAATCGATCCGATTTGCCGAATTGAAAATGTTGACATTTCTCGACGTTTTAAGGCCCCTAGAGTCGAAATAAAAGATTTTTAGAGAGATGTCTGTGCGTGCGTGTGTACGTACGTCCGTACGTTCGCGAAGTTTTTTCGTCGTCCATAGCTTAAGAACCAGTAGAGATATCGACTTCAAATAAAGTGTATTATACAGATAATAATACAGAAAGATGCAGAAAGGGCTCTCAAGAAAATTGAGTGTTTGGTTTTTTTACCATATCGTTTTGAAAAAAGGTGAACATTTTGGTTAAACCTAAATATCTCACGAACGAATAACGCCACAGACTTAAATTAAATTTTATATTATATATTGTAACGTGATACCAAACAAATATATTTTTGGAAAAAAATCCAATTAACGGTTTTTTTATATATACAAAAAAAACTGGACAAAAATATTTGTCAAATCGAAAGTTGTACGAACAAAAAATGATTTTATCTCCAAAATAATTTTGTGGAACGAAGAATTACGTTTTCAACATCTGGTAAAATTTTAAGAAAAATCGAATTGACAGTTTTTTTTTACAAAAAATAAAAGCCTAAAAAAAAATTAACAAAAGTTGGTGAAAATTGATTTTTGACTCAAATATCTTTTCAAAACTTTGACTTCCAACTAATTTTAACTTATAACTAATATTGTTTTCAACATTCGGAACAATTTTGAGAAAAATCGAATTCACAGTTTTTTTACAAAAAATAAAAACAAAAAGAAAACCAACACTAAAACTTGGTAAAAATTTACTTTCGACTCAAATCGCTTTTCAAAAATTAAAAATATTGGCTTCAAACTTATTTTATTTCACAGAAAATATTGTTTTCGATATTCAATAATTTTTTTATAAGAATCCAATCGAGAACCGAACATCAATTTTTACTAAATCTACGAAAAATAAAACGCAGATTTAGTAGAAATTGATGTTCGGTTCTCGATATCTCGTGAATAATAGAAGATATCGACTTCAAATTGATTTTATTCATCCAATTTGTATTTGTTTATATAAGAAATTAAAACTTTTAAGAAATGCTACTAAAATTGGTAAAAATTGGTTTTCGACTAAAAATCTCGTTAACAAAACTAGATTTTGAAATCAAACTACATATTTCATTATATGCAAAATATTGTTGGTTACGAAAACCTACAAACCTTTTTTACGTAAAAATTTTTTTTACAAAAAATAAAAACCTAAAAAAAAACAATACTAAAACTTGGTAAAAATTTACTTTCGACTCAAATAGCTTTTCAAAAATTAAAAATATTGGCTTCAAACTTATTTTATTTCACAGAAAATATTGTTTTCGATTTTCAGTATTTTTTTTTTGTAAAAATCCAACTGTCCGTTTTTTTCATAAAAAATAAAATCTAAAAAAAAATAGTACTCAAATTTGGTAAAAATTGATACATATAGACAAACTTTTAAGAAAGACAAATCGACAGACGGGATGGGAAGTTATCAGTGTGGGTCCCAGCCTCTTTTTTTTAATGGAATTGGAAGATGAAAATGTGGACTGCACTATGTGCTATACAATCAACACAAGCAACAGAACAGTCGCTATTTCGTAAGAAAAGTTTCCTGGGCGTGGACTTGTGATTTAAAACTGTAAGACATTTTTCTTTCTAAATATCAACTTAAGAGATAAGATCGCAGTCGCAAAAGTTCGAATTGGTCATGGAAAATTGTATGAAAAGGATATGTTGCTATGGCGGCTTTTTAGCTGATATTGTTTTCCATTGTTAGTGGCATACTTTTAAAAATAATTAGTTTGGTCTCAGCAGGAGTCTCGACACTGCACGTTAAAAATAATTCTAAAGTCAAAAATATTGCCCTGATAAAAAGGTATTGCCAAAACTTAAAGGGGATTGTTTTAAAGTTAATGAAAATGAAACAAAAGTCAATGAGTTATAAGAATGTTGTCCAAGACTATAAAAAAGGTTTTAGAAATAGGATATCTCAAAATTTGATTACTTCAAAAATCCTTAAAAATGTTTCCACTTAAAAACAATTTTCATTTGTAACCCATACTTGTATGTCTCGTTGACTTTTTAAGATAAATTCAAAACGTATTCTCCTTTTTTCGGATTTTGTATTTCAATGGCTTAATATTATGTGAAAGGCTTATCAGCTTTCCATATATATTCACATGATAAGATGGCACACTGGATTTAACTGTTTACCAAACAAAGTATTTACTAAATAATATAAAATACACTACTGTGTCACAGGTACTTGCTCTTACAAAAGAACTGTATTGTTTACCAAAAAAAGTATTCACTAAATAATATAAAATACACTACTGTGTCACAGGTACTTGCTCTTACAAAAGAACTGTATTGTAGTTAAACATTTAAAAATTTATGATAAATAAATTATTTTTAACTTAATATTTTAACAGATCTATAAACCGAGTTTTTAAATACGATTCGCAGATTTGAAGAAAGTGGACTTATCTACTTATAGTATTCAGATAAATCTATATAATTTTGTTTATATAACCATAACTTGCCTTAAAGTTACATAAATGTCGGACTATATCTTGAAACTACTACTTAAACCTACTCCCATTCCTGATGTCTAGAAAAAGTAAGTAATTTGATTAAAAAAGGGACAGAGTATTCATTTTTTAAGCTTGAAAGAAACTCAACTGACCAAAAAATTTAATGACACTGAGGAGACTTTTCAGACGAAAAAAATGTATGTACCTAAGTGCTTTTGACAAGCTTTATAAATGAGGCATATAGAAATATATTTTTGGGAAATAAGTAAAAGCATTTTGCTGCTTTAAAATTGAGTTGCTTTAACAGTAAAGGATCTGATTCTATCTTTGCTTTGGTTCACAAAATCCTAACTCTATTCTTTATGAAAGATTTGCATAAATCGATAGTATTTTTCAAATTTTTCATTGTATTTTTCCACGTGAAAGTTGAGTAGCCAGTTTAAATACCTGCTGTCTTGTTATAGTTATTTCAGGAACCGTCTTAAGAAAAACTACCCCATGGAATAAGAACTTTTTGGGCTGCGTCATTTGTAATTGCATCATTCTTATTTCATGAATTATTCTTTTGGAATACGAGACATTTTTTGCTTCACTCGATTCGCATGATTATAAAAATAATCAAACATTTATCATTTTTATTTTCTTCTATAATAAGCGACTCTCAAGGCTTTTTTTTTAGAACCATTTTTATTTAAAAGACACAGTTCGAGTATTAGGAATGGAAGAGAGGGTTCCAAAGGAATTGTCGGTGCACATTTATTATTAACTCCTTAGTATTGCAATGACATGACATGAAAAGCCAGAGCATTCGACATTCACGTAGTACGGCAAATGAACGAATCTCTGTACTTTCCGGAGCGACCGAAGTTTTGCAAAAGGGTACATTAATGAACATTCCTGGAGACGCTAGTATTATTGTTGAATTGCTTAAGTGAAAACTAAATGGTTACCCGTCAAAATTAAGATACAAAAGTGAGAACAAGGATACAAAAAACAATAGTGTCCAAAGGACGTAAATTATTCATCAATCATTTTGAACAATCTTCTATCATTTTGAACGATCTTTTTTAAATACTGTGCCTAAGGCTTAAGTAAGTTAATGAAACAACAGCCCAAAGATGGGGGCTATAAACAAGCTTTGGACGCCGTTTATAGGTTCTATAGATAAACTAAATGCAAAGGCCAAAACCATTTCTTGCATTACCTAATGAAACCCAAATATCTTGCGGCATTTTCAAAGACATCACGTTTGCAATGCTCGTAATGTTATAGGTTATAGTTTGGCAAGAGATTGTGGGTGATACTAAGAATTTCAAGATGTTGAATTTCGATTATGTAGATGCCACTTGGTAAAGGTTTACGATTATACTTTAATGACAATGCTTTCAAGGTCAGAATTCAATGAATTTATAATACATTGCCGATTACCTCCCAAAGATAGTTTGGCATAGTAATAAAGAACACTCCTATAAAGCGAATTTAGATGAGGCCCTACAAAATCATGAAGTTGGGAATTTCAACGATCTAGAGGAAATAATTAAGCAAGCAAATCCATACAGCAGGTTGAAGAAAAAACGCATAGCATTCAAGGAGCGCTGGTTTGATAAAGCTGTAAAAAAGCAAGAGATGTGTCCTATGCCTGGCTAAAACTATTCCGTAAAGGCAGTACCAGGTTTGCTAAGGAATCGTATTTAAAAGCTAATCAGAGATTTAAAAACCTATGTAAAGAACAAAAGAAACAGTTTTTCGAATCTGAGGCGCTTAAAATCACTCTCGCTATGAACTCTTCAGAATTTTGGACCTTAGCTCACAATTTAAATGGTACTAAATATATTATTAACATCAGCCTAAGCCCGCAAGTTTTGCAGAACCATTTTCAGCAACTTTTAAACCCAACATCAAACGAGATATCCAAGTACCACTACGCCCCACCTAACTTTCAAGAGCCTATTTTAGATTCACCTATCACTATGCAAGAGGTTTCTTCTATCGTCAATGGACTTAAGGATGGCAAAGCAGCTGGATCGGATAGGATTCCTGTAGAATTTTACAAGTACGGATCGAATAATCTCATTCAGACGCTTACCGGCCTAATGAACAGCGTCATGGAAAATGGTGTAATACCTGAACAGTTTAAGGAAGCTTTAGTGTTCTCCATTTACAAGAAAGGTTGTGCAATGAATCCTGCGAACTACAGAGGTATTTCCTTTCTAAATGCCTCCTATAAAATGTTCACCTCAGTACTTCAGAATCGGCTCAAAATGTGGATTTCATCAAAAAATCTCTTAAGTGAATTTCAGGCGGGCTTCAGATCGGGCTACTCTACTATTAATCACATTTTCGTGTTCAAAAGTATTGCTGACTCATACCTTGCAAGAAGTAAAAAGTTGTATGTCATCTTCGTGGATTTTAGAGCAGCGTTCGACACGGTCGACCGGGATGCCCTAATGTACAAGCTGTACGGGCTTGGAATGTCCTTAAAATTTGGTCAACTCATTCAAAATATCTATCGAGATACGAAATCGTCAGTTTGGAATGGTGCTAATAGATCGGAGTGGTTTTCAACCAAAACAGGAGTCAGACAAGGCTGTCCTCTTAGCCCCAATTTATTTGCACTTTTTATAAACGACTTGGTCTATTGTCTACCTGGTGGAATAGAATTTGCGGGACTGCAAATTAAAGCCCTTCTTTTTGCAGATGATGTAGTGATGATGGCAAACTCACCTGAAACTCTACAGTTATTGTTAAATAAGCTCCAAGAATTCTGTAAGTCCAAAGTTATGGTAATTCGAAAAGGAGGTGGCAGAACTAGCGCAAACGAGAAATGGTTTTACGAAGGGAATGCTGTTGAGGTTGTAAAAGAATACAAATATCTAACAAATTCATAAGGCACAGTAGTAAATATCGGGTCTTTGAAACTGTAGCGGAATCAATCATCTTTTATGCTGCACAGGTATGGGGAGGTTCAGAATATGAATCGGTTGAGAAACTTTTAAGGTACTACCTGAAACGAGCATTTCATCTCCCACCCAACGCACCGAACTATATGCTTATGATTGAGACTGGATTGCCTCCGTTACTAATTAAAACACTCAAACTACAAGTTGACTATGTTCTCCGTGTCATGCAATTGCCTGATCACCGGCTCCCTAAGATGGTCGCCATTCAAGTGTTGCGAAGCAAAAGAGGATTTTTTAAAGAATGGGAGTGTTTAGCTGAAGAGTGTGGATTTGTACTTGATATAAATATAAATGATCCAAGTGTTGCGAGACCCTTATTGTACGATCTTATAAAAAAAGTAGACCTTAGATATAGGGAAAAACACGAGGAAGGATCAGCAGGATCTCTTCACCGAACTATATATAATCGCCTGGATTACACTTTCAACGAAAACAACTACTTCAAAGATGAAAATAGTACAAGCACAATTTCAATGATGTTCCGATTACGAGGCGAATTGCTGTAACTCAATTACATACCACATAGAAGTGAATTACCGATTTTATGCGATTTATGCAACCGACGACGGGAACGTGAAGACATCATTCATTTATTGGGAATGTGTCCAGTTTTGCGTGAAATAAGAAGAAACTTATTTGGAAATGATACCTTAACCGAAGAATATTGTATTTTCTTATTAAATCAAATGAATGTTGATTTATTGTATGATTTCCTAAAAACTGCTCTTAGATATAGGAACAGAATTAAAAACGGTGATTTTTGAAATTAGAACTTACCTACAGTAAAAAAAAAATATGCAAACGGAATCTTAATCCTTAATTAAAATAAAGACTGAACTATTAAATTAAAAATGTAATTTTATCAAACACATATATAGAGTTTATATTGTATTGTCAATCTGGCAGACGGCAAATGCCATGCTCAAACGATTTTATGTATCTTAAATGTTGTATTCAATCTCTAAAAAGAAAATAATATGAACCAATAAAAATCTAATCTAATCTAATCTAATCTAAAATACATTGCCTTTAAAGATCCATAACCAGAACGGATGGTTGTGAATCCTAAAATTAATATGAATAGCTAACAGCACCTGTCATTAGCGAATAAATCCAAATTGACGAATTCAAGCAATGTTTCATTTTGAAACTTCCTCCAAAAGCTCAAATGTAAAGTTGGTCACACATCTGTTTCTATGAAGAACATCCCACTGCCAGTTCAATCTCAATACAAGTGTAATTTAAGAAATGCACTTCTATTAACTCCTAACCCCAGTTTCAGACAAAGATTTCATTCCTTAAAGCCTTTCTTTGGTTAATTAAATGATGTTTTAGTCCAAAATAAATTCTTCTCTAAGATTCTACCGATATCAATACATCAAAAAATTAATCTGTTTCGCTCCCCACAGACAAAGAAAACATTTCTCCCTAAAACTGCCAAAGAATTTCTAAACTTGAAGTGATTTTATTTGATGGTATCCTTCTAAGTTCTACCAACCATCGATTTCCCCATAGACACTAAAACTTGAACAAATATTTTTCCACAACATCAGAAACATTTAAAGAACTTATTAATATTCACAGCGGAAAATGTTTTCAAAAAATATATTAATCACAAGAAGTCAGACAGACCGATACCGAGACCCCAACCTAAAACCAATCCCAGTCCGAGGAAGCCAAGTCAATCGTAGTTTATTTTTTCATTCAACAATTCTCAAACTTTCTAAATTTAAGATATCTGCGCCTTTTACAACAATACTAAAAATATTGTTTAATCAAAACAATTCCATAATGGTTTCTATACAGCTTCTAAGTATATAAGATGCTACAAGGATATATTTTTAGGAAATTTAATGTAGAAATAAAAACAATACACACCCTAATAGAAAAATGATTAATTCAAACAACCAACCAAACCATCAACACGAAGATAATTCACCCCAACCTCAGCGCGGAGTCGAAAACACAGATCCTTAAAAAACAATCAAAATCCACCTTCTTATCCCTTATTTGAATACTGACTGAACCTTTTTTTTTGCTATTCTTCAAACTCGTAGTCTTCCTTACTGATACCGACCTTACATAAATAGACTCCGAGATGTTCTCTCAAAGCGTAGGATGTTTATATTTTTGTATAGATAGAAGTTGAGTACTGAACCCACAAAGTAGCTTTTCTATATATATATGAATATTAACCTTCCTACCTACCAGTGCATATACAAACATATAAAATATACAAAACACAAGTAAATAAACTTTTAAGCTTACCTTCGAAATCCCCGATGAATCCTTTAAATCCTTTAACCACATTATGGTTCACGTAGCTAATAAGCATTCGACTTGAATCGGTTTTAATCACTTCCGTTGTTGCATTACCGCAAATCCTTTTTATTATGGGTGATTTGTGCCAATAACCGTCGCGTATCTCCAAATAATCCTTTTCACAGTTCGTTGATTCCAAAAGATTCTACATAACGAATACACAGCCATGAAAATATTGTAAAGTTGTTTCTCTTTTTTTAAAGTCCTTATTTTTCAACAAAAAAAAAGGAAAAATCAGAAGAGAAATAGAAAACACAACTTACCAACTGATGAATCCTGAAAATAATCCTTTCACCATTGGTTGCGGTTATTCGCCACTCGCAGCGTTCCGGCAGCATCACACTGTCAATTTCATCTTTACCGGATGTTGTACTCTCACCACTGCCGCCATTACCACTGCCAGCGTAGTAGAATTGTGGTGACACTATGTCACCAGAGTTTTGTTGAAAGGTCTTTCCGCATGTCGAACATTTGTACAACAAGTTAGCCTGTGCAATGTCGCCCCTGCTTAGCTTCAACCTCTGGCCAATTTCTATGCGGTCTTCGGTAGAAGTGGGCTGGCCAATTGGCAGAATCGTGTCCAGGTATAGGCTCTTGGAGAACGTGTTCTTGGCATAGTGCATAATTGAGTTATAGTCATATGGTTGCCCTAATGAGTCCACGTCCTCAGGTGTGAGTACATTGAAATTGTACTCCTGGCCCTTCATGATGTTGGCGCGATTTATGATTATGTGCTTGTCGCGGTCGGTGCGGGTATGCTCGTGCCAGAATCCTATAACATGACCCAATTCATGAACAACAATACCGAACTTTTCACAATTACGTCCAATCGAGATATCTTGTCGTCCGTTACCGCGTTTCCCAACAAATGAACAGCATCTAAATTTACGGGGGGGAGAAAATAACAAAAACATACAATATGAATACGATTACATTGAATTCGTGGTCGCGTTGCGTTTCGGTTCGCGTGAACAAAAGTTGGAGGTGTTCCATGTTATGATGTCAGAAACTCAGAGAGTTCTGTAAACTTACCCGCAATTTTTTACCGTGAAGTAGATGTAATTCGGATGTAGTTTGGGGTCACGTTCAACGAACTTAATGCAAGTGAAGTTCTCCCAATGTCGCATCGCCTGCTTGAAGAGGGCCTTGTGAGAGCCACTAAAGACCCGGTCAATTTCATATGGGATAACTCCAAAGTCCCAGATGCGATCCTTTTTGGCAGTTACTGCACGTGGATTTCTGGTAAGACTGAGGGCTGCTGTGGGTTTCGTGGCTTTTGTTGGAACACGTCGTTGTCGTTGTCGTGGGGCGAGTCTGAAAATATATGGAGCGAACTTATATGAAGAGTATATACATATATAGAACTGAAGTGCCTTGTAAATGTTGACAGAGTGGGGTTGAAGTTTATTGGAAATTTAATGGAGGAAGATGTTTTGACAATGATAATGGAAATAAGAGGTTTTGGTGTTGGTTTTTCTTAGGTATTTTTTTTTTTTCAGTATAGATATTTTGATAAATTGATAATAGAAAAATAAGGGTTTATAATTTTGAAGTAATTTAAAATTTTATTTTACAATAATAGATAACAATGTTTTGGTTTTTGTAACATATACAAGATTTTTGATGGTCTTTAGTCATACTTACGCTAGTTTATTGATGTTTTTAGGGTGCTTAGTTTTCTTTTTCAAATGTCTTTTGGATAAGCGTTTCTTGTTCCTTCTTTTATTGGATTTTAAAATGCGCCTGGAAATAAATTAAAAAAAAATTATTATTTAAAAACATTAAAAGGGGTAGTTAAAGAGAATAAGAGACGATATAAAAAGCTCATAATGGGTTGGGGTCGAAATACTGTATGGATCATAATACTGTATTTAAAATACTGTATCTCAAAATAATGTATTTAAAAATACTGTATGTACAAAATACTGCATCTCAAAATTCTGTATCTTAAATTCTGTATACCAAAATTCTGTATTTCAAAATGCTGTAAATAGGCTGACAAATAAAAATTAACAGCATGTTGAAATACAGAATTTTAAAAACATTACTTTTATAAAGAATATATCATAATATTTTTTCATTGGCATAATGTTCTAATATACTTCCCTTGAACAATAACATTATGATAATTCATAAGTCTTTGAATTTTTGTTGTTGTTGTAAATACATTTGTATATATAATTCATAGATTGTTACTTATAAATATTATTGCCTATTGTTATTTACTTATTTATGATATGACTTATTAATGTATTCTGTTTTTTTACTTGTTTGGAGTTTCAAAAAATGATATAATGTACATGCGGAAATCGAGTTCTGCTTTTGTTGTTCTCTATAATTGAAGCTTATGAGCGGAATTTTGCAAAAATACAGTATTTTTAGGTAATATTTTGTTCGTACAGTATTTTGAGAAGAAGAATTTTGAGATACAGTATTATCAGATACAGTATTTTGACAAAACAGTATTTTGAGATACAGTATATTAACCATACAGTATTATGAATATACAGTATCATACAGTATGATACAGAATTTTAACCATACAGTATTTTAAAATACAGCATTTCGAGCCGCTCCCTATAAAAAGCTCATAATGGGTTGGGGTCGAAATACTGTATGGATCATAATACTGTATTTAAAATACTGTATCTCAAAATAATGTATTTAAAAATACTGTATGTACAAAATACTGCATCTCAAAATTTTGTATTTCAAAATTTTGTATATCAAAATTCTGTAATTCAAAATACTGTAAATAAGGTTTTTACAATGTAAAAAAGTGCGCACTTTTTTACATAATCAAAACGATTTTTATTTATTAGCCTTATTAACAGCATTTTGAAATGCAGAATTTTGAAAACAGAATACTTTTTTTTAAGAAAACATCATAATAATTTTTAATTAGCATAATGTTCTAATATACATACTTCCCTTGAACAATAACATTGTCAAAAAGTAAAATTACAAAATTTCGACCCAGCCCATCACAAATTATCTTTCGGTTGGTCTATTTCCTCAGCCAAGCCTCCAAACAAGATGCGGTTTTCACTATAATACAGAGCATCGACGCACCTATCCACTGCACCAGACTAATTAATCTGTCAAAACTTCCAGTATTATACAGTATTATGAGATACAGTATTTTGACAATACAGCGTTTTGAGACACAGTATTTTAAATTTACAGTATTTTGAAATACAGAATATTAAACATACAGTATTATGAGTTTATGACCATAGAGTATCGTACAGTATCAGTACAGAATTTTGACTATACAGTATTTTAAAATACAGCATTTCGACCCCCTCCCGCTCATAATGTTTTTTAAGGCTTAATAATAATGGTCGTGTACACAAAAGTTATCGGCATGAAATGAGTGAAATGAAACAGCTGAAAAAAAAACCCAGGTGAAAACACAATAAAGGTCATACAAAGTTTTAATTTGTGTTTGTTTAAAGCAGATAAGTATTTGACTTAGAGGCTTTATACAACTTGTAAGGAATATTTCATTTTTGAGAGAAAGAAAAGAATCAAAAGAGTTTAACTATTCGACGAACACAAGCTTACTATTATATTTAAAGAGTCTGTTTAAAAATAGTAAATATATTTTAAGACTTAAAAATATACCTATACAATATAAGTTTATCTTCACAAATTTAAAAGCCAATTATTAAACATTTTTTTTAAAAATTGTTTTGTAGTGTATTTTGAATATATCAAATTGTTCAATATTTTTGTTATGCAGTCATTCAGTGCTCATATCCGTTTCATTTTTGAAATTCTTCAAAAAATGTTGGCTCGCTTTTGAAAAATCGAATTTGAAAAATTTGTGTTTTTTATTAATCCAAACAAAATTGCATTTTTTATTACAAAATATTATTAAGACCTATATTGTTTGGAAAAAAGTGGTTCATTGGTTCCTTGGGACTATAGAACTAAGAGAACTATTAAATCGTTTTCAATTTTTGACCAAAAAATGTATATGAAAAATATCGTTATTATTGGTCTTAAAAAAACGAGCTATCCTGCTTATACCATAATTTTTAAGTGTAAGCTCGATCGACCTGATTGCTTAGATTAGACTGTAGGAACTAGGACAGACAAACAGACAGTCTGGCGGAATTACCGGACCCACTTTTTTTGACTTCTTTACCATTGTAATTTCATAATTAATTTTAATTTCGAGTTCGAAATTGTTAAAGTGGTGCATTGGTAAAAAGAACCTATATGAATATTTGCTGTCAAGGGGTATTTAGAAGAAAAATGTTGAATCAATAATAATCAGGACTATTACTTTGCCTAACATTTAATGATCCAAACAAATTATAGGAATTTATTTAAATGCACTTATAAACCCAAAAGTACATAATATGTTCAAAAGTCAACGAAAAAGTGTATCAGAAGAAATTGTCTAAAAGGGCTGCGTTTCCCTTATCCTATTACTCTTTTTTGATAAAGCATATTTTTCCAAGCTTAACTTCAAAAAAGAACCACAACCACAAATATAACTTTATGAAACTTTTTGACATTTCATCAATAGTATGAAAAAAAAGTTATGTTATCTTTTTTGAGAACTTTTTTTCAAAGACTATAGTTTTTAAGTAATGTGGACAAAACTTTACCCTTCACCTCTTTAAAATATTTTCTCCATTCTAAATTAAAAGTACATTTTAGGAAGCTTTAGGACATATAAATGAAGCACTCAAACAAAAATACTGGTCGACAAAATTAAGTTTTCTGCGACCCACAACCAAAACAAAAAAGAGGCTGGGATGCGACCACACTGATAACTTTCCATCCCGTCTATCGATTTGTCTTGCTTAAAAGTTTGTAGGGTTGGGTTAAAAAAGTTGTTAGTTGAATTATTCTTAAAAATTTTAAAATTACCAACAATATTTTTCATATAAAGAAATACATAGTTTAGTTTGAAAATCTAATTTTGTTAAATAGATTTTTAGTCGAAAACAAATTTTTACCAATTTTACTAGCATTTCTTAAATTTTTACAAATTGGATGAATGAAATTCATTTGAGAGATATCAAGAACCGATCATCAATTTTTACCAAATTTGCGTACTATTTCTTGCAGATTTTATTTTTGTATGAAAAACGTTCTGTTGGATTTTTTCGACTAGTGAATGTCGAAAACAATATTTTCTGTGAAATAAAAAAAGTTTGAAGACAATATTTTAAATTTTTGAGAAGCTATTTGAGTCGAAATTAAATTTGTACCAAGTTTTAGAATTGTTTTTTTTTAGGTTTTTATTTTTTGTAAAAAAACTGTCAATTCGATTTTTCTCAAATTTTTTCAGAATGTTGAAAACAATATTTCTTATAAGTTAAAATTAGTTTAAAGCTATAATCTCAAATTTTTGAAAAGATATTGGAGTCGAAATTCAATTTTTACCAACTTTGAGTAATGTTTTTTTTTTAGGTTTTTATTTTTTATAAAAAAAACTGTCAATTCGATTTTTCTTAAAATCTTACCAGATGTTATAAACGTTATTTGTCGTTGCACAAAATTGTTTTGAAGATAAAATCATTTTGTATTCGTAAAATTTTCGAGGTGACAAATTTTTTTTTCAGTTTTTTTAATTTATAAAAAAAACCGTAATTTGAATTTTTTCAAAAAATATATTTGTTTGGTATCACGTTACAATATATTATATAAAATTTAATTCAAGTCTCTAGCGTTTTGGTTCATGAGATATTTAGGGTTAACCAAAATGTTCACCTTTTTTTTAAACTGCTATGGTAAAAAAACCACCTACGCAATATTATTGAGAGCCCTTTCTGCATCTTTCTGCCTTATTATCTGTATAACAAAATTTAGTTGAAGTCGATATCTCTACTGGTTCTTGAGCTATGGACGACGAAAAAAACGTTGCGAACGTACGTACACACGCACGCACAGACATATTTCTAAAAATCTTTTATTTCGACTCTAGGTACCTTGAAACGTCGAGAAATGTCAAAATTTTCAATTTGACAAATCGGACCCATTACAATAACTTCCTATGGGAAGTTAAAAATATAAATTTATATAAATTTCTCTAGAACACCAGGTTTTTAAAATATGCACCTATAAAAAAGCTAAAAACAACCTAAAACAGAGTTTTTTAACGCTTAGTTAAAACTCAAAATATCTCTTAACAGTAAATTGTGTGATGATTTGGCTCTCTTCTATATACAATTTAAATCATTTTAGTATCTTACTTAGTTTTTGGAAATTCTCGTAAGTTATGAGTCTTTAATTGACTTTATATGAAATTTTGGGAAAAGCTTGGATTTAAAACTTTCATATATGTAGTTTTGACAAAAACATTTTGAAGTACATTTTAAGTGCTGAATGCGAATCCCAACTTTAATTTTAACTATTTACTCAAGTTTTAAAATATCAGTTTCAACATTATTTTTATATTTTTTTAATGTATTATCAAAACTTCATATTATAATAGAATTGTGTAGACAACAGATTCGTTACAAGAACAAAACTTACTTTTGCCTTTTTCTGTTCAAAACCTTTTTAGCATAATGTAATAGTTTAGCATTTCTTTCAGATTTTGGAAAGACAGGTCAAATCTAACAACTTATGAAGATTTTTCGAATACCATATGAAATAATATTAATATTTCAAATGAATATTGAAGAAAAGGATTATATATTTTGAGAAACATCACGGATTTTATTGAAAAAAGATACTTCATAAATTAAGATGGACTCATAAAGCCTAGTTTACGTTTTTTTTTTCAAATTTAAAAATGTAATTTCTCAAAAGCTTGACGTGATACATTTAATTTGAAGAAGTACTTGAATTAAATCCATCAAAGACCATTTGAAAAGTGCAATTCTATTGCCTGGAAGAAAACCTTGCCAACCAGTGAGAAATCACGTTTACAGAATTTTTTTTTTCGAGTTGAGGTTACTTTTGCATCAAGATTTCCTTAATTTCGTATTTACTGTAGGAAATGAGTTTCTGCGTTGATTTAAATGATAAAACTTCATCATCAGTATTTTTCTTTGAAAAAACTAAACTAAAACTAGTCTAGTTTTCATTTTAAGAAGATTTCTGAAAGCTAATAATTTGTGTCAATATTGTGTTTTAAATTCACTCCAAAAAAATCCGACAAAGTTGAACTTCCTAAAACATCCGCTTATTCTAAAGTCGAGAGTTATTTCTTAGGCCGAATTTAAGTGCAGATTTATCAAAATTAATTTAAAACTATTTTTTATTTAAGTTACGGGCACAGTTTATAGCTCATGTAATTAAACACACTAAAAATATGACAATTTTGTTCTTAAAATTGAAATATTTGTAGAAAAAACTGTCGAAAAACTTTGGGCAGCACATTTTGTTTTTAATAATAATTCCTTCTTTGTACTCTTAATAACCTTTAAAATGTGCCTTGAATCATAAAATCAGACAAAGTCATATATCACATATGGAAAACAAATTTGGTCCAAGAACAGAATTCTGAGGGACACCAGTAACTTTTTCTTTGAGGACATCGATCACCTCCAACTCCTTCTCTGTTGGCTGCTTTGGCTTCGATAGGATTACAAACGTATTGTTTGAAGAATTATAGAGCGCCTTTCCAACCTTGGAGATGGTATAAATAAAGCTCCACGCAAGAGTTCGACTTAGTCGAAAATAAAAAAAACAAAACTTGATCAACATTTATGGTTCAACACTAGATTTCAATCAAATTTTATAAAATTTCTCAAATTTTTAACTAACATTTTTTTTTTTGATCGAATGCATCAAAGTGAAGTTAAATCAAAAATATAAAACAAACATCAAAATTTAATATTTGAAAAAAGAAAATCAAAAAAAAATAGTAGTTTCTAAGACAATTTTCTGTTATCGTCAATGAAACTGAAATTCATTTTTTCTCATTCGTAAGAATCTCTGTTTTTGTTGTTTAAACTAGTAAAACAAAATATTTAGTGAATTCTAATAAATTGCATAACATATACTTTCTAAAAACATAATTTTGCTCACCAATACAAATAAATCATACACGCCTGTACTACGTATAGAGAACCTATTACAAAATTTCACGTGCCAATAAAAAATTACTCCAAAGAAATATCTCGAAAATACAACACAAACTCAAAAAAATATATGAACTTAAAAGAAAGGGTTAAAATGCACTCTTCACCACCACCAAATATATCACCATAAAAACCATAAATAGCATAAAAGTCTGAGAGGTGTTGTCATAAAAAGTCATAAAAATAATTTCTATCCCCATTTGCCTGCGATGCACGATGCTAAATCATTAAGTACCTCTACGTATTTTCCTACAACTTATATTCAAAAATATCCCGGAAATCCCAAAAATCACTATAACCACTATAAAAACAAAAACTATTAATTTCAGGTAGAATTACAAAATTAGAAAAATAGGTATTTAGGGATTATACTAAAGCATGTTTGTGCCGTATTCATAGAATTACCGGGAAAACCCTAATAAATTTTGAATAGAAAGTTTTAAGATACGGATTAAAATCCAAAGATCGCACATAGAATTTGTATAGTTCAGTTTTAAGTGTATATGTACTATAGAACATACATTTAACTAAATACATAATTTTGTATAGAGTTTTGAAACGTTTATGCATCTCAATAAGATGAAAAATGAAGAGAGCAAAATCATACATAGGTGGATTAGGAAAAATTTAATGGAAACAGGTCTGATTTTCAATTTTAGGAGGGCGCTTAAGAAATTATGAGCTATGCTTTTTCTCTAGAAAATAATTAATAAAATTCGTAGTTTTTCTCAAAATTGGATTAGTTTTTGAAAACAGTGGGATATCTTTTATTAAATTTAAACAAATGTTGGTATTTCCAAATAAGAAATGTGATTGATAAAAATTCGGGATTCCCACTATTTAATTTGGACACCGTTTATGTTGTAAACTCTACCAAAAGAAAATGATATTGCACAATAGAGAAATATGGCAGCAATTCCATCGATACATTTGACATACTATTCAAAAACTAAAACACTTTTTGTTTCAGCTGTTTTTCGAAAAGAAATAGTGAACAATTCAGTTCTTGAGTGCATTTCGGAACAATCTTTACTATTCGTAGTATTTCATGTCGCAAACCTTTTCCGCATTCTACGACAGAAGAGCTTGAAAAAGGTAAGTGGAATGAAATCTGTCTACAAAATAATGCATTAAGGTTCTAGAAAACAAATTTAAAATTTTATACGAAAAATTTTGTACAATTGAATAAAATTGACATAAAATTTCGATTTTCTTAACGGAATTATTTTTAACTTTAAATAAATATTGTATTAAAATTCTCTCCAAATTTGAATTTTGCGCCTTCAGTAATAGTGCCAATGTTGCCAAGAGTAAAAGGGTAACAATGTGATAGTTGACAGTTTAAGGTTAGTAAAAGTAAAGCTTTATACGAAAGAACAACGCATTTTTATTGGATTTTAGAGCAACAAGAAATAAATTCGGATTTTTCTAACAAACCCATTTCAGTGATAAAGTTATCGTGTTTGAAGTTTATAAAACCTACGAGTAATTGTTGAAAAACAAATTTATCAAGTCAAAGGTCTATGGAAGTAAGTCATACATAGACCACCAAAGCCATGAAATAGGCAATGGGAAAGTGTTTCAAAGAAATTCAGTCATATTTTTCCGAAACAGTCATACAAAATTTTATTAAAAAAATTCATAATTGCTAACACTATTGCATTACTAGCTCCAATCTGTATACTCTATGAATTATTAAACAAAATTAAGTTATCCACACAAAAATCTGTATTTTCTATTGAAATTAAGTTTTAAGTAAGTCATCGGACACCCTTTTTTGAAGAATTGGTAGAAGAATGATAAACAACATTTAACTTTACATAAAATAATTATAAATAACAATTAAAAATGCGCCCTAAACACTCAAAATCCCCTCGGATAGCTCATGGAAATTAATTCACCAAGGTAACCAAAACCGACCAAAAATAATATTCAAAATACATGAAACAAAACAAGACACAAAAATCAAAGAAAAAAAAATACCAAAAGATCAAAAAATAAAGAACTATTCAAAAACAAAAGAAAAAATAAACTTACCTCTGTAAAGACAGTCGTCTGCGTTGCAACTTCTCCTTATGCACACCCTTGGAATTGTCTCCCTTGATTTTATCGCCACCACTGAGCGCCTCTATTTCAGCACGTATCTTATCCGCAGGCAAAGCTGGCTCCACAATAATGTTGCGCTCGTAAACAAAATTATTCCCCGAATCATTTACAATATTCTTAGCATTCGATTGGATCTTATTCAAATCGGAATTAAAAAGGAACGCTGGCAAACGACTATGGTGATTCTTTTGCCCTTTATCCAAATGATCACCATCCATCATCGTCATGGCTGAAGTTGATGGTTGTAATTTAACATTATTTCCCCGTGGATTGTTACCTTGACCTTTGAGGTTTGGATTCTGGATGCAACAACAACAAACAAATTAGTTAAAAAACTTATAATTCAAAAAAATTATGTTAAAAACACTTACAAAAACTCGAGGTACGAGTAAATCACTGATTGTGTAAATTCCTTCTTCTTCAACTTGAAGCTCCTTATCTATGCTAGGAGGTTTATTCTTTAAACTATCACTTGCTGAAGATATCACTATTAACGTCACTATTATCGTCGTCGTTATTGACATCACTTTGTAGAAAGATGACATTTTTAATATTTGAACTTTAAACTCTTTTTTTAATGAGCGAATAAATTTTAAGGAAATTCCAAGCGCCACTAGAACGGTCGGTCGGTTGGATCGATAGAATAGTCACTGTATCGCTAATGTATATTCTCTCACTCTCACGACTCACCTTCCCGCACAAAAACAAGACACTTACTGAGGACTTTGACAGACCTTCGGCAAACATATAGGTATATAAGGCTGTCGTCGTCGGCGGCACGGTGCGGCGCGGTAGCATGGTCGCCCGTCGTCGCGATCGTTGGTCGTTTACGGAACAGATGGATGAGAGATGGATCAACATTCAACGATCAACCATCAACGAACGGCAGCAGCCTGGAATCGAAGCCGAAGTCGCAGTCGAACCTGAACCCAAAGCCGAACAACACCATCACCATTTAGAGGGGTAATCAACTCCGAGAGCAAAGATACACCGAAGATCATCCCAAGCCTGGGAATGCTTCTGCTGCCTGCTTGCTCTATTGTATAGAAATCCATGAGATACCTTTTTTGTTTGTCTTGCTCTTATGGATTCTTTTCTTGTTTTTGATTTCGTTTACCTGGACGTCGTCGTCGATGATGGCTTTAGCATCAGATCTTGGCTAAGGGCCCTATTCTATACTTATCTGGTGTATCGTGTATCATTTAGTGGCAGCATACAGAAGGGGCATTGTGTGTACCTAAAGACACCTTCAAAAATATTCCCGCAGTTTACCTGACGTAGGTACATCATCAATTTACTTACAATACTTCGGTTTCGGTATCCAAATTTCTATAGAAGTTCCTATTTTGTTCTGTTTAGCTCTGAAGATGTTCTTTATAGCTAGACCTGAAGCTGAAGGAGCAGAAACAACAGAAACATACAAGACAGACAAAAAGAAGACAATCATTTTGAAGTTTACTTTTTGGGTTGGACGAATTTAAAAGGTTCTTTATTCTTTGAGGCTTCATTTTATACGATTTGTTTGTTGTGTGCTTCACCTTGACCTAAACACCTGTTTTTTTGAAAATGAAGATGAAGATGACGAACACGATGACGATGAGAAGTGATAGGACCTTATAAATTCTGTCTTATTGATAAATAATATCCTCTCTCTCTTCTTCTCTGTGGTTACCTCATAATCATGGCCATCAACATCATTGGCATAATCGTTTGGAGTGCTGAGTGCCTTCAATTTAGGACTTGTTTGAATTTTTTGGTATCTTATAACTTGTGCGGTGCTAACCAAAAAACTCTTCTTTCAAAAGGATCCCTTACCTATCTTTTTCATGGGTTTACCTACCATCTCCTTGGGGGAGCTCAAATTGAGGATTTTATGCTTTTCTTGTAGAGAAGTTTTTATTTTATTTTTATTTTTTAAGCGATAAACTTTTTATATTTTTTAATTTGTTCGACCAAACGACGACGTTAATGATGAAAAATGAACTTAAATAAACACATCTTTGGGTGGTAAATTGATAATTAAGAAATTTTAATCCTATAAAGTTCAAAGTTATATTTGAGGGCAAAACAAAAATAAAATAAATTAAAATAGTTGCAATTTTTTAAAAGGTCGATTGATAAAAAGAAAAGAGGAAACTGTTAGAAAGTTTAAAATTACAAACAAAAATTTAGTGCTCAAGAAAAACTTGCTTTGAATAATAAGTTATTGCAATTTTACAATTTTAATTGGGGTAAATGGTATTATTGGTAATTTTTGCAATATAAAATATTTTGTCAATTCAAAAATCACCACCACTTAACAATTGCAATTTAAGGTCAGAACAGACAAGACAGACTTGAAAATAAAATGTCAACGATTGTTGTTGGGATAGAGAAGTTTAGGTCTTAAGCGAAATTTTCAAAAATAATTTATTTATACTACGTCTACAATCATGTAAGAGAGTTTTTAGTATTCTTGGAAGCAAATATGGCCATTTAAATATTAAATATATTTTAAAATATTCGAATGTTTGTACAAAGTAATGTATACTTTACGGCGAGAGTGAGACATTCTGTATATTTAACCTTAACCACATAACTGTGGACTTTGAGAAGACAACGAATTTTCAAATATTCCCTATGACTGAGTGTGAACGTGAACTTTTTTGAAATTTTACTCAATTTTATTTTATAGGTTACAACTCAAATTTATTTCTTTTATTCCATTAATTTCGTAAATTTATAATTAAAGCAGTAAGCGGTCTCAGAGGCCATGCAGGTAAAGTTGCTAAAATAAGAGATATATGGATATAAGGTTTAAGAAAATAAAATTTACCAATTCGAGAAGTTCCAAAGCTTGCAAATTTTCAGTAAAATTTTAATGAATCATAGTTCATTCAATTGTTGTTGTTAATTCAAAACATTGACTAAAATTTCATTCAAAGTTTAAAAACAAAACCAATATTTTCAAATTTTGTATTCAATCAAAAACATAACACTTTTAATGGATTAATAAGTTAAGTGATGGTGCAACAGCTCGTAGACAATCAGGATCTAGTGACTTACAACTCTTAACCATTCTTGTGTGGGAGTAATAAAATGGACCTACAGTTTAAAACTTTAGGTGGCACAGGTAGGGATTGAAAAAATTACCTCTGGCATGAAAGTTCTACGCACTAAACATAACGTTATGGAACTCTACAGTTTTATTGCTTGTTCCAAAAAGTTTGTGTTTATAAAATTTGCAAAAATGTAAAAAAATCTAAAATTTGTTAAAATTAAAATTGTTTAGACATGAAAGTTAATATAAATAAAGTGCACGACTGGGTCTCACGAACTTGCTCCTGTATGCAAAGAGTCTGTTTAAAAAAGTATCTATATAATATTTAAAAATATACCTGTAAAATAAGTTTGTCTTCAAAGATAAATATGCCATTTGATTTGTCGAAAAACCTCCATTTTTCAGTTTTTTGGGAGGGGGTTACATTTAATACAGTTAAAATAATTTAAAAAAAACTAATTTAAGATTCAAAATTTTCAAAAATTTAAATACCATTTTATAAATCAAAAAATCCTTGATTTTTACAATTTTTTTTTTGAAAATCGTTAGAGCGGTTTTTTTTTTAAATTAATTTTTTATATATAAAATTTTTCAATTTTGTTCTAAAAATGTTTTTGGTATGCAGTTGTTTAGTGATTGTAAATATACGCTCTATATTTCAATTTCGTAAAAAAATGTTCACCCGTTTTTGAGATATAGAATTTTGAAAAAAAAAATTTCAATATTTTTTTAAAAACCCAAACAATAAAAAATTGCACTTTTGATAATCAAATATTGTTAAGGCAATATAAGAGCTCGTTCAGAAAATTATTGAAATCGGTTCAAAAGTTGCTGAGAAAATTAAAAAACAAAAAAACGGTTCTATGAGCGGTACCTTTCCTGAGCAATACAACAATATGTTTTTCTTATTATTTTTTCTTATTATTTCGTTTTTTGACCAAAAAAATTGTATGGGGGCCACTGTTAGTTTTGATCTTAAAAAAAAAAATGAAAAAAACGCCTAACGCAAATCTGCTCAAAACCTTAACTTCCAAGTTTGAACTCAATCGACCCAATGGTTTAGGCTGTAGGAGCGTGGACAGACAGACAAAACAGACCGGACGGAATCGCGGGACCCACTTTTTTCGACTTCTCTAACATCGTAATATCATGTTTGATTAAAATCTCGAGTTCGAAATTTTGCACGAATGCAAAACTTGCCATATATAGTTCCTATATGTCGCAAGTAAAAACAGTTCGTACGTCCGTACGTTTGTACGTTCGCGACGTTTTTTTCGTCTTCCATAGCTCAAGAACCAGAAGAGATATCGACTTCAAATAAATTTTGTTGTACAGATAATAAGGCAGAAAGATGCAGAAAGGGCTCTCAAAAACATTGCGTGGGTGATTTTTTTTACCATAGCAGTTTAAAAAAAGGTGAAAATTTTGGTTAACCCTTAATATCTCATGAATCAATGACGCTAGAGACTTGAATTAAATTTTATATTATATATTGTAATGTGATACAAAACAAGTATATTTTTGGAAAAAAATCGAATTAACGGTTTTTTATAAATCAAAAAAACTTTTTGTGCAACGAAGAATAATGTTTTTGACATCTGATAAAATTTTGAGAAAAATCTACTTGACAGTTTTTTTTTATAAAAAATAAAAACCTAAAAAAAACATTACTCAAAGTTGGTAAAAATTAAGTTCGACTCAAATATCTTTTCAAAAACTTAAGATAAAGGCTTTAAACTTATTTTATCTTATAAGAAATATTGTTTTCAACATTCTGAAAAATTTTGAGAAAAATCGAATTGACAGTTTTTTTACATAAAATAAAAACCCAAAAAAATAAAATAATAAAAGTTGGTAAAAATTGATTTTCGGCTCAAATATCTTTTCAAAACTTTGAGATATTGGCTTCAAACTAATTTTATCTTATAAATAATATTTTTTTCAACATTCAGTAAAATTTTGAGAAATGTTGGATTGACAGTTTTTTTTTTTACAAAAAATAAAAATCTAAAAAAAAACAATACTAAAACTTGGTAAAAATTTACTTTCGACTCAAATAGCTTTTCAAAAATTAAAAATATTGGCTTCAAACTTATTTTATTTCACAGAAAATATTGTTTTTGATATTCAGTAATTTTTTTATAAAAATACAATAGTCCGTTTTTTCATAAAAAAATAAAATCTCCAAAAATTAGAACGCAAATTTGGTAAGAATTGATACATTTAGACAAACTTTTAAGCAAGACAAATCGATAGACGGGATGGGAATTTATCAGTGTGGGTCGCATCCCAGCCTCTTTCAGTAAAATTGTATGCATGTACGGCAAAACCAAACAAAAATATTTTTTACAACAATGACGTATGTACGTGCATACGATTAAATAGCGTTAACTTGTATATTGTAGGCACATAAGTCAAAACAATACTGAACAGGCATTATAAATTTTTATGGCGTACGTTGCAGGACAATAAGACGTACGTCAAAACAATTCTTAAAAACAAATCTGCTTAAATTGTATGGAAAATTTGACGTAAATGCCAGATTTTGGCGCTTACGTCAAAACAATACGTGAACTTTTTGAATTGGGTGGATATACGTCAAAACCATTCTGTATATCTCTGCAATGGAAAGAGATAGAGCAAAGCGGATACAAGATTTGGAAAGAGCTACCCCGAAAACATAGAACTGCATACCAAACTCAAAAAGTGAATTTTGGCGTTTACGGCAACCCAATATTAGGGCTACGAAATGCTTCACCAGGTTGAGGATTGGACACACCCAGCTCACCCACAGTCAACTACTCAACAAAGATCTTCCACCCATTTGCCACCTCTGCCAACTCAATATCCAGCTGACCATCAACCATTTTACTACAGACTGCCCAAAAATCAATGAAATTTGTAATAAACTTTTTAACCCCTGCGGGGCGGTCGGAATAAGTCAGACCTATTACTCTTACTTACTCTGACCGCCCGCCCCCTGCCAACTAATTTCATCTTATACAAAAATATTGTTTTCAACATTCACTAAAATGTTATTAAAAACACAACAGTCAGTTTTTTTTTCATACAAATTAAAAGAGGCTGGGTTGGGACCCACACTGATAACTTCCCATCCCATTTGCGATTTGTCTTGCTTAAAAGGTTTGTAGGTTTTCGTGTTCTGTTAAAAAAGCTGTCAGTTGAATTTTTCTAAAAATTTTTAAAATTACCAACAATATTTTGCATATGATGAAATAGTTTGATTTCAAAATCTATTTTTGTTAACGAGATTTTTAGTTGAAACCAATATTTACAAATTTTAGTAGCATTTGCGTACTATTTTTTGTAGATTTTAATTTTGTATGAAAAAACTGACAGTTGGATTTTTAAACAAAATAACCTGAATATGAAAAACAATATTTTCTGTGAGATAAAATTGGTTTGAAGCCATAATCTCAAATTTTTGAAAAGATATTTGAGTCGAAAATAAATTGACAACAATATTTCTTAAAATTAGTTTAAAGCAAATATTTCAAATTTTTGAAAAGATATTTGAGTCGAAAATCAATTTTTAAAAACTTTTATAATGTTTTGTTTAGGTTTTTATTTTTTTATAAAAAAAAACTGTCAAATCAATTGCATACAGTTTTGATGATAAAATCATTTTTTTTTTTCGAAAAACATTCGAATTGTCAAAGAGGGTCCTTTCTTCATCTTTCTGCATTATTATCTGTATATAACACAATTTATTTGAAGTCAATATCTCTACTGGTTCTTGAGCTATGGACAATAAAAAAAAAAAACTTCCCGAACGTTCGTACACACACAAGCACAGACATCTCTCTAAAAATCTTTTATTATATATACTCTCTACTCTAGGGACCTTGAAACGTCGAGAAATGTCAACATTTTCAATTCCACAAATCGAACCGATTAAAAATGGTATTGGAAAATCCTATCTTTTTTGTTTATATAAGACTAGAGGCCCGTCCCGGCTTCGCACGGGTAGACATAAATAGGTACAGATAATGTAGCTTTCTAATGAAAAAAGAATTATTAAAATCGGTCCAGTAAAAAAATACAAATCTTTCCTCTTCATAATATTAGTATAGAAATACAAAATTTCAAGAAATGCTATTAAAATTGGTTTTCAACTAAAGATCTCGTTAACAAAAATACATTTTAAAATCAAACTTTTCCATTATATGCAAAATACTGTTTGTAAATTTTAATTTATTTTTTAGAAGAATTCAATTGACAACTTTTCTTTACAAAACACGAAAACCTAAGTAAAGTAATAAGAAATGGTTTTCGACTCAAGTGTTACGAAAACAAAGAAAGATGTTGACTTAAAATAGTTTATCTCGCACAAAATATTGTTATTAATATTTTGTTAAAGTTTTATAATAATTGACAGACGGGCACTGAAGGTAAATTGTCAGTGCGGATCGCATCCCAGCCTCTTTTTACTTGCGACATATAGGAGAAAGATGAAAGCGTCTAAGGATGTTTCGAGAGAAATATTAAAGAATAAAAATCCAACTACTAAGACGGCTTGTAAATGTAAATCGAATGGACATCAACGCTTCATCCCGGAGGGTCTTCGAATTCAATCCCGAGGTACCGTGCAGTAGAGGAAAACAGGGACTCAGGTGGCGCACGTAGGTGGAAGAAGACCTCAACCAACTTGGCTTGCGAAATTGGGGGTAACTAGGGACTGAGCTGGCTGGAAACGCATGCTGGTTGCGGCCCAGGTCCGTCCCGAACTGTAGCGCCGTTTTGAGTGAGTAAGTATATAGGAAGTATATGGAAAGTATTGCATTCGTGACAGATTTCGAATTCGATATTATTAATCAAACATGAAATTACGATGGAAAAGAAGTCGAAAAAAGTAGGTCCCCCCATTCCGTCCGTCTGTCTGTCTGTCTATCCTGGCCCTTATAGCTTAAAGCATTGGGTCGATGGAGTCAAACTTGGAAATTAAGGTTTTAAGCAGACTGGCGTTAGGCTTTTTTTAAATATTTTCATTTGTAAATTTTTAATTTTTTTTTGTAGTCCCCATACAAATTTTTCGGTCAAAAATCGAAAATTCGAATTTTTTCAAAAACCAACCGATGGATTTTAATTCAATTTTCCCTTAATTTATTTTTTCTTAAGTTGGCTTCCTTTAGTAAACAAATATTTTTGTATTGTTCTAGAGGGTCCCCAGTAGAACCGTTATTCCGTTTTTGAGATTTCTCAAGATCCAATAAAGCAAACAACAATTTTTGAAGTTGAGTTCTTAAGGTTCTCGAAAACAGGTGCTCACGTGCCAAAATGCATCTCTCTTAAAATCATGGATTTGGATTCTAGGGAATCTAGGGAATTTAAATCGACAAAAAAGATCGATTACAATAACTTTCTATGGGAGATTGACCTTTCGGGCTATATTTGATCTTTTTTTTCAAAAAAAGGTTTCCCGATACATAATGTCTTACCATGTTTTGAATCTATATGTTTTATCAATAAGAGTTTTACTTTAGGGAAGAATTGATCTTTGCATGCTGTTCTATAGTCCTTAAATTCGGCTTTATAAGTGGCTTATCTGCAATTTTAATTATTTTCAGTAGAGCAAAAATAAGAAGCAGGTTATTTTCAAACACTTGAGGTTTTAAAACAAACCAAACAGCTTTGATTAATTTTTTGTAATATTCTGAAAAGATGACAGGACCATTATAACGCAACTGCAGTTCTTATATATTCTTAAATTTATGAAATAATTTTCAGAATTTCGCTCCCTATTTGACGGTTTTTATAACTTTCCGATATTTTTGTTTCAGAAGCTCTAACTTGGAGAAATTACAACAACGTATTGATTTGTTTTTTAACATATTATAGAGTAAATAATATTAAATATTTCATTGTAGAATACAACATAGAAATAGTTGAATAAACAATTAAAATAACTACCGGTTCTTGTTTATATTTAAACAAAAGAATCATTAATCCGTTGCAATTTCGCAAAGTTAGAGCCAGTTAAGGAAAAATTACCAACAATTTTAAAAACAGTTATAAGTCAAAAAGCAAACCAAAAATGAAAATTTCCTCATCGAAAGGGCAAATCTTGCATTCAAGTTTTTAAATGTTTTATGTTTGACCGCGGTACAAAAACCGAATATGTTAACAATTTGAGTGGAGATATGTTTTTTAGGTGATACTGATTCAATTTTCACGTTTAACTTGATTTAGTTCCGATTTGTTTTGATATACACATTTAAAAACATAAAATTGTATAAGATTAACTTAATTTAAGTTTTATTTATTTGTGTATTCACTTTAGACTATTTAACCAGAAGTTCTTAAAGAGTATAAATGGAATTATAAGTTTCATATACAATACAAAAATACAACCGAACCGCACAAAACTACAAATGATACAAAACTTTGTAAATTAAAAAATTTACATAAAGACTGAATCTTATGATATATTCTTCATGCTTTTGCGAGAAATTGATTAATTGAAATAATTAAATGCGTAAAAAGCTTTCTAAGAATTGTGTGTATAATGTTTATATCTGTTTGTATAAAATAGAGTGATGAGCGTATGATAAAATGATATCAACAATATGACAATTAAACTGCTGACATAGAGGTCAAATTTTAGATGGAGCACGTCTAATTTTTCGAAAACCACGAAGTACCAAGGCTTAGGGGGAATATATTGATCATGAAAAAAAGGAAGTTGAAGTTTCAAAAATGATATAGAATGATACAGAATAACCATTACAATAAAGTGGTAACACCTTCAACACATCCTGTCACTTTATTCCCATTCTGAATGAGATGACAGATCTTTCTTTCTATAGCATTATTAAGCATTTCTTAAACGTTTTTTTACAAGAAAATATAGCTTAAAGATGACATATATAAATATATTTGCATGCGTCTTTTTTAAGATTGCAGTTAATAGTCTGGAGGATAGGGTTGAAGAAAAACTTTGATTTTTATTTTCAGAATCATGTAGATCTACTTTTGAAAACAACATTCTCCACATTTTTATTGATAACACAATAAAACCAAAAGTCTTAAAGCCATAATTAACAAGCTTCCAATGGAAATTTGAAATAAAATGATCCGAAAAAATGAATAATTCTTCTAAAAATTCGAACTGTGTCTATAAAAATAGAAACTTTTTGTAGTGAATTTAAATAAATTCTAAAACGTGGTTGAAGCGTGCCTTGCTTTATGTTTGGTAATGACATAGTTTTACTTGTCAAACGTCAAAGCTAGTATTCAAAATCAAAATTATAAGAAACCATATAAAAAAAGAAAAATTGAGTAAAAATTAAAAATTTTAAATAATTAAAATTTAATTTCATTATTATATTTTAAATCCCAGATTATGGCATGGAAAGAACCCACAGTGATAGAAAGCTCTCATTATGTTGAAGTACAGATAAATCATGTACATAGCTTCAAATTTTTCTTTTCGTAGCTGTAATAAAGGCTCAGCAGGCATTATTCTTATAGTACAAATATAATTATTATGAAAAAATAATAAATTGCTAACTTGGTGATATTCATGTTGGTATTTATGAAAATAAAGAATATAATGTCACATGTGCACATTTGAGAAAAATTACCAAACTGTTGCTGTTTTATTTACCTAAGTAATTTCAAGGGAGCCTTAATAAGCCATTGGGGTACAATTTGTTTGCCTTAATTGTATAGGTGTGTTGGTTTGATATAAAGGCAATTTAAGAATAACGATTAATTTGAAAAATCTCTGGAAACCCTTCTGCACAAAATGTATCATAAATTTTTTAGAAAGAATTTAGATTAATTTATTTTTGATTTAAATTCATCAAATTTTTATTTACCAACTGTTTTGGAATTTGAGTTATTTAAATAAGTATTCTGTAAGAAGAAAATAATTACGTTCTACAAAAATTCGAACAATTTATTAGTCAATTTTCTGGATTGATAGTGGACTACGAAAGTTCTAAAAAAAAAGCTGAACACATTGATAACTTGCCATTAAAAATAAATAACTTAGTTGGCACAACGGTCCGCTGAGAACAACGGCCTAGTGATTTGCAACTCTCAACCATTTCTGTGTGCGAGTAATGTTTTTGGCAGGGATTGAACCCAAGACCTCTGGCATGACAGTCATACACACTAACCATCACGCCACAGGTTAGGTTAGGTTAGGTTAAAGTGGCTGTTGGTTTGGGACGTCCAACACACTTAGACCAAAGAATGGTCCGTTGTGATACCACATGGATCAGTTAATCAGCTTAACTCGTTGAACCAATCGGAGCTTCGAATGAAGCGTAGGAGACAAGTTATGTCTGAATTTTTTAGATCACTGGTATCGTTAAAGTAGTAGTCTCCAAGGTGGATTCTACGTCTTTGTGATAAGGCAGGGCATGTGCACAGAAGATAAGAGATTGTCTCCTCTTCTTCTTCGTCCATGCAACTCCTACAAAAATCATTTGCAGGGGCTCCAAGTCGAATAGCATGCCTTCCTATTAAGCAGTGCCCAGTCAGGACACCTATAACGTAGCTAATGTGCAATCTACTCAGAGAGATTAATTGTTTTGAGCGCTTGGTGCTAAGATTAGGCCAAATTCGTTTAGTCGCTACACAGGTGGTGGTGTTATTCCACCTGAAGTTTGTTTTCTCTATGGTATCTTGCTTTAGCATGAGTTTACATGTAGCTAAGGGCACGCCACATGTACTACGATAACTTTCCATTTGTGCTCTTAAAAATTTCTGAATTTTCATTTTAAGAATTTTTGAAAATTTCACAATTACATAAATAAAGTTTAAGCTGTCTTGTGGAAATATTTCGGTAGTTAAATCAAATAAGGTTGGTATTTTTGTTAAAACTGTCAATTGATTTACCTGTTTCTTTAATATTCCAAATATGTATGTATTACAATTATTATTTTTTGTTTTTTTAATTTTCTTACTTTCGACACAGAAACTGACTACATACATAATATGTACTCGTTTATGGCAAGTATTGCAATCGTAAAAATGTTGAACTCTAGATTTTGAACAAACATGACATTCCGACAATATAGTAGTCGAAAAAAGTGATCGGTGATTCCGTACATCTATCTGTCCCCGCCCCTAAAGCTTGAATTATTGGTACGATTGATTTGAAACTTATAAAATAAAAGTTTTAATGAAATATAAATTCGAATTTTCTTCAAAACGTCGTGATAGACTTTTATCAAATTTTCTAAAAACATTTTTTGATACTATTAAAAATTAACTTTTGTATCGTTCCCGAAGAACGCTCCCCATAGAACGTTATTTTATTTTTAAATTTTTGCAGGGACTAATGAAGCGATTTAAATTATTTTCTTTTCAATAATATCCTATATTGTCTAAATAATATTTGATAATCAAAAATTTCTATTTGTTTGTACTTTTGGCCGACGAAAATAAGGTATCCCAAACTTACGAATATACAAAAATCTATCTTAAACCTTTGATTTACCATATATCGTCGAGGAATGTCAAATTTAACCGATTACAATAACTTCCTATTGGGAGTTTATAAGATGATCAAGAAAATTGACATATTGTTGAAAAAATCATCAATAATAGGGTTTTTTGAATTCCTTATTCTAAAGATCAACGTAGAAACGACAATCTCGTGTTTTTGCAAGACTATGAGCTTCAGCAGCAATATTTTAAGTTGTTTTTTGGTGACGCGAGCAATTTTTCGATTCTTCACATCACAAACTGTCTCAACAGCTCAAATTTTTCCACCAGTTTAACTATTACCTGCCTAAAAGGTACTTCACGACGACCGCGTACATATTTTAGTTTTTAGAACTGTGCCTGCAAAATGTTCAATATGCTCCTATAGCGAATTAAAACATTTTAATTAATGACATAATTTTTACTTGTCAAATGTCAAAAAATGACACTTTCAACAACAGATGACCAAAATGAAACCCCTGATTGTTTTTGAAAGCTCACACAAGTTGCGTGTTTTTTGATAATGTCAAACAACTAAAGTTTGCTGTACAATATAACCATAAATCGTCCTGTACAGGCACACGAACAATACATAAAAATTTTTGAATTTCATTATAAAAATGAGTGCTCTCTTAAGAGCAGTTAGTTCTTCCATTTAATGATCAATTTAATGGACCTACTGAGGGCTATATTCGAGCTATTGTTATTAAATTTCGCAACAAATGTATATTGGCTGCGTTAAATCTCGTGTTGAATAGAGTGTCCTAGATAGGTGGATTCTTAGACACCCTATTGAACGAGTTGGATACTTAAATTGAGTTAGCATTGCTGAAATAGATAGACATAAAAATTAAGATTTAGGGGTCCAAAATTATTGTAAAATAAAGTTTTCAATGGATAGTTTTAATAATTTACTGAATTTATACCAAAAAACGTAAAAATTTGAATGAATTTTAGGCTCCTTCAAATTAACCCTTATTTTGATTCAGCTGTTCTGTCAGATACCTACTCGTACATATACATACCATACATTCTTAAATTTCTTTGGATTTCTTTTTTGACATCCCAGCTATTTTGGATCAACTGTTCTCTTACACGTAAAACACTAACAAATTGCTATCCGGTTACCTTATCTGTCTGAGATTGAACGCAGCCATTGTTGGACATTAAACCACCAACACGCTTACGTAAGGTGCAAACTGAGAAAAATAACTCAGCTGTATCGGCTAGTGTTAGATGATAACCCTAAATTATCAATTCAGCGTGGAAAATGTTGCGGACGTATTTAAGTGTAAGACCTTTCAAAACACAACTAGTGAAAGAATTGAAGCCGAATTAGCTATACATACCATAACCCCGAATTTTTGGTAAATGGGCTCTTGAAAAGTTGACCGAAGTTCCACTTTTTTTAAATTGTAAAATGGTGTTCAGCGACGAAGTTCATTTCTGTTTACATGGAAACGTGAACAAGCATAACTACCGTAATTGGAAGCACAGCGAGAAGAATTGCAAGAGTTACCAATGCATCCAGAAAAAGTCACTGTTCGGTGTGGATTATGGGTTAGCGGAATCATTGGGCCGTTTTTCTTCATTCATAGATAATTCGAAAACGTTACTTATTGTGAATGTTGAAGGTCACTTTGTGATGATTACAAAAGTTTTTTTGCGCAAAATGAAAGAAAGAAGCAAAAGGACATCATCACTCGTAACAATGGACAAATGCAGAAACGAGTTCGGTGAACAGTTTATTTCACGTTTCAATCGGCCGCCTAGATCATGAGACTTAATGCCTCTAGACAAGACCGCCGGGCCCGGGATTTTCTAGGGGCCCGTAAAATTGAAAGCAATAAGGAGTGTTTTTTTTCAATATAGGTACTCTAAATAAAAATAGTAGTACCCGTGGCATGATGGTTAGTGCGTTGGACTATCGTGCCAGAGGGCGTGGGTTCGATCCCTGCCTATGCCATCTAAAGGTTTTTTCATGGGTACTGCCTCTTGCGAGTAATTGACAAATTCTCCAAGAATAATTCTTGTCATTAAAAGTGCTTTCTCAAATTTGCCGTTCGGATTCGGCATAAAACTGTAGGTCCCCTCTATCTCTGACAACAGTACTCGCACACAGGAATGGTTGAGAGTTGTAAGTCACTAGGCCCTAGTTCTCAACGGACTGTTGCGCCACCTAATTTATTTATTTAGGTACTCTAAATTCATCATCAACATACCTATTCCCACTTATTTTTAGGGGCCCGAAAATTTAAAATCATTCATGCTTTCGCAATCGGGCCCCTGTTTGCATGTTATCTACCAATCTTTCAGTCACAAGCTTGGCTTTCTGGGCCTCTGATTATTATTGGCGTACATTTTTGTTTATATTTATTGAAAGAAAGTAATAATAAATTGTTTCGCTTTTCTTACTTAATTTAACGTAAATTTCAAATTTATATTATTTTGAAAATTTTAAAAATCAAAATAAGGGTCCGGCAACTTAAAACAAAACACAAATTTTTATTTCAGTTTCTGTTTTTATAAAGTTTCTTTTCTTCTATTTTTGTTTCTGCTGGGAATTTTTGATTCGGCTTCTGGGGACCGAAAAATCCCACGCAAACGTTTTTCAATTGTAGTTTCCGAAATATTAATTAATTAATATTTTGAATAAATTATTTACTGAGGATTTGAAGGATATCAAGTCACTTCAAAGTGTGTATATTAAACCAGCCATACAAAAATAGCAAGGAATTCTATATAGAATATTTGACACCATTTTCTTCCTTGGCGAAAGGGGACTAGGGCTACGAGGCGATAGCAATCTTATTGGAGAGCCAAATAATGGATATTTTTTGGGCATTTTGGAATTAATTAGTCATTATGACCCCTTACGTCAGGAGCACTTGGAAAAAGTAAGAATTTCACATCAAAAGCACAGACGTTTCCAAGTCCACTACCTTTAAGTTGAGAATCAAAATGAGTTAAATAAAACATATGAATTCAGCTGTTTTGAAGGAGAGAGAAAACGCCAAATACTTCGCTATAATTGTCGATGCAACATACGATTCAAGTGATGTGGAACAAAACACATTTATTTTGCGACATCTGCGCTTTGAAAAAAATGTGTTCACCATCCAAGAACGGTTTTTGGAATTTGTCGATTGCAACAAAAAAAACGGGCACCGCAATAGCTGATTTGATCTGCGAAACATTGGCAAAGAATGGAATCCCTTTAGAAGACTTGTGCACAAGGCTATGACAATGGAAGCAATATGAAAGGACAGTATAATAGTGCACAAAGTCATATTTTAAAGAAAAATCCGAATGCCGTGTATTCACCATGTGCAGCTCACAGCCTTAACTTGTGTGGAGTCGATTCAGCGGAATGTTGTACTGCCGCAATCACATTTTTTGGTGTTGTTCAAATGTGTTTCAACTTGTTTAGCAGCAGTGCTCAACGTTGGGAAATTCTTAAGAAAAATGTGCCTGGATCCTTCATAAACTTTCCGATACAAGATGGTCAGCTAGAATTGAGACAGTGAAACCATTTCCAAATCATCTGAAAAACCTTAGAACATCATTAGAAGCCTTAAGTGATGTTAATTTAACTGCTGAAGCTCGAAGAGATGTAAATGCCATTTTAAAATATATGCACAAATTTGAATGCGTCATGATGTCTTTGATTTGGTGCAAGGTTCTTAGCGCTATAAATGAAAGTTGTTTCCTTCTTCGAGCCAGAAACAGTACTATTGACGTTGAAATTCGAGATCTCGACAACTTGATCTTCAATTTGAACATTATTCAAAACGGATGAGATCAATTTTTATCTAAATGCAAAGCAGTTGCTACTGGATTGGGGGATTTTCCAGAATTGTTCCCATCGAACCGAAAAAGTCAATAAAAGAGACATTTTGAAGAAAACCGAGGAGCTGGAAAGCAAATTGAAACAGACGAAGACAAAAATTTCAAGAGAAACACCTTTTACGTCATAGTTGATTCAATTATATGTGGAATTTCTCGTCGGTTCGATACGATGAAAAATTTGAATGCTACATTTTCATTTTTATGACAGTTTTCAACAATGGACGAAATTGAGATTAAAAACTCCGCTACAAGGTTCATCCAAAAGTATAACTCGCATGTGTCTCAAGAGTTGAATGAAGAAATAATTCATCACACATTTATGAAGCAGAACTTCCGCCATTGAGTTTGCTCAATGCTATTCATTCCCAGAACTTGGAGATGATTTTCCCCAACATTTGTGTTGCTCTCCGTGTGTGTTCCACCATACCAGTAACCGTAGCTAGTGCCGAACGTTCATTTAGCGTCTTTGCCAGAACAAAGAAGTTTCATCGTTCGTGCTCATCACAAGATCGTGTTTCCAGACTTGCTACACTATGCATCGAAGCACCCTTGTCAAGGAAATTGAATATCGATGCAATTATAAGTTGTTTTGCTGCTCAGAAAGCTCGTTTGCCAAAAGAAAACATTTAATTGAATGCAAACTAACTCTAATAAAACATTGTAATAATATTTTAATATAGAAAAACAATGAAGAGTATTTAATGTAAAACTTTTAAAATACTTAGTTTTTTTTTAAAGACAAATTTCAAATACTTTTACTTCGCTCTATTTTATTTTTATAGTAGGTATAGATCTTCATGCTATTTTTTTTAATAGTTAATCGACCGTATTATCAGTTACTAACATGTCGTTGGCAATATCGAATTGAATGTATGATTCTGATTCTTCATTTAGAATTATTTTCTATCCATCCTCCATTTCAACTAAACTGGACGATACCCGTAAGATTGATTTGATGATTAACACTTTTTTCGGTTCACTTTGCAAACAAAAAATGATTATTTCCGTTAACTCCAACCAATTTCGCTATTCGTAATTGAAATTAGAACGTACCTACCATATCAGCAGGCATGAAATTAAAAAAAAAACGAGATTTTTCCGTCCCAGGCCCGGAATTCCTCTCGACGGCCCTGAATACAAGGAAGAGATTCGGAGATAAAACAGAGCCCTGTAGGACACCAGCATTTATTTATGAATTTGGGACTTGAATCTATCCAATACAACTTGTTTTAAACTGTTAGAAAGGTAGTTTCTAATCTAACGAAGAAGAGATTCGTAAAAACCAAAGGCACACATTTTCGATAAGAGAGCTTGGTGCCAAACCCCCTCAAATGCTGCAATGTGAATGTGCTATGAAAAGATTATAGTGTCAGAGTTTTACAGTGTAAGAGTTAGCAACTGTGATGTTGTAAGAAAAATTCAGTATTCTGGTATTATAGAAAAATGTAATGAATACACAAACATTTAAAAATGGTGTTGTGAAAATATGTACTTACTTGTTTACCACTTTTAAGTGACAGAGACAGCTTACCTTACTCTCCATGTTTAAATCAGTTTCCAACTCATACTCACGTGCTAAAAATGTCAAAAAATAAATATTTAAAGTTCAAGAAATAAAAAACGCCAATTTCAATTTTTCTTATACAGTAACATGTTTTGTTTATGTTTTATTTATTTTTGACGTTCCATAAATATATAGCCATATATACGTATATATAATATAATAAAATTACACTTTCATTCTCTACTTAATCACTTAAGGGGTTTTCGGGGTTTTTGGGTTATACGTTTTCTTAAACATGAAAATAACCAATTGCTGTTTTGATTTTTGTTTTTAATGTTTATTATTTATTATTTTAATTATTATAATTATCGATGAAAAGGATATGACGTTTGTTTGTTATGATTTTATTTTTATTCAATTTGTTTTTGCTATTTTGCACATTATAAGTCTTAAAATTACAATTATTATTATTTTATTGTGTTCTATTTTTAAAAATTTAAATTTAAATGATTTTTTGTTTTTAATTTTAAATGATTTTGTATAAAATTCATCATCGTTTTTTTTTGTATTGCTTTATAAATATTTTTTATATATAATATAGGTAGTTATTTTTTGTTTTGTTTTATTACTTTAAGAAATAAAAGTATCTACGTATTATGATTTTAATTTTTTTTTCATTAAGTTATGTATTTGTCAATTTTAAATTCACCTATAAATAATTATTATTTGTTTGCCTAAATATTAGTTATTGTATTGAGAGTCCCATGTTGTTATGTTTATGATGTCGTACATAATTTTTGGATTTTCCTTATTTATTAAGTTTTCCTTCTCTGTATTAAATTTATTTATTGAAACTTTAACATTTCTCGTCATGAAGGATATTTTTGTATTTGTTTTTTTCGTCTTAAGTAATTGTCTGTTTTATATTTTCCTAACACAAAATTGCATCGTATTTATTTTCAATTCGGCTGATATGATGAAGCTCCATTCCATATACCTTCCTAGTTGTGTATGTTTAAAGTACTCGTATAGATACCTGCCCGTAGGGTGATAGGAACAAATCAAGAAATCCCATTTAGAAATAATTCTTGTATCGACTTCTGTTCCTGAGGCGACTTGGAAGCATCAGATGATTCTCACTGTAGTCGTTGTACTCGTCGTACTCTTCGGTGTCGGGTTTGTAGATGCTCTTGAGATATCCTTCGAATGGTGTCACCATCTCGGAACTATCTGAATTTGTATCTTCGTCGCTGGTCTCGAAAGGATCGACAGCAACATACGATGCTGAGAATCCCTTCATTGTAACACTCTCGTCTGTTTTAAGACGGACCAAAAGTGAATCTGTCAGTGAGATTATCTCCTGGGGAACCTGCAATGTGGATATAGAAGATATTGAATGTGTTTTATATGCATTGAATGTTATTTTATAAAACAACCAAATTAAAGCAAATATTCATCATGCGATGATGTTTGAATTCACTCGATATCTCTTAGTTCTAGGTTCTACACACATAGGTAAAAGTCAGGTGGGTTGTCACTTACCGTATTTCCACAGAATCTGCCATAGAGTGGGCCACTGGTGTCCTCCATGCCAGAGTACACTTCCACATAGTCGTAGGTGCAGTTTTCGTTATTTTCGATATCGAATTCAAGGAAAAATAATTGAACATTGCTACTTGTGGGTGCTTGAATGGTCCACTCGCAGTCCATGTTTTCGTCGTAATTGCGGTCGGCAAATCGGGCGTGAGAGTAGAATTGTTGAATTTGATTTGTGGCCAGGAGGTAACCACCACAAGCTGTCAATAAAATAAATATTGTTGAAATATAATGAAAAGTCAGTAGGTGGTGTTTTATACAGAAACAATGTATTTATTATAATTTTGATACATTGCATTGTAACTCTTTCAGAATTTCTGAAAAATTTATTAAAATGTATTTTCAGTTGATTTTGAGTAAAATGAAAACGACAGTCACATTATTATATCATTTACATTTTAAATACATTTTTATGGTCATCGATAGCTTTCGTTTCGTTTTGTTTTTTTTTAATAAAATTCTTTGTAGGGTATAATGGGGTAAGAATTTTGAAAAATCATTATTTGTATGTGGAAAATCAAACTTACTGTGAAGTTAATGACGGTAGGGGTGAATTTTGTAGGGCTTTTATATCACCTCAATTTTGCTTTGAAAGTTAAGGTTTCTTAAAAGCTTGATCAAAAGGAATCAAAATTAAGATGATAAAATAATTTTTATTTTATAACATTTTATTGTTATACGATTACCGAACCTTTGGGCGTTGAAACTTTTTTGGGTTTAATGATATTCCAATTAAAAAGAAGCGTTCGGTCTTATTGCCCAATAAAATAACGCCAAAGTATTAAAAATGTCATATCGCCTCAAATCTCCCAAATACTTTTTCAGATGAAAATGCTACAAAGCCAATATATCATATTGCCCAAATCAATTTTAAAATATCATAACGCCCAAATTACTAATTGACATTCTGACAAAAATGTCAGATCGCTTAAAAACTCGGAACGTCAAGAAATCGTAACAAATATGTTTGGCTTTATTTCACTTTTAGAAAGCGAAGTAAAGCCAATTTTCAAAGTGAAATAAAACGAAATGGTTTGCTTGCTTGTAGTGCGTATAGGCAATGAAATATTTATAGGGGCGAAGGCCGCCCCTTGCTTGGGCTCACTATAGGATTTAAAGAAGGTGAGAAGTTGTGTTGGTTTTATACCCTAAAAGTATATCATCGACTTTAAGCCAAATAATGAAGAAAACCAACGAATTTAATATCAATGTTCATCACGTTTAAATTGATTTCAAAGAAGGTGATCATAACATTAACAAGGATGAGCTATAACCCATGTCGTGTTTTGGCGTTCCTGCCAAGCTAATAAGCTTTATCAGGATGACGTTGGGAAATATACTTGGCAATAAAAATCGCTGGTCTACAAAATTACTTTTTTTTCTCTACCACAAACAAATCAATATTTATTTAAAGGATTAAGATGTAATTAATTCGAATTAATTTATTTACTTTCGGAAATTCTCATTATTCATGAGTATTTACTTGACTTGGTATAAAGTTTTGAGCAAACCTTGTATTCAATACTTTCATTGTTTTGAAAAAAACGTTTTAGACATTATTTTAAGTGCTGATTTCGAATCCTAACTTTAATTTTTACTATCAGCTGAAGTTTTAAAAATTTTAATATTTTAGTATTTGTTAATATATCCTCTAAAACGTGATGTAATAGAATTGCTTAGACAACAGATTCGTTGCAAAAGCAAAACTTATTTTCAAACCGTTTTGCCTATTTCTGTTGAAAACAGTTTTAGCTTTTCTTTTAAATTTTTGTAAGACAGGTGGAATCTAACAACTTATGAAGATTTTTCGAATATTATATAAAATAATGTAATTATTTCAGCTTAATATTGAAGAAAGCGATTATTGGTTTGGAAAACCATTACCGAATTTATTGAAAAAAAAAATTCTGCCTTATACATTTAAATAACCTCAAAAAGCCTTAAATACGTGTTATATCTTAAAAATCTGACTTGCTAAATTAATTTTGAGGTCGGATTTGAACTAAGTCCACCAAAAGGCTCCATGAAATAGCTCCCCAAGAAATAATCCCCCAAAAAAATTAATGGGCATGAGCAGTTTTTTCATATGAAATAACTCCCCATTTTTGGGGATTTTGATTAATTCTAATATGTATGTGTTTATTACCTTTACCTGAGCGTCAAACTTGTCGAGTTGTAAAGGCTGAGTAGGGTCAATGATTCTCGAGATTTATCTCCAGATGAGTCCTGAAACCAAAGGTCGCTCACATACCTTCACCCCTCCCTCGATCACTTCCTCTCCCATATAGGAAGCGAATAGCTGACTATTGTTACCTACCCACCCCTCGTTGCTGGTGAAAAAACCATCCAACGAACCCCCCCTTTGATTCCTCTCTTAACCATCCTTATAATAAGTCCTTCCATCAGGGCTAAACTACCTGATTCCCTACCCTCTCTCTCCTTCCCTCAATCTACCTCACAATTGGGCTGGATCTAAGGTGTTACACGACCCGTGCCGATGATCAGCCTGGCTGAGGGCCCAATTAAAAAACTAGCTCAGTCACTAACGGAGTATCCGGATACCTGGCGACCTCCGGATTAACCAGCCTTATCTGTATACACGGATCTCTGTACAGATGGACCACCCCTTATCCGCTACTCGTGGGATTCTAAATGAACTTTAATAAAACAAAACAAACAAAACAAAATTCAAAGACCGTACCGGCCAGCAGTACGACGGCAAAGTTGTCTGCTGTTCATCCCTCTTCCACTGGTGCTGACATGGCTGTGGACACTCACAGCCCTGTTGTCGCCAGTGGAATATCGGATAACCAGGTAATATTACCTTCTTCCTGTAGTGAGGCAGTTGTGAAGAACGGCTCCTCTACTACCACAGAGAGTAAACCTCTCAACTCTTCCACACCGCGAGTCGGAGGTAGTAGGGCTGTGGTGCCAGGTCCTTCTACCTCCAAAGCTAATATTCCTAAAGAAGGTCCTGGGGGAGATGGGCGTAAGCTCAGACCCTCCAAGGCCTACTACAGGGATATGCGTAATGCTAAGAGGATTCTCCAGACGTTTGGTGAAGAACTAGGCGCTGGAGGAAACTCTCAGCATGACGCCAATATAAAATGGGCCAAGAGCTTCCTGGCCAAAAATAATTTAAAGACCAGCCAAGACTCAACGTCGAAGCGACAAAGGTCTATGGAAGGTAGTGTTTCACTACCTAAACGCCCCAAAGTGCTAAACACCAGCACTCCTCTTGACCCTTGCAGTGCAAAAATGTCCTTCAGTGCCGCTCTAAAGGACAAAAAGGTAGTCGCGATTATCGACAGAAGTGATGTGGATGGCACGATCTCTGCCGAGAACTGGACATTGGCCAAAGGACAGCTGGCCTTCAGTTTTGTCGAGATAATGTCTGACAATCAGGGACCACCGCCCATCACAAAAGATGGCGGTTGGCATCAGGGGCACATCAAGTTGATGGTCTGTGATGATCAGAGGTCGTGCGACCTACTGACGCTGGCGTTCAGCCGACTTGGAGAGGTCTGGCCTGGTGCTAAGCTCGAGGTTGTAGCAAAGGAGGACATCCCTTGCAGACCAAGAGCTCGCATCACGGTTCCGGCCATATTCAAGGAAGCTGACCACGTTCTGAAGGTAATCCGGCTCTCCAATCCAACCCTTCCTACTCACAACTGGAAGGTTGCGAAATTGGAGGATCCAAAGGGACCCTACAAGGGTTCTATTGTAATCATCAATGCAGAGTTCCTTTCTCCTCTGGCGCAATCAAAAGGTGTGATTAGGTTCGGGTTCGATGAAATTACGCTGAGGGTCTACAAAAAAGATGGGGCCGAGGCACAAACCCTTCCCCCTCCCCCACCCACACAAGCGGAAACGGTTGCTGAGGTACCTGACGCATCGGTCACACTTCCTTCATTGGAAGACGATGCATCTCAGGTACCCCCAGTAGCAGTGGAAGCACCAAACACCGACCAAGGTTTTTCCGCAATGGAGGCCGAGGTCTACGATAGCGGAGATGAGGACATTCTGTTAGAATCGTCCTCTGATATGGATGACTCCGACATAACTGTGTTGGAGGCTGATCGGGAGTACAGTAGCGAAAATGCTGCGATTACTCCAGATTAACCTCCAACACTCCATAAAGGCTTCGGCCTCCCTTCTTCTTCGCTTATCCAGCAGCGATGAAGATATTGTCCTGATTCAAGAACCCTGGATTGTTAAATCCATTGTTCGAGGAATCAGGACTCCCAAATACTGCGTGCTGTATGCATCAGGTGAGGATGAACCCAGATCTTGCATATTAGTAAAACGCAGCCTAAATGTATATTTACTCCCTAATTTCAGCGATCGAGATACCACCGCCGCAAGTCTGGAAACAGCCAGAGGAACATTCTGGCTGGCGTCGATGTATCTTGGCCACGACCATCTTGGCCCTCTCCCAGGAGATACTCTGGAGAGGTTGATAACTGAAGCACAAAGGCTCAACATCGGCCTTCCCATAGGAAGTTATTGTAATCAGTCCGATTTTTCGTATTGAAAATTTTGACATATCTCTACGTTTCAAGGTCCCTAGAGTCGAAATAAAATATTTAAAGAGAGATCTATGTGCGTGCGTGTGAACGTCCGTACGTTTGCGAAGTTTTTTTCGTCGTCCATAGCTCAAGAACCAGTAGAGATATCGACTTCAAATACATTGTGTTATACAGATAGTAATGCAGATCCAGAAAAGAGTCTCAAAAAAATTGATTGGGTGTTTTTTTACCATAGCAATTTAAAAAAAAATTGATTTTCGACTCAAATATCTTTTCAAAAATGTAAGATGTTAGCTTCAAATTAAAAATATTGTTTTCGACATTCAGTAAAATCTTGAGAAAAATCGAAATAATAGTTTAATTACAAAACAATATAAACCTAAAAAAAACATTACTTAAAGTTGGTAAAAATTGATTTCGACTTATTTATCTAACTAAAAAATTTTATCTTATAAGAAATATTGCTTTCTACATTCGGTAAAATTGTTGAGAAAAATCGAACTGACAGTTTTCTTACAAAAATAAAAACCTAAACTAAAATTATTAAAAGTTTACAAAAAATGATTGAATATCTTTTCAGAAATTTGAGATACTGGCTTAGAATTAATTTAAATTTTGAGAAAAATCGAATTAACAGTTTTTTTTACAAAAAAAATAAAACCCTAAAAAAACATTATTAAAAGTTGGTAAAAATTTATTTTCGACTCAAATATCTTTTCAAAAATTAAAAATATTGGCTTCAAACTAATTTTATCTCACAGAAAATGTTGTTTTCGACATTCAGTCAATTTTGTATAAGAATCAAACAGTCCGTTTTTTCATTAAAAAATAAAATTTGGTAAAAAATGATGTTCGGTTCTCGATATCTCGTCAACAAAAGAAGATATTGACTTCAAACTAATTTCATTCATTCAATTTGTATTTGTTTATATAAGAAATATAAACTTTTAAGAAATGCTACTAAAATTTTCAAATTGGTTTTCGACTAAATATCTCGTTAACAAAAATAGATTTTGAAATCAAACTATTTCATCATATGAAAAATATTGTTGGTTATTTTTAATTCTTTTAGAATTTTTCAACTGACAACTTTTTTAACAAAACACGAAAACCAACACACTTATACCAATCGACAGACGGGATTGGAAGTTATCAGTGTGGGTGGTGGGTCGCATCACAGCCTCTTTTTTTATTAGAAATTAGAAGTCAGCCTTGTCTTCAAAACATTATTGTTTTTATACTTTTTTAGGGTGCTTTTATGCGACTCTCATCAACAGGGTAGTACGGGCAGCTAAACCATTCTTTTTTCATACAGACCAACAGAAAAATAGTGCGACATAGATTAAGCCCAATAACTCAAATACATATATGTACATATAATATAATTTTATAGTTATTGAGATAGTGTATGTATGCAAGTCGTGGAAGTTTCAATATTTTTTAAATTTTATTCGAAAATATTTGGCACTTAATGCTAATCAAAATTCATCGACTAATATCTCGAAAACTATAATATAGTCCCAGGTACTTTTTTGAAGGAAACTGAATTTCCTATAAACTTGTGTCACATTTTTTCTGTGAGTCCTGTTATTTTGATGACAATGGTAGAAAAGGGAAAGTTAAGGAGAAACCACAGTTAACACTTTTAATCATTATTAATACTAAGGGTGCAGCGGGCGTGGAAACTATTTTTTTTAAATTTGTTTGGCAACCACTTTTTAGGAGGTTTTGCATATTAGATGATTATGAAATTATAGTACCTACTTTAAATTTTTGAAAGATGACTTATTTTTTTTAATTTATGCGTATGTGTATGTATACGAATGTTTGTTAAAATCATTTTTAAATTTCAAAATTCAATAAATAGAAAGTCAAACATTATTTAAATTTAATATTTAGTATAGTTGAAAGAACACAGTTCAAGTAGGTTTTTCTTTGTTCCAATGCACTTTTTAAGGAAATTCACATTTTTCAATACCTCCACCAGACAATAAAATTCCTTCAACGAAATCCCTGGTAAAAGTCAATCATGCCAGCAAGTGAACAAAAGTTTAAAAAAAGCAATCAAAAACTTACCTGTAGAATGTGTGGCCGTAAATCCTTTGTACTGCTTATTATTGTCCACCTTCATTACCATGTACATTTGATTGGATGTCGCTGATATCGGATATGGAATCTTATTGCCACAGAATTTGCCCAAATGTCCGCTATTCTCCGATCCACCGTCATACAGAGTGACATTGTCATAACCACATTCCTGAAATACACAAAACCAGAACACATCTCAATCAAAATTAAATACCGTTTGCAATCATCATCCTTCAGAATCTGAATCAAAATCACAGCACAGCATCATCATCAACTCCATGCAATGCAGTCATTCTCAATCTCATTCAACTTCAAATTCAACTTACCTGATGAGGTTCAAATTCAAATTCATTGAATATCAACTTAATTCGATGTCCCGGTGTTGTCGTGAAATGCCAAACGCAAATCACACTCGCCGGATAAGTATCTGGATAATTCGGACTGTAGATATTGCCAATTGGTGCTGAGATCTCGTACTTGCATTCGCCCTCCTTGCAATCGTGTCCATTTTCGTGCAACGTGTAGCCATTCCGGCAGAAACAAACATACGAGCCAATGGTGTTCTGGCATTCATGATGACATCCGCCATTATTAACGGAGCACTCATCGATGTCCGTAAAGAATACGGCAGCAAATCCTGTCTTCTGAATGGATTTATCCGAATGGAATTCGATGCGGAGCGCATTGCCCTCTGATGTGGCCACCGGCGGGATCATATGGCCACAGTAGGTGCCGATGCGTTTCAATCGATTCTCACTCAATTTCGAGTAAATTGTCACTGAATCGTATCCGCAATCGGATTGCTCGTGTGCCGTTCCCTCCAAATCGAAGTGGGTGAAATTCAATGAGATTTTGTGACGTGGCGGTGCAACAATCTCCCAAATGCACTCCTTTAGAATGGGATAGATTTCGGGAAACGATGGCGATGTAATTGTGCCATTCATTGCTTCGATTTCACCACCGCAGGCATCTAGATCCGATCCAACAAATAAGAGACAGAGAATGAGATTTTAATATTGGAAAACATTGCACTTTTAGAGAGCATATGGTGTGCAATTGGAAATTGTAGAAAGGATGCAATTTCGGAGCTATTATTGGGAATCTAACGTGTGCATCGTATACCCTTAGGTATGTTGGTTTTGCAAAAGTGGTTGACTCTTGTTTTAGTATCTAAATAATGGGGAAAGATTTTAAACTTTTTGTTGGTCTTATAAAAGCTTAAATTTTAAAACTTAATCGGTTTTCAACTCTACCTATCTTAACCTGTTGTTAAGATAGCTTGTGGTCCAAAATGGGTCATTTACGATACACTTTTTGGATTGTAACATAGCTAAAGAGATAGATTTAAGCTATGTGCACTCAAAGTGTAAAGCTAATCGAGAGATACCGAAAAATTTAGGGTTGCCTAGTTTATGGCATTATAAAAAACCTTTTTATAAGACGCAGTCTTTTTTACCATATAACTTAACTGAACGTGTCAAATTAAAGGTACCACAGTATAATTAAACAAAAATATAGGATTGACATTTTAAAAAGAAGGTTGAAGGATTTGGCAACTCATTTGACTTCTCTTTTTAGTCAAGTTTGAGAGTGTTTTGACGGCCAAACTATTGTAATGATTTTTAAAAAAAGGTGCAAAATAACGTAATAACTCTGACAAATTTCAGAAACTTATAAAACTGCTATCCTCAAAGATGCGAGTTGGTCATGAAAAAATTCCTTAAAAAAGTGATATGTTCCTCATATTCTAGTTGTGCCTGTAATTTGTCTGATATTGTTCCTTCGAGCTTACATGTTGTTTTTCTTTTAAAATCATTTATTTTAAATTTAAATTGTGAAACCCTTCATTGGAAGACCCTGTAGTTGAAAACAAATTTTATTTGCAGATCATTAAACTTGCTCAACAGTTTCGTTGATAAAAAGTTAATAATGTGTAGACATATTAAGACCTAAATACAATTTTATTTAAGGCTAAAAAATATAACACATTTCCTGCCAAGTCCAGGCCCATTCTTCTTTGAGCTTTGAAAATTAAGAATAAAGAAGATTTATATTTTATTTTTAAGTTTGAAAAACTATATCTTTTAAATACCCGCCTTAAGCATCATGCGACTTTTTTTAAATTTGTATTAACCACTTTTATGCACATTTCGGGCAATGTTTTAGGTAATAATAGTTGTTAATGTGTCTAAAAGTCGAAGATTATTCGCTTATTTTGCGTAGCCCTTCGGAAGGGTTGTCAAATCGCACGATCTATGCCATAATTAGTTGTGTTGTGCGACGTATTGGCCGATTTTGTGTGAACCAAATATCCACCAAGTCATGATCTTTTATAGCCAGTCAAAAAAGTATTTTAATTGCTGCGAACTTTTTACTAAGTGTAATCATTTTAAAGTAATTTCAACGCATTATTTGATTTTTTATCAACCAACTTGTCGTTATTGAAAAACTCTCAACTAATATTATGAAACTTCAAATGATGACAGCTGAATTTTACACGTGTCAAATGTTACTGATACCAACTTGAAAATACAAAAGAAATGGCCCTTTATTATTAACTTTGGATTTTTTTAAATTGTTATAATTATATAACACTAGCAGACCCGGTCACTCGTTGCTTTGTCTAACGTTTTTTGACATATTACATTATTTAAGGGGAAAGTTGGGATAACATCAGTCATGGGCACCAGCATACCATTTGTAAAAACACATGGCGACCTTCATGACTGATTTTCTACTACCTTTACCCTTTATTACAATGAAATTAATAGTTTCGAAAGAAGACGGACACGTTAAAGCTTTTATACAAATTTACTGGTTTTGAATTTGAAAGGGAAGGACTTTGAACACATTTGATCAAAATTTTCGTACAATCAAAAATCAATACAAAAGAATTAAATTTAAAATTTATTATAACTTACTAGCGGCCCGTCCCGGCTTCGCACGGATAGACAAAATTAGGCACAGATATTTAAGTTATAAGCATGCTAATTAAAACGACCACGAATCACTAAATTAGAAAATATTGTATGCTTATCTTAAAGCCTCCCTGTACCCTACGTTGGCTGTGGTATTTCTAGGTGGCAACAAAATGTATTAATTTTCAGGAGATCCTACTCGAGAAAGTGCCACATACAATTTCCCGTAGGAAAAGCACTCTTTCCTGAAGTCGATACCAACTATGGAAAAAGTTTGTCCCTGGGATTTATTTATTGTTAGGGCAAAGGATATTTTTAAAGTGATCTGTAACCTTTTAAAAGATATGGGCAAATCAGTTGGTATCATTGGAATCCGCAGAACATGTGCAAGCTGACCAACCACTGGACCTGTAATGATAGTTGCTACAATCACAATTCTTTGATCAATAGTCTTGTACCATTACACATATTGGGAGGGCTTAAATTTCTTAAAAGCATAACAGGTGTACCTAGCGGACAAAATTGTGAATCTAAACCATTCTCAGATCCCCTTGAATACACACAAAAAATTTCATCAAAATCGGTCCAGTCGTTTAAGAGAAGTTCAGTGACATACACACTCACAGAAGAATTATATATATTAAGATATTCAAGTTTGAAACAAATGAGAATATAACAAAGTTTTTATTAAATAAAATGTGACAGTTAAACTTTTAAATGACGTAGGTAGGCGGATAGTTTAAAATCTTCTAACAATAATATTTATGCAGAGTGGAATTTTTTTGGGCTTGATGTTCAAGATGTTGAAGCCCAAAAAAAAAAAAAAAAAAAAAAAAAAAAAAAAAAAAATCCACTCTGCATAAAGATAAAAATTATAAAAAACTTAAAAATAATATTTATTATTTTGAATTATAAATACTTTTAATTTCAATTTAATTAAGCACTAATCGGTGCACAATACCTATTTTTCGTTAACACAAATAGGTTTGACGGTTTTCCTACTCGTCAACATACAACATATACATAGCTGCTCATGAGAAAAACATGGATTTTCCAAATCTAAACCACAAATGGCCTTGGGCAAAAGCTAAACGAATTAAAAACTGTAGAGTTTCTAAACGGTATGGCAGACGGTATCATTGGAATACGTGGCAACAGGACCACTTTTCATTTGAACTTTTCAATTAAAATGGTTGCTTCGAGAATATTTCCGGTGATCTTTTTGGTGACCAAACGTCTGGCAGTTTATTGAAATAGTCTGGCAGTTTATTGCATTGCGCATTTTGTTGTATTATGTATATTCACCATAATAAACTTCAGTCTAAGTAACATGAAGAAAGAAGTTACAAAGTTACGATCTTGTCTTGATTTCTTGTTTTTGGCTTATAATTTTAGAACGCTGAATGCTTTATAAAATTTTCTTCCAAGCAATTCTTGTAGAACGCATAAAATTCTAAAAAAAGCCTAGAGTAACTTTTCTATGAGCAAACTGTTAGAAGTTTTCAAAAAATTTAAAATGTCGAAAATATATCTTTTAAACTTGTATGCGAAAATACTTTCCATCAAAGGAGCCCTCCCTAGGCTCACGGAAAAAGTGATATCAACTGATTTAAGAACGCATCTTCTCAGATAGTCAAGTTGCCATTAAATCATTGGCCTCTGTGTCAATAAACTCAATAACAGCCTGCAAATGTGGATATGGCGGATCAGTTCAACATTCACCTTATTTGGGTGCAGGGTCATAGAGACATTACAGGAAATTGCAAAGGTGACGAACTTGTAAAAAAACAACAAATCCAACAAGGGTAGACCTCTAGCTACTTTTAAACTAGTGCTAAAGTATGACACCATAAAAGAAGAAAAACTCATATGGTCTAAAACAACCACTTGTGGGTCAACTAAATTAATTTGGCCAATGCCTGATACTTAACGCTATAAGAAACTCATTTCGGTTTGTAGATTGAACATTAGCTTCATTATAAGAGTCCTTAAAGGAAACTGTTTTCGAGCACCTACACACGATTTTTTCAAAAACTGCATAATTGAAGAAGAACCATCTATTTGTCTAATTGTGTTGGTTTCCCTTTTAATAGCCATCTTTACCTAGCATAATATGAATTGGTAATATTATTAAATTTCTCCTGTGTTTTTTTCAATTTAAATTTAGTAAAATGACAAAATTTCGAATATAAGATTTTTTCTAAAACAAGTTTTTTCCAAGTAAACTTATCTATACCATCATTAAAGACTGTTTTTTTTCTATACGATCTTTACGTTTCTTTAAGATTTGTACGTAACTGTTCGAAATATATCAGTATTAATGTAATGTTTTTAAAAACCGAACAAAAACTCTAATTATTGCTCAAATGAATTTCGTGTTTCAATTTGTCATTTCAAACGTTAATTTATGTTATTCTTTACAAAAGTTATTAAAAACTTAACTAGGTACAAAAATAACCTTATAATATGTATATTTAATATTCACCGTTCAATAGTTTAGTTTAACAAAAAAACATTTGATAACTTTATATGCTTTCATGGGACTTTGAGGTACATTTCGACATTTTATAATTGTGATGTTCTCAACGTTCGTACCAATTTTAATCACTTTGGATTGAAAAAGTCAAATATACATATTTTATTAACTAAACGATTGTTTATAAGACATCAAAGAGAATATTAATGCCATGTCTTGGACATATCCTTGCTAATGTTGTAATTCTGTTCATTCTCTCAGTTTTGAAAGACGTCAAAATTCATGAGGTTTCAAGCATCTAATTTCCCACCAACTAAGAGCACTTTATTAATTGATTCCAAAAATTTTATTGAAATTCAAAAAATCTAAGAAATTCCAAACAAAAATCTAACCTATATAGTTTCAACATCAATTATATACATTTGACATGAACTTATCGGCACTCTGTTTGTCAAACTAAAATTGTTACTGCTACTGTCTCTTCCATAAACAACTTGTTGATATAGAAAACCATAGTAAATTCGATTTCAAGTGCACTCTCTGCATACTTCTAAAAACCTCATAAATCACTTTTCAGTACAGGTACAGTACATATCCTTTACCAACCTATTAACAAACAAACCAACAAAATTTGCCTAAATCCTATAGATAGTTCGTTTTTGTAAGCATCTATTCCTAACACATTGCTGTACCTAACTGCTGCTGGTTTTCAGCATAAAAACATCACAAATCATCAGACGACAATGTCATTGCTCTATAGACGAGTACGAGTACGAGTATGAGTACTTACCTTCACAATGCTTCTTGTCACTGTGGAGCTCATAGCCAATATGACAACTGCACTCGTATCCACCCAAAGTATTGATGCAGTCATGTTCACATCCATGATTTTGTGTCTCGCACTCGTCCACTTCCTTCATGAAAATAGCTGAGAATCCAGCCTTCTGCACCGAACTGTCGGAAACGAACTTCACAAACATCGTATTGGAACTTGACCTAAATCGATGATAGAAAACGAAACGAATGAACATACAAAAAAGAAGCTATAGTGATACCAAATCCAATCATTCTGTCATTTTGTTATGCGAGAGTGAGTTAAAGTTCTTTTTTCAAACCCTGATGTATATGTATAGTATATAGTATATAGTCGTACTCACTTCATATTCGGTGGGGGCTTGTAACCACAAAATACCCCAATCAAGTCAGATTCAGCACTGTCGCCGTCATGGACCTCGACATAATCGTACACACAGCTATCGTGGTTCTCAACTTCGAACGATTGGAATTTGAGTGCCACTTGATATCCTTTTGGCACAGTTATCCTCCAAATACATTCCTTGTTCGGTAAATATTCCAACGGATAGTTGGGAGACTCCAATCGTCCGTCGTATTCATCCACGGATAGTTCGCCACCACAAATTGCTGGAATAAAAAAAATAACCCAGGATAAAAAATTGAGATATGTGAAAGGAATTCACAAAAGCAGTCAGCAGGACAACTTGTGCTACTGATATGCTTGCTACTGCTGTCAGGCTTGCTTGGGAGTATATGCAATCTCTATGCTATGCAGTCTCTGTGTTATGCTGCCATAACAAAAGGGCCTGAATTAAACCATGATCGGAAGGTGTATTGCCTCATGCACGTATAACTACAGAGGGGTCAAAGGCTCAGAAGTTGGAATACGTAAAAATTCATATCGTTCAATTTTAAAAATATTTCAGTTAACTGCTCGTAAAAAGTCTTATTCACATATTAACATTTTTTAAACCTTACCTCTCGAAATTATGGTCAAAAATGTTCGCTATTGTTTTAAAATTAAAATGGAAAAATTGGTAAATATCAGGAAAATATCCTATTTTCAGTTAATTCGCTTGAAGACCAGCGGCGGCGGCGATGCAGCGCGCTGTTGATGACGAGTAGTGAGTTCTTAAAATTTTTATTAATGGTGTTATTTTTTCTGTTACAAGTCACATTTATTTGACACATCAATTTTTAACACGTCGCTCGTCGTGTCACGTGATTGAATTTGTCGTTAAAAAGTTATGAGTTCGAAAGTAATTTTGTCCGATTTTGAAGTTATGTACTTTTTTTACAAATAATTTGCTCAATCTAAAGGGGTTATTGTGACAGTGTTCAAGTAGCGAAAATACTTTTGTTACAGTTCTATCATCTATCTAATGGGTGATTTTTTTGAGGTTAGGATTTTCATGCATTAGTATTTGACAGATCACGCGGGATTTCAGACATGGTGTCAAAGAGAAAGATGCTCAGTATGCTTTGACATTTCATCATGAATAGACTTACTAACGAGCAACGCTTGCAAATCATTGAATTTTATTACCAAAATCAGTGTTCGGTTCGAAATGTGTTTCGCGCTTTACGTCCGATTTAATGTCTACATAATCGACCAAGTGAGCAAACAATTAATGCGATTGTGACCAAGTTTCGCACTCAGTTTACTTTATTGGACATTAAACCAACCACACGAATGCGTACAGTGCGTACAGAAGAGAATATTGCGTCTGTTTCTGAGAGTGTTGCTGAAGACCGTGAAATGTCGATTCGTCGCCGTTCGCAGCAATTGGGTTTGTGTTATTCGACCACATGGAAGATTTTACGCAAAGATCTTGGTGTAAAACCGTATAAAATACAGCTCGTGCAAGAACTGAAGCCGAACGATCTGCCACAACGTCGAATTTTCAGTGAATGGGCCCTAGAAAAGTTGGCAGAAAATCCGCTTTTTTATCGACAAATTTTGTTCAGCGATGAGGCTCATTTCTGGTTGAATGGCTACGTAAATAAGCAAAATTGCCGCATTTGGAGTGAAGAGCAACCAGAAACCGTTCAAGAACTGCCCATGCATCCCGAAAAATGCACTGTTTGGCGTGGTTTGTACGCTGGTGGAATCATTGGACCGTATTTTTTCAAAGATGCTGTTGGACGCAACGTTACGGTGAATGGCGATCGCTATCGTTCAATGCTAACAAACTTTTTGTTGCCAAAAATGGAAGAACTGAACTTGGTTGACATGTGGTTTCAACAAGATGGCGCTACATGCCACACAGCTCGCGATTCTATGGCCATTTTGAGGGAAAACTTCGGAGAACAATTCATCTCAAGGAATGGACCGGTAAGTTGGCCACCAAGATCATGCGATTTGACGCCTTTAGACTATTTTTTGTGGGGCTATGTCAAATCTAAAGTCTACACAAATAAGCCAGCAACTATTCCAGCTTTGGAAGACAACATTTCCGAAGAAATTCGGGCTATTCCGGCCGAAATGCTCGAAAAAGTTACCCAAAATTGGACTTTCCGAATGGACCACCTAAGACGCAGCCGCGGTCAACATTTAAATGAAATTATCTTCAAAAAGTAAATATCATGGACCAATCTAACGTTTCAAATAAAGAATCGATGCAAATTTTATGCGTTTTTTTTTTAAAAAAAGTTCTCAAGCTCTTAAAAAATCACCCGATATATCTCTTTTTGTTCAAAAGACGTATTTTAGACGCATCATACCAAATATGAAAGTTATGTTGAAATTTTGAACTTTGTAAATTACAGCCAGACATAATGGGGATACACATCTTGTACTTTTGCCCTTTTAAGAACGTGATGGTCGTGAAGATTTATTCGAAGGACCATATTTTGTTATCGTATTTTTTGAAGTAGAATGTTTAACACAAAATTTTTCTGTTGTCATTTTTTTGACACACCGATTTGTGTTAAGTAGAAATAAAATGTCAGGAAAAAATTGTCTTGGAGTGAATAAGTTGTCTTTTTGTTGTTCATTCTTAAGCCATTCTTTTGTGGATCCATTTTACTAAATGCACTTTAGCAAAATGGATCCACTGCGAAACAAAAGGTATTCTCATTATAAAATCTTTTTTGTGACGAATTGAAATGTAACTTTTTACAAAAGTTTAATGTGGTAGCTTTTTAAAACACATCATTTTGTTGTTGTGGTCTTTTTTTTCAATCTTGTTTGATCCAATCCAATCAAGAAGGGATATCAATTTGAATAGTCTGCTGTTTGGGTGGCTGTCACTTTTGAGTCTGTTACTTTTTGACATTTGACAAGTCAAAAATATGTAATTACTAAAAATGGAACAATACAAGCTTCAAAAATGCTCTAAAATTGTCAAAATTCACTACAGAAGTGCTGAAAAAATTTAAGCTGTTGGGAAAAAGTTAGTAATGTGAATGATAGAAACCGTGTAAGTCGCTCAATATCCACTGAGTATATTACTTTTGTAGTATGTAGTCTTGATGAAAACCCAGATTTGTCTATACCTTGTTGATATTTGAAATAAGGCGTTTCACAACCAAGATCTTAAGGCTCTTTAAGTTAAGCTAAGAACTCAAACTGTAAAATTTTCGTTGATAAAACATAATTTGCAGTGCCATTAAAATCTCAGTGACTACGTTAATAAGCAGAACTGTCGCTTTTGAGACTGACTTTTATCTTGGAGCTTACGTTAATAAACAGAAATGTCGCATTTAGAGCTCGACACACACAAAAATTGTTGTCAAAAATCTTTTTCGTTTTCAACATGGCACAATATTAATTCTCAAAGTTTTTGTTTCAATCAACCAACGAGATTTTGTAGTTTAACACATTCAGACTTTGTTTTTCTGGAACCGGATGGAAGATAAGGTCCACGTCAATGCTCCACATTCATAAGACCCTAAAGATGGGATTTAAGAAGCTATCGAGGATATATAGACGGTATTGTAAGAATTTATCAAAGAAAATGTCATGGAAAGAAAATAACAGCTTCCCCATGACAATGAAATAAACATTAATTAAAAACTACATTTCTTAACATCAAAGTCATATTTTTTTTGGAAAACCTTGCACGTTACAACAAATTCAATAGACTAAAATAAATATTTCTGTAAGCAATTTATGTCAATATGATACCCTTTTAATTTGTTTATTGCTTTAAATACATTAGGTGGTGCAACAGTCCGTTGAGAACTAGGACATAATGACTTACAACTCTCAACCATTCCTGTGTGCGAGTACTGTTTTCAGCGATGGAAAAGATCTACAGTTTTAAGCCGAATCCGAACGGCTAATTTTGAAAAAGCAGTTTTTATGACAAGAATTACTCTTGGAGAATTTGCCAATTCCTCGCAAGAGGCAGTACCCATGAAAAAATTTTAGATGGCACAGACAGGGATTGAACCCAAGACCTCTGGCATGACAGTCCAACGCACTAACCAACATGCCACGGGTACTATTGCTTTAAAATTGCAATAAAATACAAGGCGAAAAGGAGATCAACATTTCAGTGAAAGTTAGTAAGGTATAGAAACTCGGCTTTACCTTACTTTTGGCTTCCTAAACATTTTGTAAAAAGTCTCATTCAATCTCGTATGAAAAGTATGTAAGTTATTAAAAGTCGAAGTTGTCGAAAATCAGTGTTTCGGGATTTGCTTCCTTTCCATTATCTCTAATGATGTCAAAATTTTTTCATACACTCAAAAAATGGGCGTTTTAAAGCCCTGAACCGCATTTTTAGGTCTTAAATCATATTTAAATCATTTTACTGTATTAAGGGGATCTACTCGTCAGAAGAAGATTTGATAACAGTTAAAAGCCTTCAGGTTCTGAAATTAAATACATACATATATGATACATTTTCACCAAGAATTAATTCTCAAGAAAATGCTGAGCATTGCGCAATTGCTACCCTCTCAAAGGGTGAGGTTGAAAACAAAAATTGTTTCAAATACTATAGTTGACAATTTTGATAATAGTTTTTAACTACAAAATGCTAAAAGCATACTGTCGTCGTGACCTTTAACCTTCTATTACTTAAGAAAGGCGTATAGACATGAGATTCAATGAGACTTTTTATACGATGCATGCTTGAAACGCCAAAAGATAGCTTACTATTATTTGTTCTGAGCTGAACCCGATTTTTCGCTGTACTTTTATGAATTTTTAGTTTTCAATTTTCGCTGGTTTGAAAACCTCAAATAAATCACCCTCCCCAAAAACCAAACCATCCTGAATAGCTACGACTCTGATCAATACTAAGTAACAATGAAGCAAAAATGGTAGAACAGGAATTTCCTAATTCTATTTTCTTTTATTTTAAATGTACGTTTGTACAGTGTAGAATGTAGATGTATTGTTGAATCGAGATCGAGAAGGATGGTTTTAGGTTATAGGGTTTTTAGTTGGTCGTTGTGGGTTTGAATTAGAATGTTCGTTGTTGGGTTTGGCCGTTTTCATTTGGTTGGGAAAATGGAAATGTTCACAGCAGTTGAAGCAATATATAGAGAAGTTTAAGCTTCTTTTTCGATTCTTTTATTTTTTGGCGAGTGCATTTTTTCCAAAGCCAAAACACAACAATGTGTTTAAAAAGGAAATAAGAAAATAAACATTAGTTACAGTGAATTAGAGAATTCAACCAAGCATGTGAAGTTATGTTGTAAAAGTTGGACTCGATAAGCCGATACTGGTTATCCTATATACACTTGATATAGCTTAAGGTATGGTATATCGTATATGTAGGTATCATATACCGATTTAATATATCTAAAAACAGTCGGGTGTGGTTGGGTTGAGCGTAATTTGTAACCAAAGAACGGAAGTAATAACGATTCATTTTAACACAAAAACTTTCTTATTCCATGTACGAAAAAGGTTTACAAAATAAACAATTCCTAACAACTCGATACTCATTAATTAAATTAGGTAAGTTATTTTATTTTCTATTCAACTTGAAATTCACAATTTTATCCATACATTATAGAAAAACATTCTCTCTTTGAACTTAAATTATCAAAAAGAGCAAAATATAAAAAGAAATATGAACAGTTAATTTATTGGCGAAAATGCTGCAAATAGTTGACTAATCAACTAACTTCAAAATATTATGAATCGAAATCGAGTCCGTATTCAACTTCATGCCTTGAATTTAAGGTTCATAGAATAAAATTGATGTTTGACAGCCACATCATTTAAATTAGATCTGTTTGACTTGAAATTTAAATTATTTTTACAGAAAAATTATTTTGATCTGTTTGTTTGTTTCATGCCTTGAATTTAAGGTTCATAGAATAAAATTGATGTTTGACAGCCACATCATTTAAATTAGATCTGTTTGACTTGAAATTTAAATTATTTTTACAGAAAAATTATTTTGATCTGTTTGTTTGAAAAGTATACTTAACTTTCCAAACTGATTTTGAATGGACGCTTCAACTCATTTTTTTTGTTACGCGTTTCTTGACTTTTGATCCTCCATCTTAATGGGATTTGAATCTTTACAAAAAAAATCCTTTGAGATGGAATCGTCAGTTAAAAGCGAATTTGAAGATAACGTTGAATTACAGAAACGCTAAGTTTTTTGAGTTTAACAAACTGATTTTAAGTACAAAAAGTACTTACCTGATGTCCAGATGGAATGGAAATCACTTAGCCTGTTAACAAAATTTCATTGAGAAGAGATTTAAAGCTGACATCAAGTAAATTTATCTTTTTTAGTTGCCAGACCATAATAAAGACTAAAATGTCAATGTAGCGGTGAAAATGACAAAAAAGCGGTGAAAGTGAAAAATGAAGAAGAAATTAAAGTGTTCAGCAAATTTTGTTTTGCTTTTTATGATGAAAATATAAAACTTTTACCACTTAAGTGGAGCACTTTGAAGGATAATACTCGGTAATGACGAAAATGTTTCCAAAAATCAGATTTCACTGTATCCATTATTTTCAAACCACGATTCAAAAGAAATCCTCAAAAATTAAAATATTATCACTAAAATTAAAATATTATCACTAACGAGTTAATTTGTTAATTTTCGAATTTCTAGAAGCTAAAAAGTGAGAAATATTTAAAGCTTGATAAAGGTCACACAGTAAACAGTTCGGATTAAAATTATTTCTGTGGTTTATAATTAAGCTCGAGTATTTTAAAGCGAATTTTTAAGATTAGACTTATATTATTGACAGTAAACTCGTTTCGAAATTAGTTGTCATACCCGATACATAAGTTGAATTTAAAGTAAGCTGTTCTGATGTCCTACCAGTTTTTAAAAGGAGGATACCTTCCCCGTAAAGCTGTCAAAATAATCATTTTCTGAATATTTTTGTTATGTCTCTGTATGACTTCAACAATATAGTCTCCGTAAGCTTTAAGGTTTTTTAAGTAAACTGTAAACAGATTCAATGTAGATTGCGTAGTTTAGTGTATTAAAGCATAGTCTTGAAAAAGTACAGTTGGACTAATTTCATTACTTCTAATACCTTGTATCCAAACACTTCAGAGAAAAGTTTTCATAATTGCATCAAATACTTTAAATTTAGTCGACGCATCTATAGAGTTGCTTTTGATGAGGTTTGACTTCATGCAATTGATAACTAATTTTGCTATCTTCTATTAAATGAGCACCAAGATTTAAGCTATTTGTTATAGTAAGTAAGTCCTAGATATTTGAAATCAGTCAGTTTGAGCCGTCAAATTGCCAGTTGCGATTAGTCCTATTACTATGGTTTTTGGCACTAAAACCATAACCTTTGACTTGGTAGTATTAATTGAAAGGTCCCAAATCCCAAAATTAATCTGGAGTTCCAAAATCTCTGGATTATATCGGTTAGAATGACAAGGTCATCTAAATATAAAATCACCTTGATAAGTACATCTATAAACATAACACCACGTAGAATTAGATCTTCAATGTCATTGATAAATACGGAAAAAAACAAGGGACTTAAAATGCAACCCTGTGGAACTTCTGTTTAAGATTTGAATTGATTTCACATTCTCATACCAATTCTAACTATTGAACTTAGTAGTTGTTCATATATTCTTATGATATGAAATTTGTAGACAAGCCGATATCTGAAGGTCTGAAAAGCAGTATTCTTCTTCTTTATAGTGTCATTCTTGTTTTATCAAGAAAACGTATAGCAAAACTCTTTAGAGTAAAAATTTAGTCTAGTGTAGAGAGATTCGCTCCGAGCGCAGCTTGAATCAACTTATTTTATTATTCCAGTTATAGTAATTGTGTAAAAATGTTCCGCAGAGAACTGAGAACAGAGATTCCCCTGTAGTTTTTCGGTATGTTAGAAATTTCCTTTTTAAAGACCGGAGTAAAAAATAAATTGTGCCATCCAAGAGTGGAACCTTCTAATTCTTTGTTTTTTCAAAGTTTTTTATTTATCGCAGCCCAAGTCTGGATAGCAATTCGACTTCTAACGAATTTGATGCGCTGTCCGACTCTATTTAGAGAATTGTATCACATTTTCCGCACAGTGAGATCGTTGTTACGGGCGATTTCAATGTACACAATTCTTCGTGGCTGCGCTATTCTGGTCAGACAAAATCCGAAGGAAGGTACGTCGAGATTTTTGCTGAGTTAAACCACCTGACTCAGTTAGTTAACGAGCCAACTCGGATTCCTGACGTTGCAGGTCAGTCCGCCAACACTCTAGACTTGTTTCTTACTTCTGATCCTAATAAATATACTGTCAGTGTATTATCGCCTCTAGGCTCATCAGACCATTGTGTCATATCTGCTTATTTCTCATGCCAAAATACCCCAGTTAAATTTAAAACACCTACGAGAACCGTGTGGCAATATGAGAAAGCCAACTGGGACGGTCTCAATGAATTCTTTAGGAACTTTAAGTGGTCACTATGCTTCCTCGATAGTGACGTGGATTCCAGTGCAGATATGATTACAAACTTGATTCTTTGTGGAATGAGAAATGTTATCCCCAATAGGATAAAATCTATCAAACCCAAAGAAAACTCATGGTTTGATCCGAGCTGTAAAGAGGTTATTAAGACCAAAAATGTAAGTTTCCGGAATTACAAAGCCAACCCAACTGAGGAAAACCGGAATAAGTTCAAACAAGCTAGAAAGACCTGTAACGGACATATACGACGCATTAAATTTTTACATGATCAGAAATTACGGCAAAAAATACTACAATGTCGCAATAGTAGTAAAAATTTCTGGTCATTTGTAAAAAATGTGCGAAACACTACGTCATCGTCAGTTCCAACGATCGTTTTCAATGACACTCCCTACGTAAGCTCGATTGATAAAGCCAATTTGCTTGCAGCACAGTTTGCTGTTAATTCGATGCTGCCAATGAGTGACATGACTCCAGGCACGTAGCCAGGGGAGGGGCTAGAGGGGCTCAAGCCCTCCCCCCCCCCCGAAATGATTTAAAAAAAAAATATTTGAACAAATGTTTGTATATTCTCTTATTACTTCCTCACTACTTATGTATATTGTTCTGAAATCATGTTGCTTTAATAAATGTTTATCCCACAAATATTATAAACCCGTCGAAAACGACGGTGCATTATCTATCATACACCACATCAGAAAAGCAGAGCTACTATCCGGCAGATTTCATGCTTTTTCTATATGCATAAATGCATTTTTTTATATACGCAAGTAGGTATAAATAAGAGTACATACTATTTAAGTTCGAATTGTGTTTAAAATAACTCTTAGCAATCTGGTTGCAACAGACTCTTTTTTTTCATCAAAAGGAGACTATTTAGGTACTATTATTTAATATTGTCAAATACACATTAATGTTAAGAGACTATCTAGTCAAAAAATGCAACCTATGTATATAAGCCCAGATATCCAAAACGAAATCTTGGATATATGCTCTGATATTGTCACCAGAAAAATATCTAACCGGGTTATAAGATCGAGCTGTTTTAGCATTCTGGCTGATGAAACAATGGATGTTTCTGGCACTGAGCAACTTTCAATATGTGTCCGATATGTTGACTGCTGTACAGAGCCCACGAAAAGTATGCTTCGGGAAGATTTTGTAGGTTTTATTCCTGTTGACGACCAAATTTCTGAAAACCTGACTAAAACCCAGTGTTGGTAAGTTACGCGAGTTTTACCAATTTTAATTAGTTACGCGTAATTAATGTAACTAATGTAACTTATGTAACAAATTGAATTAGTCACGTAACTAATGTAACTAATCTATGTTTTTGACATTTCTCCAGAAAAAAAGTCACGTTTTATGAGTTATGAAGTTCAGATATAAAAATTAAAATGTCGGAGTCAAAAAATGAAACAAAGCGTCAATCCAAAACCAGAAGTGCTTAAATTGTTATTTGGCGAAGAATTTATCGAGAGTGTAAAAAAAAAATTGAGTTGTTTGATCCAATTTGTCAGCTAATAAATAATTGCCAAAATTCAACAACTTTTTAGCTGACGCTGTCAAGTTTTGGTTAGAATTAAAAGTTCCAGCACAGTTCGAAAATCTCTATAAATCCCGTCTTAATAATTCGCTTAATGTTTATGTACTAGTATCTTACTATTTACATACTTTCTACTCTAATGACAAATTAGAGAACGATTATCATTTTCAAATTAATAACTTCCTTTTAAAAATGTTAAATTCTGATGGACTGAACGAATGGGATCTTTTTTGATCCAAAGACGGAGTTTTTAAAACTTTATATGAAAAAAATATTGAAAATCCAATTTTGTTTTGGAAGACAGCTGATTTCTATGCACCCAATATTTCAAAGCTTGCACTAAAATTGCTTAAAATTCCCGCATCGTCCGCAGAAATAGAGCGTCCTTTTTCGAAATGGTCTTTAATTCACACCTTTTTGAGAAATCGTCTGTCTTTCGAACGTTCCAAAAAATTAATGTTTCTTTATGGAACTTTAAGAATGGAAGACGTAAATTTATCTTTGTAGGACTTTGAGTTTGACGAGTTCAACTAATTTAATACCTACATACGTATGAATTTGAGTAACATACATATATTTGATCTCTGAATTCTTTATAATCTTTGTTTTGATATTTTTTGTTTTTATTGAATAAAATTTGTGTTTACATTATAAATGTTATTGTTTATTTGTTTCAATGTTCAGTCACAGTCAGTCAAAAATTTTTTTTAGCTATTTTAGTTACATACATTAGTTACATAAGTTACATTAGTTACGCAGAAAATGAGGTGTAACTAATTACAATTAGTTACGCGTAACTATATGGGTAACTTACTCGGAGTAACTTACGTTGCCAACACTGCTAAAACCATATTGCAGCGATGTGAGGAACTACATCTAGATATGAACAAGTGTGTTGGGCAAGGTTATGATGGAGAGGAAAATATGTCAGGCCACTTAAGTGGGGTACAGAGTAGGATAAGGCAACAGTATCCAAATGCCAGATATGTTCACTGTGCAAGTCATCGCTTGAACCTGGCTCTGTCTAATGCCATGTCAACACCCTCGATTCGCAATTGTCTTGGTGTAGTAAGCGAAATAGCTAATTTCTTCCGAAACCATTCAAATGCAAATAAGACTTTCCAAATCGCCATCTAAAAATACGCACCAGAAAGCAGAAAAAAAGACTTTTGGCCTTTGTAAAACAAGGTTTATTGAAAGGCATGACAGCATTCTCTCATTTGTAGAGCTCTTCAAATGTATTGCTATTATAGTCTTGAAGAAATATCCACCAAGACGTGGGCAATGTCTTTAAAAGCATCAACTCTGTTAGTAGCAATTCAAAGAAGTGATTTTCTGGTAAGCCTCATGGTATGCGAAAAACATTTTAGTTTTTAGTTTAACGCTACCCTTATCAATTTTCCTTCAAAATGAATCTTTAAATTTCGTGTCTGGCAATAAATCACACGAAACAAGTCTTAAGTTTTCTTAAGAACATAAGAGAAACTGCCAGAGACTTTTTCAGAGACGCTTTTCAATCCGCATCACAACTTGCCAGGGATTTATTTGAAGTCAGCATAACAATTCCAAGGCTTTCTTTGAAACAAACAACGCGCTCTAATCCAGAAACATCATGTCCAGAAGACTATTTTAGAGTTTCTATACTTATTCCCTGTCTAGATTCTCTTATTCAAAATCTTACTGACAGATTTATGGTCAACGAGGACGTTTTACTATCGTTTCAAGCTCTGCTTCCAGATTTTGCTGCCGCCAATCGAGTAAATGAAATGGAAAATCTAACACTCTACTTCGATAACGCAATATCCTTGTCAGCTGTTAAAGCGGAGTACATACTCTGGTGCGAAAAAAATTCATCAATGGATCCCTCTTCCTATGTTCTGAAACTGCTAGATATATGTGACAAGACCTACTTCAGGAGCATAAGCTACTTGCTTACAATTTTGGCCACACTACCTGTTACAACAGCTAGCGTTGAAAGAACCTTTTTAACGATGAAAAGGATCAAAGCAGTATCCCGAAGCGTTATGGGCCATCCAAAACTAAGCGCACTTGCAATGCTGTCTGTTCACTCAGGTATTGATGTGGATCTGAAGTGATCGACATTATGTCTAAAAAAAAGACAAGGCGTTTATTGCTGTAAAAATCCAAACTATTTATTTAATTAAATAAAAAAAAAATACAAACAAAAATAAAACATTTACATTATGTAATTTTTTTTTAATTAATTAATTAATATAAAAAATATAGAATTACTTCTTCGAAATTGAACAAGCCCCCCCCCGAACCGAAATCCTGGCTACGGGCCTGCATGACTCCGCCTATACTTGAAAGCGGGACGAATCTTCTTTCGCACTCGTTCAGTTACTAGAGTCCTTAAAAATCTTGACATTCACAAATCCGCTGGCCCGGATAGTATCCCCGCTATTGTTCTGAAGAGGTGTTCTTCAACGCTGGCAAAACCACTGCGTAAGCTTTTCCATATGTCCTATTCTACAGGTCTCTTTCCGAGTGGATGGAAAACTGCATTTGTCCAGCCTGTCCCTAAAAAAGGCGAATCCTCTTCACCATCTAACTATCGTCCAATTGCACTTACGTCCCTTCTTTCCAAGGTAATGGAAACACTGATCAATTTTCAGCTTAAGAAATATCTTGAAGAACGGAAGATTCTTAATGACCGGCAGTATAGCTTTCGTTGCAATAGATCCACTGGTGATCTTATGGTTTATCTCACAGAACAGTGGAACAAATCTTTACATCGTTTTGGAGAAAGTAAGATTATTGCACTTGATATTTCAAAGGCATTTGATAGAGTTTGGCACCAAGCTCTCTTATCGAAAATGCGTGCATTTGGTATTGATGAGTCCCTTCTTCGTTGGGTTAGAAATTACCTTTCGGGCCGTTCAATTCAAGTAGTATTGGACGGGTTCAAATCTGATATCCACAAAATAAACGCTGGTGTGCCCCAGGGCTCCGTTTTGTCTCCGACACTTTTCCTAATTTTTATAAATGATCTTTTGTCTGAAACTTCTATCCCACTTAATTGTTTCGCTGATGACAATACCCTCAGCTTCTCATATTCGTTTTTACGTTCTCATCCTTGTTCTTCGGATGTGGGCTACCAACGGCAGTGTATGATAAGCTCATTAAATCTTGACAGCATTGTCCAATGGGGAATCAAAAACCGTGTAGAATTTAATGCTTCGAAAACTCAATGCTGTCTACTGTCAGAAAAGCGTAACCTTCCCCCAATGCCACTATCCATGAGTGGTACTTGTATCGAGGAGACTGAACAGCTATCAGTCCTAGGTATGTGCATAACAAACCACTTGTTGTGGAGTGATCACATATTTGACATCGCCAAAAATGCTGCTAAATGTTTAAGTTTTCTCCGAAGATGCAAAAAGTTTTTTACCCCTTCTGATCTGGCTATAATATATAAAGCCTATATTCGTCCGAAACTCGAGTACAATTCCCATATCTGGGCAGGTGCTCCTATAACCTACTTGAGTCTCCTAGACAGAATTAAAAAGAGAGCTCTAAAAATGATAGGCGACCGTTGTCTAACTGAAACTTTTGTATCTCTCGAGCACCGTCGTAAGGTTTCATGCCTGTCATTATTTTATCGCTACTTTCATAAACAATTATCTAATGAAATAGCCAGTTGCATTCCTCCCCTCAAACAATTCAACCGTAATACCCGTTCTTCTGGGAATGCTCATCAGTTTACCCTTGAGCCCAATTTCGGATGTACTGTAAAGTACAGAGATTCTTTCTTTAGTCGCACTACACGAATGTGGAATGCTTTACCAGACTCAATGTTTCCCAATCATTACAATGTGCAGACATTCAAAACCAATGTGCATCGGTATCTCCTTTCTAATCCTATCCTCCCTTCCTAATTGCTCGCACTGTGATTAATCATCATAAGGGTATTCATATCCCCTTGAGTGCGCGTATTATATAAAAAAAAAAGTAACTTCTAGCTCTAACATTGAAAATTGTAATTCTAACTCATCAATATACATAAGTAGGGCAAAGCTAATGATTATTATTTGTCCATTGTCTGCTATGAAAAGTGTTTTGAAATAAGTGTAGTTATCATATCTACATCAAAGCAGAGACCGTTCGGAGTCTTATTATTTTGGCCATCTAGAATGCATACAATTGACAAAAATGATATAGAATCATTACAAAGTATGAGATTCAACGCCATGTTTTGCAACTGTTGTTGTTTTTTTAGGCTAATGAGCGTTCTGTACGAATTATTTTCTTGAAGCTATATTTGATTAAAGGCCAAATTATTAGTTTTTCTAAAGGTTTTAAGCAACGCGAAAGATTTTTTCGTACTTCTCCTAAATGCTTTGTCATACCAACAAGATTATAATTACTTATTCTATTGTGAGAGCTCCAGGCAGCTGATATTTTGATGTTGTCAAAAATAAAATCCATTGAGAAATCCACTAACCGGACTTGTGAGATTGATTTCGTGTTGAAGTAGATTTCTTGTATAAATATCGGATTTCGTATTGATCCAACGAAGCTTTTTTCATCAATTTTAAATTTGCTGTCGGAAATCTCATTCATGGGTCCTGAATTCACAAAAGACACATGTATAACAGTACACCTCGAAATCATTGACTATTTCAGCTAGTCACCTCTGACTAAGCAGTAGTCAAATACAGATTAACCCTAAGAAGAAATGACTTTATAACTGCAAGAGATTTTTCTACAGATTTTCTTTTGAATGGAATTCTTCAAAATTTAAGGAAAAAGAATTTCGGAAAACCAATATTCGACTGTTTAAGTCATAAATTATTAAAATGTTTTCATTAGTTTGGTTCACAAACAAAGCTTTAAAATCAACTATCCAATTACTAAAATTGAAGTGATTTGGTGTTATGAAGTAATGTTTTGTGTTGAAGACACAGTTAATAGTATCGATTTGAGGTTATAGTTTTCGAAATATTTTTTATATTGAAGCTTTTTATAGTCCTGAACAAAAGTTTTAAGTAATATTAATATATAGACGTTTGAAAATGTGTAGGATATATAAAAGGTGATTTGGGCTTTTCTGACGAAAATAATTTTAATCTCTTTGCTAACGTTAAAAAAGTACAGTGAATTGTTAACTGTTGGCGTCATTAGACAAGACTATAGTGACATCCCAAAAAAGTAAAAGACTTCTAAAAGTTTAATATAATAAATATTTCCATGGACAATTGCAACATCACAATTGAAAAACACAATACAGACTACAGAGTGCAAGTTTCTTGAATTATTTGCATATATTTAAACTTTGTTTGAAAACAAAAAATATAAAAAATAACTTACCTTCAAAATCAGCCTTAAAGCCACGATAACCAGCATTCCGATGGCCATTCACATAAGTGAGCAACATCCTGCTACTGACAGTAGTTACGACCTCCTTAGCTGCCTTTCCGCAAAATCGTCCAATTAGTGGTGACTTATAATAGTAACCATCACGTATTTCCAGATAGTCCATTTGACATTTCTCCGATTTGAATATATTCTATGTTCAAACCAAAAACAAACAAAAATGAAGCAAAACAAAGCAAACCAAGATAAAGATAAAGATAGAGATAGAGATACAGACAAAAAACATTGACAGCATTTTCCTTTTGAAATGCTGCAACAACATCAAATATACGAGTAAAGGAGGAATATGCTCAAACTTATTGAGTCAATGCTCAGAGTCAGAGCATATACTCTACACAGAGTTCCATAATAATAACGTACCAAATTTTCAAGCCTCAGGACAATCCTCTCACCATGTGTGGCTGTTATTCTCCATTCGCAGCGTTCGGTTTCATTGACAGCAATTGGTGTGAAATACGACGGACTGGCAAAACTTCCAGTATTCTCTTGAAAAGTTCGCCCGCATTTGGGGCATTTGTAGAGTAGTTTAGCCTGCGATATGTCACCGGCACTCAGCCTCAAGCGCTGTCCAATCTCAGGACGTTTTTTACCCTTCACTTCGATTGGCAGTATTGTATCTAGATAGGTGCCTTTGGAAAATGTATTCCTTGCATAGTGCATAATGGAGTCATAGTCGTAGGCCATGCCCAGGGAATCAACGTCGTCTGGCGTCAACTTGTTAAAGTTATAATCTTGTCCCTTCATTATGTTATTGTGTTCGATGACAACGTGCTCCTGACGATCGGGCCTTGTGTGCTCGTGCCAGAAGCCGACGACATGTCCCAGCTCATGCACCACAATGCCGAACTTATCGCAATTCCTGCCGATTGAGATGGCTTGTGGACCATTGCCTCTTTTACCAACAAAAGAACAGCATCTATGTATATACGAAGCCGATACATAATGTTTATGGTATGGAAAGGAAAAGAAAAGATAGATAGTTAGATACATTCATATAACTACAATTGGCAAGTGAAATGTAGTTTCATACACACGAAGTGAATGGTACAGAAAAAAGACACAAAAATATGTAGATTGGTTGAAAAATTGTTTTGTAAGCGGGAGAAATTTCACCAGAAAGTTAAAAGTTCACCAACATTTTTAAATTAAGGCCAAAGCCAAGATGAAATTTAAAATAGACTTTCAAAATTCAGTCTTTTTTATCGATAAATAAAAATGTGCTTCGTTACCAAAAGATGCAATCAAACATTTTTTGTTTTTCTATGTTTCCACTGCTATGTTATTTTGAAAACAAAATTGAACAGTCAAAACTTCTTCTACATAGTATTGCATTGTGGAAAATAAAATTTTGTTTTCTATGTTTGTTTTTTGATAATTTTCCCAAAGTCAAAAAGGTCTTTGAAGCATCTTCTGGAATATTAATTTAATAATTCGTTGATAAAAAGTTCGTCGTAAACTAGCCAATAACAAAAATGTATCGATTCAAATGTTTCAAATCTAAGTTTTCTATGTTTTTGTGATGGCTTTGTTAAAAAGGAATACGTTATTTGGCAGATAATTAATTCTGACAATTTCGATTTAATCTTTCTAAGATTTCTATATATTTGCAATATTTAAATAAACTACATCGAGCAATAATCGCAATTTAAAAAGTAAGATTTTGATAAAGTCGTTTTATGTTTTCTATGTGTTTTTATTTTAAGTTATTATGACACCAAACTCTAACAGTCAAAACTTCCAAATAATGTGTTGTAAAACTTTTTTAAACTATGTTTTTCATGATTTTGTTTCGCTTTTACTATACTCATTTTTAAAGATTCTAAATCACCTCCTTGAACAAGATAAAACTTGACTAAATTTGAATTATGTAATGTTTTAGTTCAAATCTAGTTGAAAAATTAATCAATTTTTTCCGTTTCATGGTTTTTTTCTGGTTTGTTATTTTGACATCAAAACTTCAACAGTCAAAGGTTTTGTAATATTAAATTGCGAAAAAGCAAATTTATACGTGCTATGTTTTCTATGTTTTTTTGCAATCAATAACTGTACACTGTATAAGGATCCTAAAGCATTTTTTGGAACCCGGAAAACAAATTCTAATACCGAGCGTTGCTCGTTGACTCCGATAATTTAAATTTGCCCTATCTAAATTGTCTATGTTTTTGGATGACATTTCTCAGTTCAAATGAAGTTAACAAGCTGTGAATCAACTGTAATTCTCGTGCTATGTTTTTCCTTATTTTGCCCAACAAACTTTCATTGTCTTAACTTCTTATTCGGAATATTGTGTGGTGACAAATAAAATATTGTTGCCTACTATTTTCTACGTTTCTCTACGCAACAAATCAAATTTTGTTGCCTACTATTTTCTACGTTTCTCTGATAACTTTAATAAAGTCATTATATAGTTTTTAAATCATCTGGAATCCAGTTAAAAATATCTTAATTTCAATGGTTTGTCGCTTTCCAAAAGTAAGTTAAGCGCTGCAGACTTAATGTCTATGTTCTTTTAATTTTGTTCTATAATTGTTTTTAATATAAATTTAAATAAATTAATTAATTTATACATTTAATTTATTGGGATAATTTACATTTTTACGTTCTATGTTTTGTTTTTTCAATAAATTGAATTGAAAAACGTAAAAAAACATACAAATTAAACCGTAGAAATCATGGCAATGAGATAAAACAACCAGCGGAAAAGTCCTTAGCTTTAATCTTTATTCCTTTTAGCTTACTTTTTCCATCAAGCTGGTAACTAGAATTCATTTTAGGCCTATAATTTAAATGTTTCCCTTCTACGAACATTTTTTGATAAATTTAAATAAAGTTAACTTACTGACAATGAATAAAGATAATTTGAATTTTCTTGTTCTATGTTTTCTATGTTTTTTTCTGCTTCACTATTTTAACATCAGACCGATAAAAGGCTTTGTTGTCTACGTTTTTTTTAGTCACTTTTCTATAATCTAATACCAAATTTTGTTAGTTAAGTGTGATACTATCAATTTGACATATCTAAATTTTCTATGTTTTTTATCGTTTGACTTTTCTTAGTTCAAAATGAAGTTATCAAGCTACATAGAGTTTTAAGCCATAAAATTATAAATCTGAATGACTTTGATAACCCTTAAAAATAATCGTTAGTAAGTTTAACAGTCTATCATTTTGTTTTACGTATTTTCAATGTTTTTTTTTTTTCAAGCTAATACTAATAGCTCTTGGTTTGGTTTTACAATTTTAACATTTCTTTCTACGTTTTCTATGTTTTTCTGATATCTGTTTTAAAATACTACGTGCTTTATTCTATTTTGTCTTTTCAACAAAATTAAATGAAATATGTAAAGATATGCTAAATATACTCGTAAATATAGAAAACTTCGAAAGTTCGGTCCAAAAGATTTAAAATTAAATATTAATTGCTTACTGTTTCCCAGATTTTTAGATTTTATATTTTGATTGAATTGCTAGGAACTAAATAATTTGCAGATAACTTAGTGTTATTTATTTCTACGTTTTCTATGTTCTTTGTAATGTCTATGCTTATTAGCAGGAAATTAACTAACTTGTAATGAAATGTGTCAATTTCGATATTTTCATTAGTTTATTTTCTATTTTTCTAAGAAATTCGAATGAAATGCATAAATAGATATAAACATAGTACTACTCAAAAAAGGAAAAAAGTAACCCGTTGAACAGATCTAGGTTCAAGAGTTGACTTGCTTTGTTAGTTTTTTGTCAGTTTTTAAATCAGTAAGTTTGATTTTATTAGATTTCCATTGAAATTCAAAGCACTAATTTTTTGATAACTAGCCAATATTAATATGCAAAGCCAATTAAATGTGGCTTATTGTGGTGTGTAGTAATTAAATTATAATTTTAAATATTTATATGCACTTCCTTCTATGTTAAGCATTTGTTGGTTTCTTGGCAGTTTGTATCATCGTTATAATTTAAGAATATTTTTTGCCACCTTGACTTCATTAAAACAGATAATCAAAAAACATAAAAAACATCGCACGCAAGAAATATATATACATATGTAAATGATTGATAAATCAATCAATTAAATAGTCATAAAAGGTTTTTTTCACTCTAGGAAGTAAATTTTTAATTTGATATCAGGTACTCATTTCTACAACAACAACAGAAAAACATAGAAAACATCGAATAACAAATTCGAAGATATTGCACATGATTATCTGCTAAATATTTAATCATTTTTTATTTGCGAATATTGTTTCACCTGTTCATGGTTAAGCCTTTATCTCTTAAAAAATATATCAGGCCTTAGCTGAAGTACAAACTTTTAGGTGCCTGGTGAAATTTTATTAGATGCATGCACAGTGTCGGTGCTTAATTCTCCAACATTCCTTGATACGCATGCATAATCCGCTTTGCTTTCTAGCTGAAAATTTTGTATGTACCCACAGTGCATGCAGTTATAGTTTCGTCCTCCAAGTTACAATGTGATGTATAGATAGATTGTCTGCTTACATATAGATTGATATATACATTGTATATAGAGAAGATAAACTCACCCACAATTTCGGACGGTAAAGACAATATAATTGGGATGGTTCTCTGGGTCACGCTCGACGAATTTGATGCATGTAAAATTTTCCCAATGGAGCATGGCTTGCTTGAAGAGCGCTTTGTGAAATCCACTAAAGTTGCCATCTATTTCATATGGAATGACGCCGTAATCCCAGACACGTTCCTTTTTGGCAGTAACTGCTCGCGCTGTACGATGATGGTGTTCCAAATGTTTTAAATGCCTGTGTAGATGGAGTAACATAAAAGACACAATATTTTTTGTTTTTAGTTTCTTGTTTTAGTAAAATATACTTTTTGTTATGTTGGAATGGATAGAAGTTGCTATATGGGTATCTCTGGATAAGCTGTGTTGGAATTGTGTTTTTTTCTTTTTTTAGTAGAATGATGGATTATTTTTTTAATTCAACTTTGGTATTTATCTATCAAAGAGTTTCCTGCTTTTTTTTCTGAAGGGTGCTTTGGGATGTGTGCAACAAAAGTCAAACACAAAAGTGATATTGAAAATATATCAAAGGATGTTTTTTGTAAAGGATTCCAACCGAGCACTAAGCACTAAGGGTTAGAATATTGACTCAAGGAAAAAGCTTGTGTCTGTTTGAAGATACATGAAACGGTCCAAAGCTAATATTATATGACTGCCTAATTTTTTGATCTTTAAATTCATTTTATTTCTTTTATTAAAAATTATTAAATTTAAGAAATTTTACAAAACAAATAACGTTTAAAAAACAGTCAGGAGTCTAAATATGGAATGATTTGATTTTTGTCAATTTACTTTTTTAAGCAAAATGTGAAACTCCAAATTCTTCCGATATGCGGTCAACATGTAAATGGAACTATATTGTCATCGAAGTTATACAAATTGTTTTGATAGTAGATAACCGAACTATGTGTTTTAGATGCTGTTGGACACTCGGATATCCAAATAGTAAAGATGCTCGGCCTTAGATTCAGATTCCATATGATTTGAACGTATCCGGATATTATGGATGTCTTAATATCCGAAATATAAATGGAATCAAGGTTCAATATCTTCGGATATCTTATTCAAAGGGATTGCTTTGAATATCTGAATATATACCAATGTTATCAATGAGAAAGTCACTTTGTTTGTTTGTTTGTTTGTCCGTTCTTCACGTCGCAATGGACCATTATTATAACATGATTTTTTGGGTGGAGGTAGTTACAAGGCTGAACACTGTTTTAAGCTACTTTTCACTACGTTAAAATATGTTATTCATAGCTTATTCCGCTAGATCCACAGGTAACACTACTAATTAGATATGCAATATATTATTTTTACAACACTATTTAGTAGCACCCGTGGCATGATGGTTATTGCTTATTATTTAATAAGAAGCATATCATTAGGTGTTGACTGCTTTTTGACTTATCATCGTGTCCTATGATTAGACGTATGATGACAGTAATGCACGAAGCTTTGCTGAAACACTATTAAAATAGGAGATGAGCTGTTAATATCTTAACCGGTGTTTGAAGGGATACACATTTAATTATTCCTCGATTCCTTATTCAAGTTCAATTCCTCATTATAGTTAGTTTGACTATGGCAGTTGATAAGGCGCAATGGAAAACATTAAAAGTAGCTTGGATCAACCTAGATCGTGCTTTATCACTTTAACAAACAATAGACCGCCTTTTCGTTGTTTTTGCCTGTAGAAAGCTTAACATCTAACTCATGTATACTTGCTCCTTGAATGTCTCAATGTAATATTTAGATTTTTTTTAATTCGCAGGCAAAGCCACAGATAGCAGCTAGTATTGTATTATTAAAAATACAGTTTTCACATCCCATTCAATCCGGATGATTTAGGGTTATCTGATTAAAGCGTTTTTCAATAAGACGTTTCATTTTAAAATGTCCCCTATTTGGGCAGCTGTTACTTTTAAAGCTGTCATCTTCTAAAGTTTGATAAGCAAAAACTAAACTAGAACTAAAAATGAAACCACAGATTCTTCAACAACACTTTGAAATTATTAAAATTTATTACAAAAATGGTGACAATTATACAAAAAAACTTCGAGCAATGAAAGCACTTTTGGATCGTAGTGAATGAACAACTTGACTGACATTACTGAAACTGATGGCAAAGTTTGAGATGTTGTGACAAGTTAATGATGTTGAAAAACAAGTTTATCGATTCCTATTCGATCTTTGGAATAAGACATTCCACTAACGACCCTGCAATGTTTTGTGTATAAAGAGAGAGGCCTTAAGCTTTTTAAAATTTAACTAACAGAAGAATTGAAGTAAGTCTATCATAAGAAACGTAGCGTTTTGAAAACATATTCAGTGATAACGGCGATTTGAGCCTCGGAAGCCACGTTAATATGCAGAATTATCCCATTTGGGCCACGTGATAAATAAGATATATGAAATTGCTAGAAAATATATTCAAAACCCTAAACATTAAATTCGTGAAATTATCGAGGACGTACAGCCGCAAGTGAACCAATTTGTCATGGAATACTTCATGTTAAGTATGTGGCAGCACTCATCTGTAAAACGCGTCGATAATAACACTGAGATTGCTTGTGATCTTCCTTTTCAGAAACCTCTGTTCGTTTCGATACCATTCACTTAGATAAAATAGGCCCCCTACCAACACCTGAAGATTTTCGCTACAGTCTTGATTGATTGTTACACACAATGGCCTGAACCCATTCCGCTGATTTCGATATAAGGGCGAAGACAGTGGCCGAAGCTATTTGCCGAGAATGGATACCACGGTTTGGTGTTCAGTCCAATCTGTTGGAAGAGTTAGGTAAATCGTTGGCTTTTAAAAGGAACGGAATAACATCACACAAGCCAATGAGTTGATCGAAAAATGGCTCTCTCTCTCTCTCAAGGTCGCACTCATACGTTACAAAGTCCAGCAATGATCTTAAATCTTACCGTGGATTGTATTAGATTTGAGAACCGCAACCGAAATCAAAGATAAAACGATCAATGTCAGTATTGATCGACTCAATCCAGTATTCTTAGAAAATCCTAAACTTTCAGGCAACCATTCGAAACCTTTTATAAACTGAAGTCAGCCAGCCAGGCCAAAGAAAAGAGTAGCTTTTACCGATTTTAATCTGCCTAGTGACAAAGTAATCTATCAAATAATTGAAAACAAGATCAGGCAGACTTGTCAAGCCAACTTTAAGCTATTGTGCCCCGCTACCTGGCTAACAAGGAGTTGGTACTGTAGCAGCACTCATCTGCAAAGCGCGTTGGTTACCGAGCATAAAGTCCGTCAAGATTTCTTGGGATCTTTCTTTTTAGACACTCTCTGGTGACTTTGACCTTACATGGGTAGGTAATAGTTTTTAAGCTTAATAAAATTATTCAATTTGGTCTTTAAGATTTTTCAAAATAAATATTTGAAATTAATGAAACTCAGACATTTCCAAAAGGGTGTAGTGGTGCGAATGTAGCCATTTTTCTTTGTCAATGGGATACTTCCACTTTTACAATGAACCTTTGATTTTTCTGTAAAAAAAACTCGTTAATGTCAATATTAAACTTCTTATTGGAAAGTCCTATACTTCATTAAAAAATCCAATTAGGGTTGTGTTGGATCATGATTCAGATGCGGATTAAGTCAAAACTCAATTTCCTAATTTAACTATCCGGATATTCGACTTTCTGCAGATTTTAATCAGAATTCGTGAAAATCGCCCTTAATTGGTAAGAGAATACTCTTGGAAGACTTTCATAGACTGGCCAAGAACTCTAGTGTGTCATCACATTTTCTCTAATTTAAAATCAGCATTCTACTGTTCGAGTATACGAGTATCATCTCATGGAATCATTTCATCATTTTTGCATTCCCCTAAGAGAGATTTCACTGTACCCCCTTACTAAATTTATGGATGTTCCAAAAATCCACACACTATGGACTAACGGATTTATTAGAATTCTATTCTTTTTTTGTTATATTTTTGGTTTTAAATTCAAAAAACTTTTCCCAAAAACTAAAATTAATTCTTATCCCATATAGACGCAACCACAGATACCAGATATACCCATACCCAACCCCAGCACGATTTCGACATGCCCAAATGAACTCAAAAATTATTATACTTATGATGGAATATTGAAAAATACAGTATAATATTTTTTGTGTTTTAAAGGTTTTATTTTTTAAAAAAAGTTCAAAAAAATAAGAAAATAAAATCGCAAATTGAAAACTTACTCCTCATTTTGTAATTGCATTTCAAGAGATGTGTTCACTTCGGCATTGATTGCGTCCATCGTTGATTTCCTTTTGGAGAGGATTTCCAGTTCATCCATGTTTTCAGACGAATAATTAAAACTTTTAGCAGTTATGAATTTGTGATGAGACTTTGCTGGCACAGCTGCTGATGCTGATTTTGATTCTGATGCTGATGCTGATAAAGCAGCTTCTCCTATTGCAGGTTGGGCAACTGGAGTTGATGACGTCTGATGATGGGCATGGGGATGTGCTTCTGCTTCTGCTTTTGCTTTTGCTTCGTGCTTTGGTTCTGGTTCCACTTCTACTTCTGGTACTTTTGGTTCTGGTGGCACAGATTCAAGGAGAGACATATCACTTGTGGGTTTGGTTATTGAAGCAAGGGATTCGGTAGCTGATATCCATTCAGTTGGAAGCGATTTTGTATGTTTGTTGTGAATTCGGTTGTGAAGTTTTGGATTATCGTCGGCAGTCAAAACGGGACGATTTAGTTCTGCTTTAAGTTTTTCCAGTCGAGCATTATAGTCACGTGTTGGTTCAGAACTACGTCTATAGATATATGTATGTATTTGTATGTAGATGCGACAGTGATGGGATGAATATAAATGATAAAATTTAGAATTTTATTTAGATTAGATGAGTTGTATATATTTTATGTTTTTAATAACAAATTCAATATTCAGAACCCTTTTATATTTAAACATAATCCACTCAAAATTCATTCAAAAATCTTCCTCAAATTAAATATTTCATTTAGGATTTAGTTGAAGTTTATGCTTTTTATGTGTATTGTCTATAATATGTATATATATTATTCAGGGTAGATTAAATGGGATTATAAAAAGTATAACGTTCTTAAAGCTTACTACAATCTCAAATATATCATGTAAAACTTACAACTTAATTAGAACGTCATAATGAAATCTTAAATCAAAAAACATTTTTTTATTATTTTACAAAAACTGGATGTCATGTACTTTTTTAAAAAACATGTCTGGCCAAAATAAATTAATATTTATGCAGAAAGTATAAAGAAGAATTGTTTAATAATCCGACTGGTTAATTATTTAAGTGTCATCGTTTTATCTGTATAATAAAGGGTGATTTTTTAAAAGCTATAGAAAAGTTTAAAACAAAAAAAACACATACAATTCAGAAAAATGCATGAAATCTTCAATAGTACGGTCCATATAATTTAATGTTTGAAGATTATTTCATACAAATGTTGACCTTGACTGCGCCCCAAATGATCCATCCGCTTAGTCCAATTTGGGCATATAACTTTCAAACATTTCGGCCAGTAGCTCACGAATAAATGCTTCAATGTTGTCTTCCAATGTGTCAATTGAAGCGGACTTGTCTGTATAGACATGAGCTTTAACATAGCCCCACAAAAAATAGTCTAAAGGCGTTAAATCGCACGATCTAGGCGACCAATTGACCGAAATGAAATGTTTACCGAACTCGCCTCTCAATAAGTCCATTGTTGCGCGTGCTGTTTGGCATGTGACACCGTCTGTGTTGAAACCACATGTCGTGCAAGTCAAGCTCTTGCATTTTGGGCAAAAAAAAGGTGGATATCATCTCACGGTAGCGCTCACCATTCACAGTTACGTTACGTTTCGCATCATCTTTGAATAAGTACGGTCTAATGATGCCACCAGCCCATAAACCGCACCAAACTGTGACTTTTTCTGGATGCATTGGTAGCTCTTGCAATCTTTCTGGCTGATATTCACTCCAAAATCGAAAATTCTGCTTATTTACGTATCCATTGAGACAAAAATAGGCTTTGTCGCTGAACCCAATTTTTGGTAAAAAAGTGGATCTTTGGCAAACTTTCCAAGAGCCCATTTACCAAAAATTTTACGTTGCAGTAGGTCGTTCTAGATTTCCAGATGATAAAACAACGTTTAACCGTATAAGCAACAATCTTAAAAAACAAATTTACAAATTCAAAAATGATTCACTCAGTACATTCCTAAGGAATTTAACGACTGATGCTTCAACCGATTTTTCGCTATGGAAAGCAGCCAAGCGCCTGAAAAGACCACAGTTACAAAACTCGCCCTTGAAATCTCAAGATGTTAAATGGATCGGTAACCCGAAAGAAAAAGCTAACCTTTTCTCTGAACATCTTGCGAATGTTTTTAAGCCATACTCATCAAACGCGGCTGAAAATAGCTAACAGTTTGTTGATAAGATAGATGAAAGTGAAATACCAATTGTAAGACTTAAAGAAATAAAAAGTATGTGTTTACATCAACTATCAAATAAAAAATCACCAGGTTACGATCTAATTACTGCTCAGGTTATGAAAGAAATGCCATTGAAAGCCTTCATAAAACTCCAATATATAATAAATGCATGCCTTAAGCACCGGTATGTCCCGCACCATTGGAAAATTGCTGAAGTAATTGTCATACCAAAGCAAGGTAAACCACCAACAGAAGTGACGTCTTACAGACCAATATCGCTTATACCAATTATGGCAAAAGTTTTTGAAAAACTGCTTCTGAAGAGACTCAGCAAAATCATAGAAGAAAGAAGGTTAATCCCAAACCATCAGTTTGGCTTTAGAAATAAACATTCCATGATAGACCAAGTTCATAGAATATCGGATGTAATAGAAAAAGCATTGGAAGAAAAACAAGTATGTTCAGCTATTTTCTTAGATGTTGCTCAAGCTTTTGACAAGGTTTGGCATGAGGGACTTGAGTACGAACTGCAAAGGGATCTTCCCAGGCAGTACTTTGAAATATTAAAATCGTACATTTCAGACCGATTGTTTAGAGTAAGGTACGATCAAGAATACTCGGAATTGAAGAAAATAGAAGCCGGTGTACCACAAGGAAGTGTCCTAGGTCCTACACTGTATTTACTATACACAAGGGATATTCCAGTTGGTAATCACACCATAATGGCTACTTTTGCAGATGATACTGCAATTTTGGTACCCGACAAATGTGTCTCTAAGGCAGCAGTAAAACTACAAAATGCCGTCGACACAGTGAGAGCTTGGACCGACAAATGGCGTATCAAACTCAATGAAAAAAAATCTTCACATATAAACTTTACAAATAAAAAGATAAACAATATTCCAATTTTCATTAATAATCAGCTGTACCTTACACCAATACGGCCAAATACCTTGGAATGACTTTGGATGCAAAGCTAAAGTGGAAAGAGCACATCAAAAAGAAAAGAGAAGAACTAAACTTGAAATATAGAAAAATGTACTGGTTACTTGGTAACAACTCTGATTTATCAATCCAAAATAAAATAATGCTGTATAATCAAGTACTAAAGCCTGTATGGACCTATGGAATCCAATTATGGGGCTGTAAAAAGAAAACAAATACCGAAATCATCCAAAAATTCCAAAACAAAGTCCTTCGTGGAATAGTTAATGCAACTTGGTACATAAGAAATACCGATCTACATCGTGACTTACAAATAGAAATGGTTACAGAAGTTGTTAAAAAATACGCTGTATCACACAATTAGAGACTGCAAAGTCATACTAATTCTGAAATGGAGTCCGTCTTGAATATAAGAAACCATGTTCGGAGATTAAGAAGAACCAAGCCTCATGAGCTTATGGTCTAAAAAAACATGGGAAAGTATTTAAAGTTTAAACTTCCCCTAAAGTGATTGTAAAAAGTTAAGAAAGAAAAATCTGATGTCGATCCTTCAAGATTGGTCCGGATGAAGAGGTGGTTTTAGTGGTTAAGAGTCCCACACTACTTGGTGTCGAATACTGCAAAGTGTCTTTTGAAGATTTCCTCCTGTCAAAAAAAAAAAAAGGTCGTTCGGCTTCAATTCTTGCACCAGCTTTTTTTTTAAAGGCATCACACCTAAATCCTTCCGCAAAATTTTCCACGTTGTTGAGTAACAGAGGCCCAATTGCTGCGAACGTCGACGAATCGATAATTGATGGTCATCATTAACACTGGCCGATACAGCTGCGATATTTTCTTCAGTTCGCACCCTACGTAAGCGTGTTGGTGGTTTAATGTCCAACAATGTAAATTTGGTGCGAAATTTAGTCAGAATAGCCCGAATAGCCGCTTCAGTGGGTCGATTAAACTGACCATAAAATGGAAGAAGCGCGCTATGAACTTTCTTAACAAAGCACGCATTTTGATAATAAAATTCAATAATTTACAAGCGTTGTTCGTTTGTAAAACGATTCAATTAAATTAAATTATTGACCAAACTGAAGATGTTTGACATTGAAATAAAACACGAAACGTGCGTCAGCTCTTTAAACCAGTGTTGCTAAAAAGATAATAGCTAAAAAATCACCCTTTAAAAACAAAAGATTAAACTTATTTTGAAAATGTATATTTGATTTTTATTTACGCGTTAACTCGAGTACAAATCGAAGAATTCAAAAGTAAATCTTAAAATCACTCTCATGTTCGTTATTTTGTAAACATTTTAATAAGCCACTTTATATGAGACACCTATTCGAGTATAAAAGAACATTTAATACTCGTCGCACATTGGACCAAATGAGGCATCATATAATTAAATTTTCATTGGGGAAAAAGAGCGAACATATAATTTTAGCTTAAAAGCTTTTATTTTCACACTCTCACCTTCCAGGCCACACTTAATTGATTGCCCTTTTTAAGTGAGTTACCGTTCAATAAAATATCTTATTAACTCAATTCAAGCACCTGCGTTTTTCTTATTTTTTTTTTGTATTTTGGGGGGAAAACCAACCTACGTTTACCGGTTAATCGGAAGGTATATCATTCACACTCATCCCCCTTTCCCTTCTCTTACCATCTTCTAAAAGCTAAGGATTGTTCGAATATACGAATATAAAAGATGTATACGTACCGATTTTTTCTACCTCTTCGATGTCGTCTCCTTACAATCCCATCAGCATGCAGGAACTCGACGTCGTCCAATTTTACCCCATTGCCTCCGGCATTGCTGTAAACATTTGGCAAAGTCGATCTCGATGTTGGAATCGATGTTGGTAATATAATAACCTTTCGTTCCGAAACAAAATTGTTTCCTGAATCGTCTTCGATGTCTTTTGTGTTCGATTGGATCTTTCGTCGGTCGACATTTCGAATGCTATGATTCACTGTTGAGGATTTATTCAATTTTTCTGCCTCAGCTGTGAGCTGCTGTTGTCGAAGTCGGATCTGTTCCATAGTTTCACTTCTCATCAGGTCACCAGGACTCAAACCAGGTGAACCATTGCTATTGGTTATCGTATTCCCAGGAGGATATTCGTCCATAGTAATCGGTTTTTCTCGAATCGAAATTTTCGGTTCGAAATTCTCTGTTTCCGCCGGATATGAACTCTCCTTTGGTTGTCTTGTAATGATTTGGTTTTTTAAATTTTTCGTCGAATAATCGTACGGTGTGGCGGGATGGACTTTAACTGGTTCATTGGCTGACTGTGGAAGAGAACCAAAAGAAAAATCAACACAGAAAATTTAATTTCAATACTTTAATGGATGTACAAAGAATAAATATACGAAATGCAATGAAATGAAATGGAATGATGTGTTCGAAATTGTATTTTGAGTTCTGTGTTTTTTTGGGAAGAACAGAAATGTGCAAATTTGTGCTCCCGATTTGCATGAGAATTCAATTAAGCTCCATCAGAGCTCACCTTCTCGATTCAGTTTAGTCTGGTATACTTTTTACCTTTATGCACAACTATTCATCGATTTGGTTAAGGTCATGCTGATATTGTTTTCGTAGAATAAAATATTCTTAAGCAAGGTAAATTTGTATAAATGAATGGAAAATAGATAAACATTGTCGCTGTCGAACAATTTGCTTACATAATTAAATTTTAGAATGTCATTGAAAGTCTTTCCGGTGTTTATGCCAGAAGGAATCTTATGATTATTGCCAAACATCAGACTTAATGGTGGAGACTTAGTTATCACTTCATTTTGATAATTTAACATTGTGTTATGGTAAATTTAAATCGTAGAACAGTTTATTGGAGAGGAAGTCAACTGTTTTATGATAATCATACTGTACTGAAAAAATTGAAGTGGAAAATATTTAAAAAATGAAATTTAACGCATTCTAAGATTTCGTTTTAAGTTAAACATGAAGGTTAGGTTAGGTTGAGGGGCTGACAGTTGATGTCTTATCCGTCACACTTAGATCAATACAGATCCATTGTGATACCCGTGAGTAATTGCTACTCAAGCTAATAAGAAAAACCTATGTGTTCATTTAGTCAAGCCATTTAGAGGCTTTGACGAAGTTCAGAATGCTAGTACCTGGCGTACTATAGAGAGTTCTTTTAAATCCCCGAAGAAAAAGTTGCCAAGCAGTTTCTTCCTTTGATGGGAGAGCGCGGGACAGTGACACAGAAAGTGCGAAGTGTCTTCATGCACCTCCTCGTCACCGCATCCTCTGCATAGATCATCTGGACTGATTCTCATCTTTTTCATATGATAACCTAACAGATGACCGGTGATTATGCTTACAAGAGATCGAAGTGATCCCTTTTGTAGCTGCATAATTCTTTCCGTTCTTTGTTTGTTAAAACAGGGCCAGATCTTTCTTGTAGTGCCGCAGGTGTCAAGAAGGTTCCACCTTTCATCGGCCTTAATTGTTATTCTTTTTGAGATTTCCTGTTTTAAATAACAGGTAGGGATGCTAACTAGCTGAGCTTGGCTTACGTCAAGCATTGACCCTAATCTTGCTAATTCATCGGCTTTCTCGTTGCCTACTATATCGCTGTGGCCTGGGACCCAGCAGAGTCTAATGTTGTGCTGTGCGCCAAGAACCTTAAGCTCTTCGCGGCAGCATGAAACAAGCTTCGATTTTACCTCAGTTGCAGTAATCGCTTTTATTGCCGCTTGGCTATCAATGTAAAAGGTGATATCAGCTCGTGGTATCGCCATCATTGATACCTTTTTAGCAGCTGTTGTCACTGCCAGGACCTCCGCTTGGAAGACACTGCTGTGGTTTGGAAGCCTAAGCGAGGCGGTCAACTTGAGAGATTCAGAATAGAAGCCTGCCCCTATAGACCAGTGTCCATTTTAGAGCCATCAGTATAGATAGCTATTGACGACTCACTGGAGTATGGTATATTATCTATCCATTCCTCTCTGCTTGGGATGGCAGCTTGGAATGGTTAATGAAAATCAAGTTCGGGTATTTTTTAGTCTGCTGTATTACTATGACCCATAATTTTATGAAAGATCTGGGCGTGTCCTATGGAACTGTTTATCCAGACTTTAGTTTGACTAAGTCTCAGGGCACTTTTGGCCGCAGATTCTTGAACAAAGAGGTCTAGGGGAATCAAATTGAGTATAACTTCCAGTCCCGCAGTTGGAGTGGATCTCATTGCTCCCGTAATGCCAGTGCACGCAAGTCTTTGAACTTTTGTCAAAGTTTTCAGGTTCGTGCTCTTTTCTAAAGCTTTCCACCATACCAAATTACCATAGGTTAGTATTGGTCTAATTATTGCCGAATACATCCATCTGATAATTTTAGGGTTTGGTCCCCAGGTTTTCCCGAAAATTCTATTGCATGAGTAAAAGGCAATCGATGCCTTTTTGAATCTATCTTTAGTGTTCAGGCCCCAATTTAGTTTTTTATCTAAGATCACACTGAGGTACTTTGCGTGATCAGAGATTTTAAGAGGGCAGCCTTCGATTGAAGGAATTTTAAAATCAGGTATTTTACGCTTGTTAGTAAATAGCACTAGTTCTGTTTCAGCTGGATTAACTGTCAGCCCACAGTTCCTAGTCCATTTGCTTACCAACGAGAGAACGTATTCGGTTTGTTCACTGATAGTGGGTAGGAACTTGCCAGTCGCTAGCAATGCAAGATCATCAGCGTAGGCTATTATCTTTACTCCACTTGATTTCAGTTTAGAGAGTATACCGTTCATGACAAGAACCCAAAGTAGCGGTGAGAGAACTCCACCCTGAGGGGTGCCTCTGGATGTGGTTACTCTCACCCTTTCTTCCGCTAGCTCAGAGTTAATTTGTCTCTTTCGGAGCATACTCATTATCCACTGTGTTATTACTTTTTCGACTTTGTGGTCGTCCAAGGCTTGCTTCACTGTTTCGTTCTTCACGTTATTGAAGGCTCCCTCAATATCCAAGAACGTTGCAAGGGTGTATTCCTTGTCATTCAGTGATTTTTCTATGACGCTGACAACATTGTGCAATGCCGTTTCAACGCTTTTTCCTTTAATGTAGGCATATTGAAGTTAAACATGAAGGAATAGATTAAAAATTGTTCTATCAATACAACGAAAACACAAATTATAGGTGTAATAAATAAACTACGTGAAATAAGATCCGTAGGACTTCAACGTTTTCAATGAATATGGTATTAAGACTCACGAAATATTGTTTAATTATTGAAGAAAGTTTCCAAAAATTACAATATCAAGGCGTTTACCTTCAGAATTCGGCTTGTATAACATTTATCTAGATTATGGATTGACTTCAATGGCCTAAGAGATAATTCTAGTCGCTTGTGGTCTGAAATTTGGGTCAAGAGAAGAAGGATTCGCACCCATTTAAAAAATGATAATGTTAGAATCTGTTGATAACTAAAAATAAAATTAATGATCGAACATTTTAGGCTGTTTTTTATTTGGAAAATGGTAGCCAAAATTTGGGTAAATGTTTTAGCAGCCATAAAAAAGGTGATGATTTATTTAAAGGTAATTGCCAGAATTTCAAGGAAATATAAAATTAAAATGTGTTCAGAATAAAACAATTTAGAAATGTTAGAAGTGAAATTTTGATAATTTTCAACGTTTGGGTAAATTATTATTTTTAATTAAAGACAAATTTTCTTTGAATGATTATAAATGTTTTGAGCAATTATCCAAAATAACTTGGAAGCCAACATCTAGAAGGTATTTTGATTTTATTTTAAAATTTAGGTATTAGCCCATTTTTTAAAGTTTCGTATAATAGTGAGTTAATTTTTTGGTTGGTAGATTTTATTCTCAAGTCTTACAATTTGATTAGCAGATGCTTAGTTGATTTTGCATCATTAAGGAAATCGTCAGTAATTATCAAATGTCTTATACAATAAAAACCGAAAGTTTAAAATATCTTGAAAATGACAATATTGGTAGAAACAAATTGTTAGTTCGTACAATTGTAAGACATTTGGGACAATTTCTTATAGATAGATCTGTAATAAAGATAAGACTAAGAAGTTTAATTGAGTAAGCAAACAACAAGCTAACTAGTTAACTTTCCTACCAGCTTTTTTACCTAATTTTTTGAACGTGTTGTTAAAACCAAAAGCTTCGAATACAACAAGACAAAAAATAGACACAAAACAACGAAATGTAAGTGTTTCCACTGTTTGCTTTTTTTGAAAGCTTTCAATTTTTGTTTGCTTCTCTTAATTGGGAGTAGTACCCGTAGCATGATGGTTAGTGCGTTGGACTGTCACACCAGAGGTCGTGGGTTCAATTCCTGCCTGTGCCATCTTAAGTTTGTTTCACGGGTACTGCCTCTTGCGATGAATTGACGAATTCTCCAAGAGCAATTATTGTCATGAAAGGTGCTTTCTCAAATTAGCCGTTCGGATTCGGCTTAAAACTGTAGGTCCCCTCCATCCCTGACAACATTACTCGAATGGTTGAGAGTTGTAAGTCACTAGGCTCTAGTTCTCAACGGACTGTTGCGCCACCCAATGTATTTATTTATTTATTTTATCTATTAATTGGAACTCCTTTTGGCTGTCGTAAAATAAACTTACAGAGGCTTAATTTTAAATGAATTTTTTGCAGATATGTATTTATATTGACTTAAATTAAAGTAAGTTTGTTCGACCTTCAATCTCTAATTTAATTAATTTAAAAATTGCAAATAAAAGTAGAATTACCGAAATAAGTCGAGTCATTCGTGGCTGAATTATTTGAATTACCGCTAACGTTATCGAGCGGTCTAGTATAGGGTCCGCCATCTAACTTTTTTTTTCAACTAGTACTTATTTCGTGAATGGTAACACTTAGCTCATGTCTGATTTCACAGATAATTAGTTTCCACTGAAAGAGTACGATTGTGCATACGCTTGAACAACGCTTAGAAAAGATTCCGATTTTGCCAAAAAAATCATATTTTCAGATGAAGCTCATTTTGATATTGGCGGGTATGTAAACAAGCAAAATTGTCGCATTTGGGGCACAGAAAACTCGCACTCATACATTGAAAAGCCCATACACCCAAAACGAGTCACTGTTTGGTGCGGATTTCGGTCCAGAGGCATAATTGGGCCATTTTTTCTTGGAAAATGAGCAAGAAGTGGCCTTTACAGTCAATGGCGATCGTTATCAGGCCATGTTGAACGAATTTTTGTTTACAAAAGGAGGAGGAGGATATTGGCAACATTTGGTTTCAACAAGACGGAGCTACGTGCCACACAGCATAAGCTATACTCGATGTTTTTATAGCATTTTCTAAAAGAAAAAAAGTAATTTGGCGGATCCTATCCATTTTTTTTACATTTTCTTATTAGCTTGTGAATGATTTTCTTTCGTAAATTAAACAGCTTACTAATAGTGCAAAAAAGATACAAATTCTTTTAAAAAATATAAGAAGTTTAGTATTTTAAATTTATTTTTCTTGAATCTATGCTTTTTAGGTCAAATTTAAACTTACTGAAACGGAGTAAGAACTGCTGTAAAATAAGTCGACCAAACCAAATTGTCAGTGAAAAATATGATTCAAATTCATTATCGAAAAAATAAAAATATCATAGCTTCTGAAATGTCTTTCTGATCAGTTTAATTTAAATCTGGAATCGAGCCATCAAGGCGAAAATTACTTTACTCCTGGTTCTGAACAATTAAATCAATTTTCCATAAAGAAACAACTATTAACCTTCAATATCTAAATTATTGTTTTGTTGTTTGGATATTCAAACATTTTTACCAAACACAACATTTTTGGGAGGAGGTTCCTAGTGTAGTACTTGTGGCATGATGGTTAGTGCGTTAGACTGTCATGCCAGCTTAAAGTTGTTTGAAAGTTGTTTTTGATAATATTTAATTAGTTGCAGAAAAAAATATCAGTCCATCACTATAACTTTTCTAAATTTGTGTACAGTTTTGATTTGGATTTCATTCAACGCCAAATTTAAAACTACCTTAGAATAATATGCTATAATACTTTTACGCCCAATTTCTTCACATTCGTCCTAAGCTGTCCTAGTATCCAGTCTTACTAGGCCAGATACTATGTCTGATACGTAGTCCTAACCAAAAACTAGTTCCCTTACACTTCTTCAAATCACTAGTAATTTGATTTATTACCAAGTCCCAGGAAGTCTTACGTCTTAAATTGGTCTAATTTTGATGCAATGCAGCAAAGGATTTCGGCTCTACATTTTAAATATTAATTTTGTATTTATTTGACATTTACAGCCATAAAAAAATGTCAAAATTAATAAAACAAAATAAAACGTTGTACGAAACATAATCTGTGTTCAACGAAATTATGCAATTGTTAAGGATTTTCGAAGTGTAAGTGATATTGTGTACATGATGTTTGCATATGTTTTTCTGAAGTAGTACCATCAAAACCATGACTGTCGATGTTGTATTTCATTCACTACTGAATTAAGAACAAATTGTAAACGTACATTTTAAACCCGATAATGTCGAAAAAACAAAGACATGATATGCCGTTGTGGTCGCTTGAACGGATTAGGTCCTTGTACTCATGTGAAGAAATGAGTTGGTAGTGATACAAATTGTAGCGCTACGGTGTGTAAAAATTAGTGCCTAGATACTTTCAACTTTCAATTATTTCTTTGTCAAAGTAATGTTAGAGATGGAAAAGACCTACAGTCTTATGTCAAATCTAAACAGCAGGCACAAATTGAATATCGTCGTCCTAATAAGCAAACTAAAAAATTGCTAATTTCCCCAAAACACGAGAGTTTAAATATTTTCTTTATTAATTTCAAACTCTTGGAATTATGAAGTTACTCGTAGTTAAGTATTATGCTAATTGAGTGCTAAACTATATAAAGAAATATAATTACAGGGAAGAAAATGTTCAAGAAAATGGATTTGAAATATCATTTTTATTTTGAAGTTACGAGGTCTGCTTATTAGAACCATTATATAGACTTTTGGCGTGATCGTCTTGCGCACTAGCCAACACGACACGCTTAACTCCATGTGAGACTATTAAAGTCTAAATTAGTTAAGTCTTTAACATCGTTCTAGTAGAATAGGCTCGAGGGTGTAGGCTACGTCTTTTAAATAGGGCAGTTAACGAATAAGGAAAGTGAAAGCCTGTTTCCAAATATCAACCTATTAATTAGTATTTGAAATTGAAACACCTGTGACATAGATAATATGACACATCGACGATAGAGAGGCTTTTCAACAATTATTCTTAGATTTTCCGTGCCCCAAATATGACAATTATGTCAAACTACGCAGCCACTGAAGGAAACATGGGATTCTAAAGATGGTTTTTCGATGAAAACTCAAATCAATTTGATGCATTTCAAGGAAGAAATCATTGAAAATACGACCTTGCTCATGATCGATCGGCTGGGGTTCCTTTGTTACCTAAACTTTAAAATTCTTACGATCTAGGCCTCTTTCACACACGTAGTTTTTATCCATACACTTAAAATCTGTACAAGAACGGAGACCATCCACATAAAAGCGAAGAGACAATTAAAATCTAACGCTTCACACAAGGATTCAATATCACTATACATAATTTAAAAAAAAAACACTTTTCACAAGCCCTTGATTGTTATAAAATTATTCAAGAATCAAGCCCAATTTGTTGAAGGAAAAACTTTTAAACAACAAACTTAAGCTGTTTTTGTGACACATGTACAAATTTAATCTGTTTTTATTATGTAAAACAATTTCAAAAATCTCTTAAAATTTAAAAATACCCTCTTACAAAAAAATTATTTAAATTAACATGTAATAACATTTCAAAACCAAACATAAAATACATATTCATTGTTTAACTTCTTAATTGACATACTACCAAAAAGCTTAAATTTAATATTTTTTTTCCTCTGTAATTCAACAAAAACAAAATCAAAACATCTGTAAAACGCAAAACTTATTCAATTCAAAACAATCTTCAATTCAATTACGACAAAAATGGGGGTGAAAAACCCTTCCCTTGAATTTCAATCTTTCAAAAAACCTCACCCTCGTCATCAAAAGAACAAATACAAAAACATGAAAAACAAAGATGAAAAAAAAAACCATTAAACTTCGCGATAAAGCCTAACGAGTGCGCAAACCTAACAATCTTTTAATTAAACAAGCCTAATGAAGGATAAAATCATCATCATCGTCGTCTTCGTCATCATTTTATATCAAACTCTGGTTGATGGTGGTTTTTTACATATACTTTACATATATAAAAGAAAATCTCAACAAGAATGACAAAAACTCGCTGATTTTTCTTTTATAAAACAAAGATTCAAATTACGGTTACAGGGAGGGATGAACAGAAAAAAAGTTCCAATATAAGCAGCAGTAATTGATAGCACAAAAACGAAGGCTTGAAAGGACAATATCTCTCAATTTTCAACCCTCCCTTCGTGAACTATAACAAAAAGGACCAAAGTCGATGAGATGATGACGACGACAAGGAGTTAAAAAAAAAAGAAAATGTCTTTATGAAGTTTTACATAGTTTAAAGTTTGGCACCATTTTGTCATTGTCCTCGAGCATCGACTTGTAGTCATACTCAAATCAACTCGCCTCAACTTTAGGTATATACCTTTAGTGAAACATTTCTGCCTGTGACCTGGACTTCCTTTTATGTTTACAAACATTTTCTAGGGAAAGGGACAATGAAATTGTTTTTCAGGTGCACAATAATCGCCCAAGGCACAGCAACAGCAGGAGTAACGACAAACGGAGAAGAAGACCAGAACAAGAACCTATATTCTGGACTTGCCTACCTTCTATACCTCCTTCAAACAATCTACAAATAGCTGGCAAGGGAGCAAAATATTTCCTATCCAATATTTTTTCTTTTTATTATTACATCACTCGTTGGGTTCGGCTTGGCGTATAGTATAGTCTAGCTTGGTGGCTTTGGTCTCTTCCCTATACTCTACTTACCAGAATTGGATCATTACGGCTTCGCTCATTTAAGTTCTCATTATTCGAGCTTGGCAGTTTAGTTTTCTTTCTAATTATATCGGTTAGTCCTTCTTCCTCCACCTGAAGCCCTTCGTTGTATACTTCTTGTTTTAGAAGTTCGAGTTCCTGTTGAAAGGTTTTGTTGAACTTTGAATCGGTTGCCTTCCAACTGCCGCCACTGCCGTCATTGACCATAGATGAAGATGGGGAAGAAGAAGAAGAAGAAGTCGCAGCTGAAGTTGTGGTGGAAGTTGATGGGACTGCGGCAGGTGTACGAGCAACAATTGGTTCAGATGTGGTGCGATAATTGAGGTCAGGCAATGCTATGTCACCCATAAATCCCCCTGAAATGAAAATAAAAATAATATTTGTTTTATTGGTTATTTCTTTTTAAGGATCTTTAGTTTATAATTTATGTTGAAATAAAAGAAGAAGCTACAAAAGTTTTGTGTAGGGTTTTTCAATAAGGGGTTTTATTTTGATTTTATAAAAAGAGTATTTTGTTTGTGGAAACCAATAAATTTGTATTAATTAATATTAACAAAGTATGTGCTAACAATACGTGCGTTTTGTTCGTATTCCATATATAGTAAAGTGAGAAATTGCCAACAAAACGATCCGCAGTAGTCCGGTGTTTATATTTGAAAGTTGATACAACTGAATATTTGCCAGAATAATTTATCAAAAAATTCCAAAAAAAAAAAATAGCGAAATTCAGACCAGGGGTGAAATCGTGTAAGCTGATTTTTGATAGTTGTATATCAAAATCGAGAAAATACGTCTGTGTAATGTGAAAGTCGATTTAAAAGTTTTAACCAAACAATTTGACATAAAATAAAAACTTCAAGAAGGGGGTTTGTTCGTAGACTACTACATTAACATGTTGTGTTGAAGCGAGCTTGAAGCTCGCCTAAATTCTTTATATACCTGAATCGAGTTGAAATGAGCTTGATTTGCTCGATTCCGGTCGGCGATCGGAAAGTTATGAAGAAAAACTTGTGTGGAGGAGTTGGTTTTACAGATAATGCGTTACGGTCTGTTTATTTGCATGCTTGTGTACAAAAAATATAGTTTTGTTTTAATCAAATAAAAAAAAAAAATTGCACATGCATATTCCTATATGGTGCTGAACTTTTCATTGTTTAACACGAATCAAACTATCTCACTTGCACTTCATAAGAAACATCGAAACACCATTTGCATTTTAGAAAGTGCTGTCAAACTTAATCATTTTTAAATCTTCTTGTGCGGTGGAAACACCAAAAGAAACTGAGATAAACCTTTGGTGGAAACATAGCAAAACATAAATATCTTTTCTATTGTTTTCTCTTGCAAAATAAGCCCAGTTAGTCCATTTTCACTAACAAAACTAAATAATATCAACAGTAATATATTAGTTTTTTCTCCAATGGAAAACACACATGATTCCAAATGCACAACTACTCAACGAACACAGCCATCGAGATACAAATGCAATATCAATCGTACCAACATTTCAGAACGAAATCACATAAGATCCATTCGAGTCTCGTATAAATGTCAAAAACCTATCCATAGTGAGATTCTACTCTAACTTTTATCGGTGTTATTCATACTATGGATATTGTTCTTGTTATTCGTGTAAAATCCTACTATACTATGGATAGATTTGCCAACAGAATACGGGTAATGAAACCGATATTAGCTTGATGGGAACCATGGCTACGGTTGACGCACAATATCATTTTGATGAATTTTTCTATGACCAATTCGCAAATTTTGCAACTGGTATGCACTCGAGAACTTCACTAATTCCAACTTTATGGTAATTCCATCTTCAATTGATTGTGGAGTATGTAACGAAGCATTACACTTCTCCATATAAAGATGCTTAGGAAATATATATGGTATAGCTTTTGCCTTTCTTCTGCTTGCAATTCACAGTGACTTTTCACAGACTATTTCATATAGCGAGGTGAAATTTCAACCCAAATTCATTGTCTTTGTCTACCTCTGCCTTTACCCAGTTTGAGTACCAATTTTGTATACTTGGTTTGTTCGTTCCTTGAGTACAGAACCGTCTCGTAATTTTTACGTCCCGAAATACCTTATTTCCGTTTATTCCACCACTTCTTCTAAGTGTTTGACGGAAAGGCTTAGGTCACCCGTTTTTACTCTAGTTTGTTGCTAGGGATATAGGGAGCTTCTCTCCTAACAGAATATTCCGTGGACCGTGGTATCTTCTTCTAACGACTCACCACTCACGACTCACCAGGTCTAGTGATTTGCAACTCTCAACCATTCCTGTGTGAGAGTAATGTTGTCCAGAATAGGGGCGACCTACTATTTTAGCCGAACCCGAACGGATAATTTGAGAAAGCTTTTTTCATGACAAGAATTACCTTTGGAGGATTTTTCAATTCCTCGCAAGATGCAGTACCCGTTAAAAAAAAAACTTAAGATGGCACAAGTATGGATTGAACTCAAGCTCTCTGGCATAACAGTCCTACGCACAAACCATCACGTCACGGGTACTCACTGTTAGTTTTAGTGGTAAGGAAAATAAAGTATATAAAATATCCTGCTATATTAGTTTTATAACAATCTAACGAAAACGAGTTAAAGAAAATAAAGTTGGTTACAAACCGAAGTTTGAAAATTCTAAACCCAAGTTTTTTGTTTTCTTTGGGAAGAACCCTGGACACTGACGAGTCTGCCTCAGCCTCGTACAAAAAAAAGCATCAAAAGCATTGGAATAGACAACTTTAATATGTAGTTGAGTATAAAATACTCTTAAACCGTTTGCAAGTATCCCAAATTAGTCCTAGTTCGATTTAAACTGCAAGGACGATATGAACGCCCATATTAAAAGGACCAAAATCATGCAACTATTGGTCATTCGTAAAAAAGCATAAGGAATTTTGTCTCAGTTCCTACGATTATTGTCAATGACACTTAAGGAAGCTAACTTGTTTGTAGGGTAGTTTGTCGCAAATTCCATCTTACATAAAAGTGTCATGGGTCTTGAACGCGTGCCTCAAAAACCTTAAACCCTCCGGTCCGTATGGTAGAAAACCCCTGCATAAGAAGAAAGAGGGAAGGGTTGGACAGGAGGTGTCGGTGTACATTGGTTTTAAATTCCTGAACATTGCAATGACAGGGAAAGATAGATCGTGGCAAGGCATTCCACATTCGCGTAGTTCGGCTAAAAATGAATCTCTGTACTTCATAGTACGGCCAAAGTTGGGTTCAAGGTAAAACTGACGGGCATTCCTAGAAGTATGGTTACTACGGTTGAATTCTTTGGGGAAGAAATTCAATTATCTATTTCGCTATAGAGCATATTCCGTTGAAATAACTGTAAAAAATGGTGAAACAAGAAACTTAACGACGATATTCAAGTGACGTAATCGAGTTGATGATTTTAATGTCAACAATCATTTTAAAGGATCCTCTTTAAATACTGTCCAAGAGGCCTAAAAAAGTTACTGGAGCACTAGCCCAGAGATTGGCAACCATAAAAGGTACAAATCAAATGATATGGTACTAATTAGTCTTCCTCCACACAAAGACTCCTGTCATAATATTGCTCCGTTGCGACGTGAAGGACGGGCAAACAAACAAACTGACAAACCATTTAAAATATTTTTATAGATTCTTATAAGAAATTGCGTCAAATTTAATTCTTCGAAGACTCAAAAACGCTTTCGATTCTTCACATCACTTGTTACAACAATTCAGCCACTTCGGCCGGGAAAGTGCTTCACGTCGCGAACTGTCAAAAAATCGTTTGAAGTTAAACATTCTCAATACTTGTCAAATAGCGCAGTTTTACTGCTAAATGTCAAAATATGAAACCATCAAACGTAACAACTGCCGAAAACTTACATTTTGTATTTTTTATAAATACAATTTGTAAATGTAACCATAAGACGTTTTGGACAATTGTTGATGTTCCTTATTTATGGAGATGTCCAACTCACACTTTCTCCCTCAATATGTCATATCCATAATCATGGCCTACATCAGAAGTGCCACAACAGCCTTGGGCTAATATTGTCGTGCTTGTTTTTATTATTATTTTATAGGGTTTATTTATAACCTAATAATGGACATACGTAAAGGGTATTTTTTGGTCATGAATCAAAATTCAAACTTACAAACCATTGCACAAATCAATGTATTAATTTTTTTGATAATTAATCTTCATAAGATCTTTATTAATGAGTCTAATTAAATATGAATAACTGTATTATACTCGTATATTGCTACATTTTAATTATATAATGGCTTACTAATTACCAACATGCCTTTGGCTCCATATACAACTCCAAACTTATAACCACCATACAACCCCCTCCCTATTTTGTATTGTAGGAGACTTGGGAGTACGATGTGTATAATAATAAATTGAGGACAAATCTGAATCGTTTCCATATACCAAACAGAGAACCAACCACATCCAGGAACCATCCAACCAACCAACCAACCAACCAACCAACAGATATAGCCATTATAATTTAGTGTTCCATTAATGCGTAAACTTACACCAGGGACTAAAATGTTAATTTACCATCCCCATCATAAGGGATGAATATTATTTCTTTATTCGCGCGTACAAACTACTTATGCCATTTATGTCTGAGAAGATAACGCAAATAATCGCTCGGCTGTCTCTGGTGGATCTGGAAGTGGAAGTTATCTCTATGGATGATGGTTATGATTGCGATATGATGTAGACGTTATGGGAATGATTATTATTATTTTGTTAAATGATTTATATTTGTTTGATAATATTGTGTTAATGCTGATTCGAAATTAAACGTAATCATTTAAGGACAATGTATATTGGAATCGACGTGATTATGTGATGATTTTAATCCTTAAATAGAGTGATGGTAATGTAATGATACTTAAAGGTACTCGAAATTCCGTTAAGTTGTTAAATTAAATTAATTTCTTAATGGTAACATCTATGCACATTTCAAGGAAAAAGTCTTAAGCATGTTTAAATCTGTACCTACATATAAACAAAATTATTAAGACTCTTCACTTTTGGTTATTTTGTGGATAAGTGTTATCGCATGAACTCTTATCAAATTCTCTTTGAGTTCTTAAATTTAATGAACTGAAATATTTTACATGAATAATGTAATGAACCGTTTTTAAATTATTTATTTATTTATTAAATCAATTTTTGAATGATCTGTAAAGCAGGTTTTTAATGGTTAATACGCGTAATCTTTTGCTAAGATCTTAGTCTGAAATTAATATTGATTTGCCATAACGACATTAGGCTCTCAGGAAATGAAGAAAATGCTTGCCATTTTCTCCAACCACTAACCAAGAAATTTCACATACAAAACTGTTCAACTATACCTTTTCTACATGGCATGGGCAGCTCCAAATCACATAAATTTTGTTCACAGGTACGTTCTTGGACGTAAGCACTCTCAGAGTGAAAAATATAAAAAGATGTTACATAACTAGACTAAACCGTTTTCGGTCATAATAAATCATTTAAGTGTATTTTTCGGATAACTTCCATGGAGTTCAAAGTTAAATTGATAAAGTTACTGCTTTTCAAGTTGTTACATTTTTTTTATTTACAAGTAGGTACTTCTTTTATCATAACTTTTTCTTTTACTAAAACTAAATTTTCATAAACCTATAGAAATCATAAGAACTTAAACTTACTAAATAATTAGGTTTGAAAAATGGCAAGCTGGATGTTATACTAATGACGTATATTTGACATTTCTCTAGATTACTTTGGTAAAACCTTGCGCAAAGACTTAACCCCGAAGAACGTTTGAAAATCATGAAAACAAATGTTCAAAATGTGTGCTTTGTTCGCCTTGAGGTCCTAGGTCTAGTAGTAAAGAATAATTTCAATGAGAATCTCAAAACTGCATTTGTCCTTGCTTTCGAATCTGGTGCCAATATTACAACGCTACAGTAAATTATTAGTAATTTTTCATTTCTCTTGTCATTGCAAATCATTTGGAGGAAAAATATCTCCAATAAAACCACACAATATGCAGCGAGTACAAAGTTTGGTGACCAAATGATGTGAAGAAATATATATTTTAATTGGCCACCTTTTTACTAAGTTTAGACCTTTTTGGACTGTTGATAAACCAGCATCAATTGAGTACTTAAATCAAATTATTCACACAGTCGGGAAATCATATTCCAGAAATTATTTTCAAACACTAAATGTTTTGAAATTTGTGAGCTAAAGTCAAAACTTTCCCAATCCTTTGAATTGATTGGTTTATTCAAAAATAAAAAACACGCGATACGTGGTAGGTATACTAAAACACTTGAATACCAAATTTATACATTATTAAATTACAATTTTTATTTTTGTTTGTATGATTGGCGAACACAAAAGGTGTTATGGTTACCCTTTACATCTTTAGAGTTAAAAAGCGTTAAAAATAGAAAACGATTTAAGATGACGTTAATCTGTATCTTGGTCTTAAGATTTTGAATAGTTAAATAAGATGAAAAAAACAAAATCGGGTAAAGCATTCAACATTCTTAATGTGCGGCTGAAAAAATAATCTCTTTACTTGACGGTGATTTTAATGCAAAAATTCGATTTAAGGAGAGAGGAGAAGAAAAAATCATGGACAAATTTGGATATGGAGAAAGAAATTGAAGAAGAAGTGTGAGCAACATTTAGGATTAATCACAACAAATGATGACAAGTTAACAGATCTACAAAGAAGAACGTCCAAAAAATCCTTACCGGTGAAGTTATCATTAACTACATACAATCTTGATCAACAACAAAGATACCAAATACTTGTATCTAGAAATTAACCAGTTCAAAATTTATATAACATCATGGAACGAACAATTAAGCAATCTGCAGAGAGACACATTCTGACAACATCAGCAAAGAAACCGCAAGAACTCTACAAGAAAACTTTATTGCTTATCAGGGAATGTTATACCGATTCCAAAAGAGTCCATCTTAAAATTCTTAGGAAAACAATTAAGAGCAAATCTTAAGAAGATATACTTTTAACGAAAACTTTCTTAAAAATATAATTGAAGAAACAAAATCAACAAAAAAAGCAAATGCTTCAATACAACCTCATAAGTAGTGGATCGTTGCCTTATCAAATAATTTTATCAAGATTTAAAACAGAAATGATATCAACAAGATAGCAACAAACTTTTACAGCAATTTATACAAAACGCAATTAAACAGCTCTGATTTTCATTTAGTTTTAAATGCTGCCAAAAGAACTGATTCGCAAAAAGAGCAAAACTTCGATAGTGCCATTCAAAGTTTTATAAGCGAGAAATGTAATGGAAGTCATTGGGCAATGCGTTTTATAATGTTTTTAACCAAGTTTTTTTCACCAAGGAAATCCTTTGATTTCGCCAAAGCATTCGATACTGTTGAACAAGTATTTATCTAGCAAGTGTTAATTAAACAAGCTGTCGAACTGAAAATTGTTCGTATCCTGCAAAATATGTACAATGATAATATTTCATGCATTAGAAGGGAAAGTATTGTTCCAATATTTCATACGACACGTTTAGTAAGACAATTTGACCCACTTTCAGCAGCGCTTTTTTCTGCAACTTAGGAAGAAAATTTCCGTAAGATGAAATGGAAAAACAATGGTTTGAAAATAAACGGCAAATAATGCAAATCTAAGATTTTATCGACACAAACAAAAATGAACTACAAACTATGCTGAAGGAACTTTGTTTGGAATGTAAAAGAGTCGGCTATCCACTAATCGACAGAAAACCAAAATAAAGTCTAATGGCAATCACTCGGAAATGTTGACCTTGACTGCGCCTCAAATGGTCCATCCGCTTATTCCAATTTTGGCATACTCTTTCCAACATTTCGGCCGGTATCTCACGAATGAATGCTTCAATGTTGTCTTCCAATGCGTCAATTGAAGCGGGCTTGTCTATGTAGACATGAGCCCCACAAAAAATAGTCTAAAGGCGTTAAATCGCACGATCTTGACCGGTCCCGAACGTGAAATAAAATGTTCACCGAACTCGCCTCTCAATAAGTCCATTGTTGCGCGTGCTGTGTGGCATGTGGCACCGTCTTGTTGAAACCACATGTCATGCAAGTTAAGCTCTTGCATTTTGGGCAAAAAAAATTTGGATATTATCTCACGGTAGCTCTCACCGTTCACAGTTACGTTACGATTCGCATCATATTTGAAGAAGTACGGTCCAATAATGCCACCAGCCCATAAACCGCACCGGATGCATTGGTAGCTCTTGCAATGCTTCTGGTTGATATTTACTCCAAAATCGACAATTCTGCTTATTTACGTACCTATTGAGCCGAAATTTAGCTTCTTCGCTTGCTGGAAGAAGCGCGCGATGAACTTTCTTAACAGAGCACACATTTTGATAATAAAATTCAATAATTTGCAAGCGTTGTTCGTTTGTAAGACGATTCATGGTTAAATTATAGACCAAACTGAAGATGTTTGGCATTGAAACAAAACACGAAACGTGCGTCAGCTGTTTAAGCCAGTGTTGCCAAAAAGATAATAGCTAAAAAATCACCCTTTGTTTGGGTCAAAAATATCATTTAACGATAAAGATATGAAAAATGTCAACCAAAGAGTAATAAACGTCTGGCGACAATTTTGGAATGTTAAGAATCTGCTGGAACTAAATATCTCGACTCACACAAGGAAATGCGTTTTTGACTCGATGATTCATCCAGTCTTGACATATAACTGCCAACATGGCTATTTACTTGAGTTCTCGAAAATAAACTTTAATCCTGTCAGAGTTCCAAAAAAAGGTTGATTCTCAAGGTGAGATTATCTCAACATATAAATTACAAACATTTTAGAACTCAGGCAGAGTTTGGATAAGTTCTCCACAAAACGAGAAAACTTAAATTGGATAGAGCTGGACACATATTTTGGACGTCAAACGATCGATAGACCAAAACACTAACAGAATTTACTCCCCTAGATAAGAAAATAAATGTAGGAAGACAATTCAAGAGTTGGAGAAACGAAATACAATTTTGTTATCCAAAATTTCCATATTTTACAAATCAGTCTTGTTATGAATAAAAAGATAAAAACACTGATATGAAAATACAAACTTGCTTGAAAGGAAGAACATGTTACACTGTACGATATTTATTCCCTTTTACTTTTTAGGAAGTATTAAGGACGTATAAATGAAGCACTCAACCGAAATTAATTTTTATAGAAACTTTTTCAAAGTGAACATAAATTTTTGCTGGACTTGCTTTAAAAAGTTTTTATAAGTTAAATACTATTTAAGATTATCAAATTGATTAAAAACCTCATATAAAGCAACTCTTTTTCTGAATCTGTGTGTGGTTTTTGGTGTATCTTTTGACACCCATGTCAATTCAATTGTTTCAATTCGAGCCTTTCAACATCCATTGCATATTAACTGTTTATTTGCTGAAAATACCTACATTTACGATAGTCATATATATAATAAAAATCATTTCCCTCTCGTCATGGTGCACATTTAAATCTCATAAATTTATTTAACGACATTAAAATTAACATTTTAATTGAAATTTTATCATTCAGGGGCATGCCACACCGAATTGCACGGCACCGGACCGCACCAAACCGCACATACAGCGTGGTTCACCGCATTTTGTGTGCAATATGTCTCTATAAATATATGAAGGGATTGTCATTGTCATTTTTTTCCAAGAGATGTCCTGCTTATGGTTTAAATAAATAAACAAAAATGTAAGAGTAGTTGCCGTGGATCTATTGTGGACAGGACAAATATTGAAACAAAGCTGCGAAGCTATCATCATCATTGTTGATATAAAATTCTGTATAGTTTTTAATATTTGTTAATTCAAATCGATAGAACTAATATATGTATAACTTTTCATCGTACGAGTACTATTTGTATAAATTATTTAATATAATTTCCAAAGGAAGTGAATTCATTCCCAACAACGAGAGGCGGAAATCCGAATTAGAACAAGAGTAATATTTATTTCGAAAATTAATAGAAAATAAAAAAGATAAAGTCTCGTATAAGGTACTAAGCCCTGCTCTACTAATGCCACAAGATTAGTCAAAGAGCTAATAATACTCGTAAAGTGTGTCTTTCTTTTTATTTTTGTTGTTGGCAAACGAACAAATCCGGCAGCTTAAATCCTCTTCTTAATTTATGCTCATACTCCAGAGCTTATATGTGAAAACGAAAGCCAAATGCAAGTAGTTAATGTTAGCATAGTTTGTTACTTCCTTATCCAACCCCTCCCTCTCTTTGTCACTGAAGCCTGGAGGCTATCTAAATTCATTTATAAGCTGCCTTCCAGACACAATGGTAATATAGCTTCTTATAATAATAATCACACTTAATCGACTTCATCATCCTTATATATGTATATGTATATTTAGATACTTCTGTGGATATATATACAATGTATGAAGAAGATCATGAAGAAACGCTATCTCACTGATACCATAGTGTCTAGAGCCTTGTGCCATGCTATGCCATGCTTTGCCATTGCCAAAACAGATTATTCAATAATTAGATGCAATTAATTAAAAGCAAGAGATTGTTTGTGTCCTTTAGGGATGAAAGCAGGAAGATGTAGAGAGTGAGGGCAATGGAGGGGGAGGGGGAGGGGGAGTGGAAGAGATTGAAAAAAGGGTAGTTAAACTTCCATTTTAGATAAGTTGAGTTGAGAGTACCTCTGCCTACTTGTATTTATACAGAAAAAGAGGCTCATACCCCTTCTTTTTGTTTGGTTAAGGCATGTGTGTGGCAGTGCAAATGCGATATGAAGATTAATGAGACTTGTGGCCACATGGCTTGAACTAGATACACATATACATATATATGTACGTATGTTTATATATTATGTTTGCACAGAGAGGAGATGTAAACATTCAAGAAAGTTGGGGTAAGAAGAAGTCTGTACCTTCACGTTAAGCCGTTTATTATATAGATTGCTTAAGGTATACAGAGCGGTTAGAGAATTTTGCTGTGCATTTTTTTGTTTGTATTTAGTTTAAAATTAAACATAAACTAACTAATATGCTGTCAAGAGGAAAATTTTTGGAGACGTTTATTTATAGTCTACCAGTTTTTTGTTAGTAGAACTAATATTTGAGACTTTAAAGAAAAGCTTTAAAGAAATAAAAAACTAAAAAAAATGTTACGTACACGTCACAGTGTATGGCAATGAATTTAATATTTATGTAATATACTTTGAAACATTTGTGATTTGACTACTATGGTTTTATGTTAATTAATAGTGTAGTTTTTACATGTCCGTTGTCAAAAGACAAAAGCTTCAAAAGTTACAGCTGACCAAATAGTTGGCCATTCAAATTTAAGCACACTTGGAAAATCCTATGTATTAACAGTGCCAAAACTACTACCGCAGTTGTTATAATGACTACCGCTGTTGTTATATTGACTCCCAAGTTGTAAAAAAAATTTCGGATCACAAAATTGACAACCGAAAATTGTTCTATTGACTATAGCGTTTACCGGCTGAAAATTGACTACCAAATACTCAATTTGACTACCAAAGTAGTCAATATCTTTTTTCTTTCTGTGTAGATTAAGTCAAAAAATTATTTTCGAGATGGTTTATTGATAAAAGTTTAATATTTTTAAATATTTCTTAAGTTGCACATAATGTCAAAACAGACATCTTGTCTTCTTAAAATAGAAGTATTTACACTTTTATTTGATCATTTTGTGCATTGAAATATTAACTATTTTAGATTGAATGTCATTTCTCGACATAATTGAATTGAATGAAAGGTAAATAGTTTAATGGGTTTACACTATTGCAAATAAGATGTCCTTGTAGTATAAAATCCAATCGAAATTCTATCTCAGGCTGAGACTTAAATCAGAATTCTAACGCTTGAGAACTTGATAAAGAAATGAGATGGAGCTCAATCGAATTCTAATAAATCAATAAACCGAGTTTTAGAGACTAGAACTTTGTCAACAAATTGGCTGTTAGTTTAACAGGAACATAATTATGGTTTTTTTTTCTTAGTGAATTCTATTAAATGATAAATCTATTTCTTTTGAATAATTATTAAATAAATTAATACATTTTGTGTAAGGTTCATTGCAATAATTAAAATAAATAAATTGGGTGGCGCAACAGTCCGTTGAGAACTAAGGCCTAGTGACTTACAACTCTCAACCATTCCTGTGTGCGAGTAATGTTGTCAGGGTTGAGGGGACCTACAGTTTTAGGCCGAATCCGAACGGCTAATTTGAAAAGCACTTTTCATGACAAGAATAACTCTTGGAGAATTTGTCAATTCCTCGCAAGAGGCAGTACCCGTGAAAAAACTTAAGATGGCATAGGCAGGGATCGAACCCAAGACCTCTGGCATGACAGTCCAACGCACTAACCATCATGCCATGGGCACTTATCATTGCAATCATTAATTTGTTCTATTTCTTGGAAAATTAATAAAAAAAACTAAATTGGTGGATTATTTTTTCTGGGACATAAAGTTGTAATATTGAAAGAATTCCCGGGCTTATAATTCTTTAAGAATCAAAGACAAATAACAGCAAGCATTTTATAGATCGTCTCTTTTTTAGGAAATGAAAACCAATTAAAGAAGAATATGATGGAGTTTTTAATTGCTTAATAACGAATCTAGTAAATGGCTTTGAAACTCCTTCGATATCCCAATACTCACTAAAGTCAGTGGACTCCAAACAATAGAACAATATTTAAGAAAAGGACGAACTATAAGACATACATATGTATGTATAAACCGAGTGCAAGGCACAAACATTTATAAATTCATTGCAATTTCTTTTGAGGAATTTGCTTTAGCAGCGATATAATCTATATGATGCGAAGAAATCAATTGAGGCTAAAAATTGACGCCCAGATCATGAATCTCCATCTTACTTTGAAGCTCTTGATCATAAACATAGTACCTTTTAACTAGTGGCAATGTAATTCAATAAGCAGTGCAGACATAACACTTTTTCATATTTAAAGGAATGAAATTGTTTTGACAACAATCAGCTAACATACTTGAATCATCTTGAAGTTTAAGAAAATCTGATTAATTTTGTATGCACATACAAATTTGTATATCATCTACATAAATAAGATAGGATGCATTCTTTTCATAAAAAGGGTATTTCATTTATAAAATTATTAAACAGTTGAGGCCAAAGACGGCTGCCCTGCGGAATACCAGGTTTTACAAATTGTGTTATGTTTGCAATTTAACAATTGTACCATTTTAAAAGTATACTATGATTGCAAAAGAACTTAAATTAGGAGATTAAAATTTGGTGACTAATTTGATCAAAAGCTTTGGTGAAATCTGTATAGATAGAATCAATTTGAAACTAAGATTCAAAGGCAACTATTATAAAGTTAGTGTATAACATAAGGTTAGTAAATGATGATCTTCCTGGCATAAATCAATGTTGTCCACAGCAAATAATTTCCTTTAATTAAAATACAAGTGATCTCTGACAATGACTTCAAACATTTTTAACTACTGATAATTAATTTATGGCTCTATAATCTTCAATCATATTTTAAGAACTACTTTATATATCAGAGATATAACGATAATTTCAAATATGAAAAAATACACCTGCTGAAAATGAGGAATTGGAAGCAATTTGCAATATCCTTGCCAACGAATGTTTATATTTTTTATTAACTAATGAAGGAATTCCAGCAAAACCTGGTTCAGCACTAGATTTAAGTTTAGGTACACCATTCAGAATTTCAAAATAAGACAAAAATATGTTATATACATAGATTGGAATTTTAAAAGTTATTTAACGTTTTTGAATAATTTGATGAGGAATGATTAACATACACTGATTCAAAATACCGGGAAAATAGTTCTCAAGCACCATTTCGTTTTTTGGATTGCTGATCATTGTTTTCCATATTTTGTTTTAATGACTTAGATTTTTGTTTGTATTTTAAAAATATCCAATGTAACTACTTTTTAGTCTCACTAAGTCACCGAAACGACTCAAACTTGTACAATTTAACAGTAGCTGTTACTGTGATGTCTGCTAGAAAAGAACAATGAATTCACCACTATAATATCGATTTGAAGCAATGCAAAGAAACTATCATCTGAGAGTTGACTTGGTTTAAAGTTCTCCCTAATGCATGGCAATATTACCGTTAACGCCGCTAAAAATTAGTTAAGATTATTATTTAAAACAAAATTCCTATAAATACGAACAAAAAGCCTAATGATTTACCTTTCTCATTTACATATGTGTTCGTTACATAAAGTTTTTTAAAGTACATTTGCAATGAAACATAAGATCTATCTCAGTTCAGTTACATTATATATCGCCTATTACAAGTTCATAATACTTTTTTGGTAAATAAATATAGATACACACAAAGTTCTTATGAACTGCACTGTACGTACCATAAATAATAATAAATCAAGCCTTCAGATATCTTAGGAGTAAAGTAAAAAATTCCATCACAATTCACAAATAAAATCATAAAAACGAAAGACCGTTTCTGGTTATTTCTTCTTCATTGATGAAATTATCACATGCGGCAAATAATTTCTTCTCAATGAATTCTTATTCTAAGCACATCAAATAAAAAAACAGCTTTATAGCCTTTCAATCAGGAATTTTTTTATATATAGATACGAGTATTTTGTTCGAAGACGACGAAGAAGAAAAATTCTTCAATGGATTTTAAAAATCATCTTGTCGGACGCATTCATTGATAATTGCATCCTCAAACGTCGTCGTTCGTTGTCCATCGTCGTCGTTCGTCGGTGGAAAAATGATTTTTTTTTTCTTTCTGTTCTGATCCCAGAATTCTTGTCAAAGTAGCGCGTCATCGGCAACAACGACGCACGTCCAAGACGACAACGATGATGATGGATATAATGGCGCACTAGAGTCATTGTTTCCAAAGAAGGCTCTTTGATGATTGTACACGGTTGTCTTTGCACAAATCTGCGCTCCGATTGTATCTATCAAGAGTCTTGAGTCTTTAAGTGAATTTCATTGAGGTGTCCCATCATCACTACCTTAATTTCACCTCCCCCCTGCACTCTTCCATCCATCCTCACTCAGAACACCGAAGAATTTTTATCCATTGCAAATTACTCGTAGATATTAAAACAAGACTCACCATTACCTGGGAAGTGCTGGTAGCAGTGATGGTGGATGTAGCTAAGAAGAACTAGTCTCAGCACAGAGCCTAGATGCCTACCTAGCTTGCTACTGGCCCCGACAGATGCTTCCAAAATAGATACTTGTATCTAAAAGAAAAAGTGATGAGTCTCGCTTGAGATGCGAATAATCTTCACCACTTCAATGGGTGATGATACCAGCTGGGCAAAGAATGGAGTGCATTCCATTCCCCCTATCTCCCTGTGGGGCGGCCGACATGACACAGCCATCCCGAGCCCAGTAGCATCATGCCTGATAGTCGTCTAGCTCACGAAGGTATACCTACAGAAGCAACGAAGAAGATGAGTGCCACTTAGAGCACCTGTCTTATTTTATATTTCTTGTAGGCTTTTATTTTTAATTTGTTTTTTGTTGTTGCTTAAATGTGGTTTCTGTTTAGCTATGGGACATCAGCTATGTATACGAGGAGGAATATGCCTCCCTGATGGCATGGGCATCAGAAGCGATTTTTTGTGTCATCATCATGGTTGGTGTTGATGCTTTTGTGTGGATGTCGGTGTCGAGTCGAGTCAGGTTCGGGATGTCTGATTAAAATATAAATACAAAAAAAACCAAGTGTTCCAATTTTCAATCTTATTCCACTCGTTCTTCAGTTAAAAATAGAATTAACATGCAATGAGGATGATGTTTATTTAAAGAAGGTACTTAAATAGATTTGACACTATATCAAGGATCTTTTTATCTTGATGTCTGCACAATCTTCTATTTTTTTTCATATAAACAAGTTATAAAGATATTAATACCATATAAGTTACAATGCAATTATTTCCAATAAGGAGTTTTGTCAAAATTCCACGTTTGTTAGTTCCTCATCAATTTTTAGAACCAGGCATTCAACAAACTATATAGCACCCTACCTTGAAGACTTAGGTCTTAGGCCTTTTAAGGTTCAGTTTTCGCAAGAACTTAAAAAGTTCGATTTTACTTTCGCTGATTGAGTTCCTGAAATACATCAAAATGATCCAGTTTTTCAACCGAAAATCATTTTCATTGATGTGGTTTATTTTTATCTTAGAGCAGGCCCGTAGCCAGGATTTCGGTTCGGGGGGGGGGGGGCTTGTTCAATTTCGAAGAAATAATTCTATATACAAAAATTTTAAAAAAACTACATAATGTAAATGTTTTATTTTTGTTTGTATTTTTTTTTATTTAATTTAATAAATAGTTTGGATTTTTACAGCAATAAACGCCTTGTCTTTTTTTTAGACATCGTTGAAAAGGTTCTTTCAACGCTAGCTGTTGTAACTGGTAGTGTGGCCAAAATTGTAAGCAAATAGCTTATGCTCCTGAAGTAGGTCTTGTCACATATATCTAGCAGTTTCAGAACATCGGAAGAGGGATCCATCGATGAAATTTTTTCGCACCAGAGTATGTACTCCGGTTAAACAGCTGACAAGGATATTGCGTTATCGAAGTAGAGTGTTAGATTTTCCATTTCATTTACTCGATTGGCGGCAGCAAAACCTGGAAGCAGAACTTGAAACGATAGTAAAACGTCCTCGTTGACCATAAATCTGTCAGTAAGATTTTGTATAAGAGAATCTAGACAGGGAATAAGTATAGAAACTCTAAAATAGTCTTCTGGACATGATGTTTCTGGATTAGAGCGCGTTGTTTGTTTCAAAGAAAGCCTTGGAATTGTTATGCTGACTTCAAATAAATCCCTGGCAAGTTGTGATGCGGATTGAAAAGCGTCTCTGAAAAAGTCTCTGGTTATGTTCTTAAGAGAACTTAAGACTTGTTTCGTGTGATTTATTGCAGACACGAAATTTAAAGATTCATTTTGAAGGAAAATTGATAAGGATAGCGTTAAACTAAAAAGTTTTTCGCATACCATGAGGCTTACCAGAAAATCACTTCTTTGAATTGCTGCTAACAGAGTTGATGCTTTTGAAGACATTGCCCACGTCTTGGTGGATATTTCTTCAAGACTAATAGCAATACATTTGAAGAGCTCTACAAATGAAAGAATGCTGTCATGCCTTTCAATAAACCTTGTTTCACAAAGGCGCAAAAGTCGTTTTTTTCTGCTTTCTGGTGCGTATTTTTGGATGGCGATTTGGAAAGTCTTATTTGCATTTGAATGGTTTCGGAAGAAATTAGCTATTTCTCTTACTACACCAAGACAATTGCGAATCGAGGGTGTTGACATGGCATTAGACAGAGCCAGGTTCAAGCGATGACTTGCACAGTGAACATATCTGGCATTTGGATACTGTTGCCTTATCCTACTCTGTACTCCACTTAAGTGGCCTGACATATTTGTCGCTCCGTCATAACCTTGGCCAACACACTTGTTCATATCTAGATGTAGTTCCTGACATCGCTGCAATATGGTTTTAGTCAGGTTTTCAGAAGTTTGGTCATCAACAGGAATAAAACCTACAAAATCTTCCCGAAGCATACTTTTCAGTTTTCGTGGGCTCTGTACAGCAGTCAACATATCGGACACATATTGAAAGTTGCTCAGTGCCAGAAACATCCATTGTTTCATCAGCCAGAATGCTAAAACAACTCGATCTTATAACCCGGTTAGATATTTTTCTGGTGAAAATATCAGAGCATATATCCAAGATTTCATTTTGGATATCTGGGCTTATATAGGTTACATTTTTTGAACTGGTTACGATGTGGTGTTTTAAATTCGTATCCCCAAACTCAATTCTAAAACGCAGAAGTGCTCTTAATTTTCCATCCTTTTTTGTAGGCCGAGTTAAGGATAGAGCCCCACTATCTGCTTTTCTGATGTGGCGTATGATAGATAATGCACCGTCGTTTTCGACGGGTTTCCAGCTCGTTTATAATATTTGTGGGAGAAACATTTATTAAAGCAACATGATTTCAGAACAATATACATAAGTAGTGAGGAACTAATAAGAGAATATACAAACTTTTGTTCAAATATTTTTTTAAAAAAATCATTTCGGGGGGGGGGCTTGAGCCCCTCTAGCCCCCCCCCCCCCTCCTGGCTACGTGTCTGTCTCAGAGGCTTAAATAAAAAAAATTGCATAAGAGAATAAAAAATTCAAGAATTTTTTGCGAAAAAACCTAAACCTGATTTGAGCTTACTTATTCCAAAATAAGTCTGATGCAACTGAAGGCTCGTTTCACACTACACGGTTTTGACCGTACGGCAAAAAACCGGACGGCGACATTTTGTTAGAGGCGTGAAGAAGAGCATATACGCTTTCATATTATACGGTCACGTATACACGGCGCCGCGCCGCCGTGTAACAACTGTCTACTGCCACTACAGTATACGGCAGCCGGACGGCGCGATAAGCTTAGTGGCGTACGTGACAAAATGCATGTTTTCACATCATACGATTTTATTCGTGCGGCAGAGTTCGATCAGCCACTTCAAGACACGATTACAAGCACAGGAACCCTGCATATATCGTGTTTTACCGTACGGTTAAAACCGTATAATGTGTAATTAGCCATTGATCCGGTTTATGCCGGCCGGTTTTTTGCTGTACGGTCAAAACCGTGTAATGTGAAACGAGCCTTATTGTGAATGCCCAGAATTGGAAGATATTAATGCAAATGACGTTTCTCAACAAAAGTTAAAAAAAATAATCACATTTTTAAGTGAAGAGATGACAACAATTGATCACCTAAACTTTATATTTAAGATCTTGAGACTTTGTTTTTTGGCCATATTAAAGATAATGTAGTGAACTTATCGAAAATATAAAGCTACAAATATTTGAATTGGTTTTGGAAATTTTAATATATAATAAAATAATATTAATAATAAAAAGAATATGGGGCTGCAAACGTAAAATATCGTTTTTCATTGTCAATGGCATACCAATGCAAGAAAACATCAATTTTAAATTTTAAAAATGAAAGCTTTTATTGGAAGACCCTGTACTTCATCAATACTATGATCCAATTTGTCATTTAACAACAGTATCAAATCGAATCTTACATAACCTCCATCGACTTCTTAAAAAAACTTACAACAATAATTTCCAGAGTACTGATAAGAAAGAAAAATAGTATTAAACTTCGTTCTTTGTGATTCTCATTAAATCGAGTTACAATCCCATGTAAAAAAAAAATTGATATTATTTTGCCATAAATGAACTTCCACCTCAAAGATTTCTCGGAACAGAAAGTTTTGGGTGTGCTAAGGTATTTTAGTACCTCATATTTGAGATGAAAGCCATTAAAGTTTTAATGTTTAAAAAATTTACTGAAAGTATATCTCTCCTAGAAAAACATTGTTTTCTTCTCTAAATAGCCGGATTTTCTAGTCACATCATGTATGACAGAAATCAAGTCCACCAAAATAACACACCCACATACTTATACACATGTGCAAGAGTACATTAAAGTACACCTAAAAATATCCTATAAGTTAATGACTCGATTCAATCTGTTTTCTAAAAGTGAAGTCTTCACATCAATCAATCTTGATATATACCATTTGATTGATGTTCGACATCAAAACCAAAAGATAAAATCAATCTCTGCAACAAAATAATTACTTCCTAATTAATATTATCTACAAATATCCATCTAGCACCATTAATAGCAACAACAAAAACAAAAAAAAAAAACAACAACAAAAATAAAAATAACAAAAATATTTTTACTGCACTATAAATATTACTATAGATAGATACAACACTAATTGTATACAAATAAAACTTTATTATGACATAAAATGGAACATGTGCGGTAACTCAAGCACAAAGAGTGTGTTTATGGAAAAGTTACCCTCTGTTCAGTTTGCAGTATGTAAGGGACATTGTGTGTATTTATGCATTTAAACCGTTCATTGAACGAAAGTGTTTATATTTCGAGAGGTAAAGTTGCAACGTGTTGAAAACTTTGTGAAGAAAATTAATTATGCAAAATGTGTGGCATTGAAAACTGACAGTTAAAAATTCTCATCTCAATAAAATCCCCTAACGTAATTTGTTTCTGAAAAGATGGTTTGTTATTTAAAAAAAAATATCCTCTAAGTCAAATAAACTCAGAACATATACTGATAGAGGTTTTGGTTTTTAAAAATTTAGGACTTTAGCCTACTATTGACAATTTTTGTTTTTAACTAAGTTGATAAGAACATAAATATATAAAATTTCAACCTTACTTCCCGAACTTTTACTACAGACCATTTAATCTAATGTCCATCATCCATGATCACAAAAAGTAAAGACAAATGTTTACAACAACTTTAAATTCTTTTATAGAAATCTAACAGACATTTTTCAATTTATTAAAACTATGCATGCATCTTTTGGATTGAAAATATAATATAACTTCGAAAATATCATCTTCCGAATTCAAATCATTTGCAATGCAAATAAATTCTATTTCAATGTAGGTATTTTTCTGCACAAAATTACAAAGCCAAGTTGCATCCTGTATAATATTTAGCATTTGATGTATTTTAAGGATGACTTCTTGTTGAAATATTGTTATATCCATTCCTACATATATATTCTATGACAATAACTAAATAACGAACAATATTCAAGAAACAAAGGGAAAATACGTTTATGTAAAAAATGCAAATGAAAACAAATATAGGAAGACCAATATACGAAATGTTTAATTTATATGCTAGACAATTTGTTGAATAAAATTGAGTTGAGTAGAAACGCTTATTTCTAATTATTTTCTGAATATTTTTGTATGTAAGAAGTGCAGTTTTAAGAACAAGAAATTGTTTCGAATTTTACTGTTAGTTTTTTTTTTTTAATTAAAACCGATACAAAAGATATTAATTTAAAATTTTCTCTTTATAACTCTAAATTGTAACAGCCAATAGCCTCTACAGCTTAGCCCTAAAAAGTAAGTACCTATCCGAAAATAAGAATGGAAAAAGAAACATTTTTGTATTTAACGTTACTAGTGAAGAACGTATACGCCTCAATACACGTTCAAAATAAAATTTGTATTTCTATTATTTTATGAAATATGATAAGACTTTTGATTGAAAGAATAAAAGATCATAGGCATTTGGAACAAAGGAATGTACCTAAAAATATGCGATTAAATTATGCAAGTTGAATAGAAATTTAGACAATTTTTTTCAATCTTCCTATTTTTATTTGTTTAAGTTTCAATGTTCTTCCATTTGGATCACACCTTTCATAATATAAAGTGCAATAAATATGATTAACATATTTTACGACCAATTTCTTAACATAAGAACTAAGGCAGTCTTGTACCAGCTCTGTTCTTAAAATAGTACCGCTGATAAAGACTTAAATTGTTTTAACTCTAAACTTAACCCTCTTCCTCTTTATATTTTGAAATCTGTTTTTTTCTTCAAAAATGGCATAGCCAAGAAGACCATTATTGGTGCGATGGATAGATAAGACTTATGAACTTTACAGTGGATGTTGATTTGTATATATAATAAGGCCGAAACCAAGGGTTTTTTAGTACTCCCTTTATACAATGACACAGTAAGAGCATTAGGGGTCAGTTATAATAATCATTGCTCTTTATCACTGAAAAATTTGGTTTGGAGATTTTAAAGCGATTAGGAGAGTCAAATCTTTGGTGTCAAAATGAGGCGGATCAGTTGTAGATTTTTTTACTGAACAAAATACAAACAATTCCAATAGAAATTTTCAATCAAAGCTTTAACCAACCTGTGAAAAAATGTACAGGTCGGTGTGTAACGTAAATGAATCAACACATTTATTGTCAATACATTCTAAATGCTCTTCTTTAAATACCATTTAGATATGTAGATAGATATAGATATATAATTTTATTTTCAAAAAGATTTTACAAAAAATGAGTATTGCTTTATTAAAATTAGTTTTGACAATAACTTTAAGTTGCCTGTCAGGTTAAAAAGGAAATTTAAAAATATATAAGCTTAGTAAGTAGATTAAGTTACATACATATGTTATGAAAATTCATTTATAATAAGATTGCGATATTTAATAGACGCTTTTAAGAAGTAATATAAGTTTGAGTAGCAGTAGCCATTAAGAACGTTGAGAAGTTGAGAATTAGAAAGCATGCATGCCGCTGCCAAGAAATTTTCTTCTGTACGTTTTGAATACTGGGCAGGTTCCAATAAAGTGCATGGTATTTTCCGATTCATCCATATTACATAATGTACATATTCCATCTGTATCTCCTTGGAAGGCTCTTCAATAGATATTAAGGAGCCCGCAGCGAGCTTTAAAAAATATGGAAATCATATCACGTGAATTGGAGTCACCAAAGTAGTTTGGTATGCCAGAGTGCATCAAGTTGCAATATTCATCGTGAAATTGAGACTGTGTCGCAATAACTGTAAATTCAGTACAGTGTTTTTCTTTCATTTTCAGTAAGAGAATGTTATGTAAGCTGGGCCATTCAAGTAGATTCATGTCAAAAGAAAAATCCAACGAACATCTATGCAAAAGATCCAACCATTCCTTAGCCCAGAAGATTTTCTTGTTTATAATGGTTTTCGATAAAATGTTGGGTAATCTATTATAATTTAGATTTCGTGTTATAAAAGAAAAATGTAGCTGGAGGGATGTAAGAAAACCCTTCGGTAAACCTGTTTCAATGTGCAGAGCATAGTTAGGCGTATTATCGGGTAGTAAAAAGCATCTTTTCATAAAGAAACGCTGCAACTTTTCGACTTGGTTGTATTCGCGGTATCCCCAAACTTGAGCACAGTACAACTTAATAGCTTTTGAGGCGGCATTGTATATTTTAAACTTTATTGAGTATATTTTAAACGTTGTTGAGTGTTGGACGGTATTGTCTCGCAGCAGTCTCGACCACTTTGCATTGATGGAATTTTTAGATGCTCCCAATTTGTTTGTTAGATGCTCATTCCAAGACATGTTGTAATTAAACACTACCCCAACATTTTTTTAATTGATTAGACACCTTTATTTCAGAATATTTGTACAACCATTTTTCGCACGCTGCTCTTCTTCCACCATTGCGAAATATTACTATTTCGGACTTATCAAGATTTATTTCAAGATTTTGTTGAATGCAGTAAGTCTTAAAACCCTCAATTAGCTGTTGCAAATTGGAAGGATTACCTGACAACAGTACAATATCGTCCGCATATAAGAAAGTGTTAATTTGAAGATCGTCAAAAACATACCGATTGGAAGTTCCGCATGAAGATCATTTAAAAACGGAACGACAAGAAGAGAGCTTAGCTCACATCCTTGACGAACAACTTTCTTAGTGGGAAAGAAGTCTAACAAACACGAACCATCCCAAACAGCTGCAGTAGTATCTTTATAAAGAGACTTTATAGTAGCTAGTATCTTCGAATATATAAGAATAAATAAGAGCATTCCTGTCAATGCTATCAAAAGCAGCCTTAAGATCGATGAAAAAGCGTAAAGAGTTTCTTCTTTTGGCAGAGTTGAAGTTGAATGTGGCATAAAAGATTATAAACTTAGTAAACAGTTGAATAGTTGGTTCTATATGCAGCTTGAAATTCATTGATGATGTTGTTTTTTTGAGAAATGAAAGTCCTCTATAGTTTGACACAACATTTGTATCTCCTTTCTTGAACAGTGGATATACATATAATGGATTTTCTGAAAGATGATGGTAGAGTTTTAGTTTCAAGAATCTCATTGAATAACTTCTGTATTTCTACAACAAGAGATGGACATGCATTTTTATAAAATTCATACGGTATTCTATCAAAACCAGGAGTTTTCAGATCTTTTGATGAAGATATAGCAGAATATATCTCGTGCAGTTCAATGGGGTAATCTAACTCTGGAACATGTCGCTGAGGAAGAGCGTATGAGATAGTAGCTGAATCATTTGATTGCGAGAGTAAGCTTTCAAAATGCATTTTAAATTCAATTACTTTTACTGACGTTGTGGTTTTAATCGGCTGTCGGCGTATTTGCTTAGCAATCTTCCACTACTCTCGGGCTGAATGAACAGATTCAAGACTCCTAGTAAGGCTAACGAAATAAGCTTGTTTTTTAGTTTTACATAAAATCCTATATTTTTTGTTGGCATCATAGTAGCTTCTACGACATATTTCCAGGTTTAGTTTTCTGAAGGATTTAAGGTGTAAGAGCATTTTTTCTGGTCATAAAACAAACTAAATCAAACCAAAGTTTTTATGGCTCAAACTTAACATTTTGTTGCATGGGAGCTCCGTTTGCTTCATAAATACAGCTTTTGATTGCTTTGCATCGTTCTTCAATTGAATCTGTTGGTATTATGACGGAGGGTACAAGTGACTCGAGTTTATTTTTATAAGCAACACCTCTTTGGTCATACCATTATATTCTAGAGATACCTCTTGGTTAGTATTTTCTGCTGTTACTGAAGATTTTAGGGAACAAATTAATGGCATGTGATTGGAGATAGAGATTGCGTACGAAGGGCAAAAGTAGTCAATCACTGAAGAACCTCTACTACTTACAAAAGTATATTCACAATTTTTGTCACTAAGCCCTCTGCCATTAAGAATAAATGCACCAATATCATCAAGAAATTCAATAAATTTGGTGCAGTTACTGTCACAGTTAGAATCTTTTGAATATCTTCTTTCCATAATCGACACGATGCAGGAATCAAGTTGCAGTCCACTATTCCTCTTGTGCCTGTTCTCACATTGAAATCCCCTCCGAGAATGAAATTGGTGGATGCGAAATCAGAAAAGAAGTTTTTAAGAAGTGTAAAGTCTCTATTCCAATGACTACAATTCAAGTAAAAAGGTATTAAATTAAGTTGTTCTCCAGCGAAACATCCTTGCAGTATAATCATATCATTCGTTGTTACAAACTTTAGTTGATACATTGGTTCAATACTTTTATTACCTATACCCAAACAGACATCCACCACTATATTTAAGAGCCCCAGATAAATTGCGGAAGAACCATGTCAGAGACGGGAGCTATTCTCAAGCTTTGGATGTACATAAATGTATATAAGTTTTATAGATAATAGCCAAACCGCTAGAGGAGAAACACTTCTTGCGTCATCTGTAGAAAACGTATTATCTCACGACATTTTTAGAGAAAGCGCAAGATAGATCCACAAAAAATATAATACCGAAAATTTCGAGATTTACAGTTTCTTTACTGTAGTTGCCATTCATTGCAGAATTGATGACCAAAAACGTCAAAAGATCAATAGAAATAACTTCAACTAAAAGTTCCCTCTCAAAACCACCTAACTGACCTTTTTGATACGGAATAACGGTATTCAAAGTTTATTTTGTAATTTTTGTATTCAATCTAAAAAATATCAGTGTTGCGAAATTTTGAATCAAATAATCATTAAGTCATAAGTATGTTCTTCATTTACTCATGAATTATAATTTTTTTCGATTCATAACTCACTTACTTAATTCATAAGTCAATAACTAGCTTGTGAATTTAAGTCAAACTTAAGTTAAAAAATGATTTAAGTTTTTGCAACTCTGAAAAATATGCACGTAATTTTGAAGATAACAGCCTAAACTTTTAGGTCGATTCAGTTCAAACCCGCAAATTAATTCAAATTAATAGCATTTTTAATTTTTTAAGATCAAAAATCCAAATTTCTTGTTTTCTGAAAAACGCTCACATAGATTTTCATGAAATTTTTTGTAAAACATTTTTTCTTAACTTCACATTTTTTAATACAAAAAATTAGTTTTTGTATTGCTTCAGAAGAAAACCTACCATGTTTTTTTATTTTTCTCAGGAAGTAATTAACTGAGCTCTGTCTAAATAATATCTGATCATTAAAGATATTAATTTTGTTTTTGTTTTTTTTTTTTAATTAAATAATTAATTTGTTTTCAAAAACGTTTCATAATTTTTAAACGAAACTTAAAATTTTAAACGTTTATTTATAAGCATATTTTTACTTTGGGAATTTAAAAATTGCTTGTTTTTAAAAACAGAGATAAGGACCTGTTTTACCAAATACTTTTCACTTTGCAACTTTGCACTTTTAATTAATTGTTTTCGTCTTTGCAATATAATTTTCACCAAATTCGAATTCGCAAAACGAAAAGTCTTTTTTAAAAAAATTTTAAAGTTTTGTAATTTTCATTTGCAAATTAAAGTTTGTTTTGAAAATTTGTCAAAACCTAATAAAAAATATATGTATGAACCGGTTTAAAAATGAAGAAGTAAATAATAGTTAATGGCATGACAATAGACATGGGATATTTTTTAATTTTATTAATATTGACGAATTTACCAAAGAAGAATTGAATGAAAGAATGAGGCGTTAATTCGTATCAATTTCAAAAATGTCTAATTTTTACATCGACTTCAATGGAATCTGACAGTTTATAGCAAGAAAACTTTTCTTTTGAAATTAGTCCAGTAACTTTGTCATTTGAATAGAAGGAGACTGCATTAAATCCGGTATTTTTGATTTTTTGGTATAACTAGTTTATGATGTTGACCTTATTAATAATCTTAGAGTGAAGAACACAAGATGCCCAAAAATAACATAACAAATAGAGATAATTTGCCATAAGGTATACCTTAACTGTGAAGTGAGAAAATTAAGCCAAAAGAAAAACAATGGTATATGATGGGGGTCTATATGAGTTTAGCATGATCTGATGTTTATAGTTACTGGACTAAAAGCTGTTGTAAAATAATTTATAAAATAACTAGTGACCAAATAATAGTGAAACTAAAAATTATCTTCGATATTTTAAATGATTTTACGACAAAATAGAGTTTTCGTTTAACGAAACGTACCATCGAATTGGTGTTGTCTAAAATTGTATAACAACTACAATTTAATAGCCAAATGACTATGTGTTAAAGCCGTTTGCAATAACTTTTGAGTTCACTACATTGAGCTGGTAATGGAGCCCAATATAAAGGTGTTAAAATAAGCAAAGCAACCGTCTGCTGAATAGTTTATCGAGTGTCGAATATTATAATTGATAAATTTCCTTTTTATTTTTACAAATTTTGTATATTTTTTGTCTGATCGACTGCCAATGTATTTTTTTTTTTCAATATTTGATTTGATCTAAATAAACACAATCTAAGGTTTACTTTACAATTTTTCAAAATGCGAATTAATTTGCAATGATTAAATTGGTAAAACACTGTTACCTTTCAAATAAAGTCTGAAAATTTGAAAAGTGAAGAAAAGTCTTTTCACTTTGAAAATTTTGTGCAACACTTTGAGCTTTACTTTACAGAATATTATTTTAATAAAAGTGTTTGGTGAAAAAAAACCCAATTCAAAAATGTGTTTTGTTCGTATTTAACAAAACATTATTTAAAAAAATAAAACTTTTAGTCATAAGTTTTTTTTACTATAAAACCTAGCCATGCATTGATCATATTTTCATAGAAAAATGTAGATAAGTCTGGATTTTATATCCACAAACTTGTTGCCCTCTTTTAGCAGATGATTTCCCAAGACTTAAACACAATACAAAATAACTAAACAAAACCACAACCAATAACATTTAAAATTTATTATTTGTACATTTTATCTGAGACTGTGAGACAACTACCGTCTCATGATGAAACTGCAATACCATAATGTACAACATTGTGTACTTTATACTGTATTTTATATCTTTCATTCAACATCAAACCAACTATATCAGCTGTGATAAACTTTATACTGTGAGACAAGCTGTCATCTCACCAAATGACAAATGTGTGCAGATGCAGAATAGAATACGCCGCGAATTGTTTGAATTGTTCCTCCTCAGGACAGCCACCAGAGTGGAGCTTCACAGAACTTGATGGAGCGGTGACATGACGACGCGGTGGCAATCTATCGTATCTAACCTATATAGTTTAGTTATAAGTTTATATGAGAGTGGTGCAGTATAAGTCGTGGAATATACATTTGTCAACAATGGTTTTTTGTGGTTACATTTTGATCGCATAAGCGCATGTTTCCAACAAAATCCACAAGCACGAATTTGTGTTTTTATTTTTTCGAAGACCTGGTATTACTACCAGGGACGTTTTTTAAAGTATCAATTTTCAAAGGCCCATTTAATTAATTTAGTTTTTTTAAATAAGAGAAATATTTTACAAAAGTGTGGTTAAGTGAGTTGATAAAGGTTAACCGTAGCTAAAAATTCTCAAAAATTTAATTAATAAGCTTCAACCTCGGTTTGAACTCGGTTTAACCTCGGGTTAAAGTTCAATCAACGCAACCATGTTCAAACTCTTAAACATTTGATCTTATAATATAAATCAAGTGAAAAAAAGACTAAATATCAGTTTAACAACGGTTCAATCTCGGTTGAACCTTGGTTAAACAATTGCTGAAATTCACAGGTTAAAGTTGCTGAAGCAAGGGTTAAATATTTAACCAATGTTGTGCAACTTAATATAACGTTATAAAGAGTCAATCCGGTTTAAACCTTTTTCTTAAAAATTGTGCCTTAATTTTAATAAATATGATTTAAAATCACGAAAATAAATATAAACCAGTATAAAAGTGTTCATATATGCATTTTGCCCCGACCGATATAATGGTTGGGCTCATCAGAAGATGACCATTACACCTTGTCTTGACGCATATTTTCCCGAATAAATCGAGATTTCATATAATCTGAGCTACATAGAGCAACTGCGAATTATATAGTTGCTACAAGTCTTCAAAGAAGATAAATTGTAGCTATTTTTATTGCCTTGCTATGGGACTTTTGAAGAAGAAACATTTGACTGTTAACAGTAGAATTGTTTTTTTCCTGAACACCGTTTATTTTAATAAATATAATTTAAAATCACGAAAATAAATATAAACCAGCATAAGGTGTAATGGATATCTTCTGATGAGCCCAACCATTACATCGGGGTGAAACGCATATGGACACTTTTATACTGGTTTATATTTATTTTCGTGATTTTAAATTATATTTATTAAAATAAACGGTGTTCAGGGAAAAACAATTCGGCTGTTAACAGTCAAATATTTCTGTGCCTTAATTGTTTAAATTAAGTGATTTTTTAATATTAATAGCTTGTAGCTTTAGGTTAAGTTAGGACAATAATTGATATGGTGACACTTCAATACAAAGTGACATAAAGAATTTAGTGACATTTTGTGGTGACATTTCTGAAGTGACACAACCTTGTTCATCAATCTAAATAATTTCAGTTGTATTTTATATCAATTCCTAGAAACGAAATGCTTTCCATCAAAAACCCAGGAAAAGCAAAACTCTTCCTTTACTCCACATAACAATTAAGCATAACTCCCGCACACCCTATATACTTACTCATTATTTAACTTTATACGGAACTTGAAGAAACTATACACCAAAAACAAGATTCAAGGAGAGTGTAGTACATATTTAATAATTTGTGGGTTTACGGTTTGAATTTTCAGACCCAGAGACAGAGCCAGGAAAGGAGACAGACTACAATCACTCAAAACAGTTGAATCCTGCACCGATTTCCTTAACCCATCGCTATTGCCATATAACACACAAGGATATGACAAAAGATATGCCTCAAGCTGAAACTATACGCTATAAGGACGAGTGGTGTATATATGGTCTGTTATGATGGAACCACTTTTTGGTTAAATTGCATGTTTGGATATCTCTCTCTTCTCGAATGTGCAAGGTACCTTCAAAGATAGAGTTAGGGGAGTTCGTAGATCCTTCCTTTGCTGTTGAAGCCAGGAGCACAGCTTTCTAGAGACCATCATCATCATCATCAGAAAGAGAACCAAACGAATATCCTCCTGAACCTGATGCTGAATCAGTGCGGTTAAATTGAGAGTAGGTGGGCTGGGCATGGGTATAAGTGGATAGAGTGTGATGTATTTATGTGCACAGGATTTCTGTTTGCCCCATTTGCAATGACATAAAATATTGAACCAAGGAATGACATGTTTGCTTCACAACTTTGGTTCTGTTTTAAGTGCGACGGAATTCTGTGTGCTTCGTTTCACTGGTTGTTTATTATATTTAACTTTTGAGCAGCCTGGTTGCATGGTTCTCTGGGCTCTGCAAGGATATACCAACAATGCCCCATCAATGGCATATTTAAGCAGTAAACAAAAATACTCTTGAATATTTACTTAGTTACTTCCTCCTACCAATATCATATACATAACTGATGGTCGCTGGTGTACTATAAAAAGGTACAATGCTGCTTAAAAACTTCTTAACATCAAATATTTACTTTTCAAAAAGTTTCACTAATTTTGAAACATTGCAATGTGTGGGAAATATTGAGTCTGGTAAAGAATTACACATTGGTGTTGTATGGTTTAAAAAAACGATTATCTGTACTAAAAGAGAGGTACCTCAAAAATTCGGTTGTGGGCAGAGCATTACACATTCTTGATGTGCGGCAAAATTTCTAAACTGGACAGGCTTTCCTGGAAGTGCGGGTATTGTTTGAAGTTTGGAATACACATGGCTATTTGAAACAAACATTGCATCGATAAAATAAAGAAAGACTCGCAACCTTGCGACGAAGATGTTCAAGCTATGTAAAATTTAAAATAAATTTGTTCTTAAAATCCAGAATATTTTTAACAGCACTGTATTATTTAGTGTAGATATTTTGGGAAAGATGAATGTGATGGCTCGGTGTGTCCTCTTCTGTATAATTGTCACACAATCTAAGTGGGTTTTAAATTGCAAGTGATAGTCTGTAATTGTTCTTGTCCAACCTTACATATGTACATTGTACAACTACTAAGTACATGGCCCAATGCAGTTGTAACTGAATTCTAACAATTTGGTGCTGCAACTACCTACATATATTTGCATTTGCATATTAAAATATTTTTCCAATCAAGATGAATTCTGATATAAACAACAAAACAAGAAAATATATTCGTTTTCTGAGAAAGATACAAAATTTGTCCGAACACAATATAATTGGGATGTTTCATTGATGTTATACACATGTGTATTGTGTTTGAATTTAAATTTTAGAAGTCATAGATTAATAGATCTTGTTGCATTTAAATTAAATCACATTATTAAGACTTGAGATGCATCTTTGATGAAAAGACAATATGTAAAACTAAGTAAAACATTATTTAATCTTCTCTTGAGATAAAACATATATTTTAGATTAATTAGTTTTTAAGGATTATGTTATGGCATTTCTTTGCCTTAATTCATGCATTTTAAGAAGTGTCTAAGATACTTACATATTATTAATAATATTTTCATACAACATCTTAGAATATATATGATTACAAATATTATGTAAAATGTAGACTTTTAAGAAGCATTTTCAATATTATTTACAGCGCAAAACTCTGAAGTATTCATAATACCACAAATTGCAGTGAATTACTATGAAAATAAAATGTTCCACATACGCCACAGTGTATACGTTTACGATACTAAATGAATTGTTAGAGACAGAATTTGAGCAGGTTCAGACGACATAAGGAACTTGAAAGTTAGGCAAGTTTCTATTTAGTATCTGATTGGCCAGCTGCCAAAAAATTACCTTCCAATTAAGACAAGTTTAATGGAGAGTTGACTGGAAAGTTAGTCAAGAAAAATATCCCTAACTATAAGTCAAGCCAACTTCTATCAAAATGACAGTTGATCCTGTTTTTTCATTTAACTGAAAGCTGAAATTTATTACTTTATGCTTCATTTATTTTCTCCAAAACTTCATTTTATGCTTTCTGTAAAAAGGTTCCTTGTAAATTTGGAAAACAATTAAGTAATATTTCTTTACAATACAAAACGTGATGGACTTGTAGCTTGCCTGAAGAGTGTTTTTTTAGACACTAATTTTGTTGGTACTTTTTGTACTATGAACTTTAAGTAGAGGTTTGTGAAGTAAAGTCCTCAATTTGAAATGCATGACACTTGAAAAACTAACTATGTAGTTGCCTTTGTCAAAATTAACGTTCAAAGAATGAAGTTGATTGCAAATGAAGTCCTTTTACATACTTGACCTTGCCCTTTGTGTATTCACATCTTTAAAATTTTCCAGGAAAACAACAAATACCAGTATGAACGATTTCTTCAGGAAGTTTAACTGGTCACTATTATTCCTCGATAGTGACATGGATTCTAGCAGATATGAATCATTGAACGGAACATTTTATCACAAAAAAGGTTAAATCTGCTCAACAAGCTTCAAGGCCTTGTTACGATCATATTCGATGAACCAAATTTTTATATGACGAAAAATCATGGACAAAATACTACAGTGCCCCAAAATCCATATGTAAGCTCAATTGATAAAGCCAATTTACGAGAAGCTGTTAATTCGACGCTACCAGAGAGTGTCTTGCACTTGAGAGCGTACAAAATTTTATATGACAAATCTTCTTTCACACTTGTGCAGTTGCAAGAGTATTGAAAGGCCTTGACATAAATCCATTGGCCAGGATAGTATCTTCCCTATTGTTTTAAAGAGGTGTTTTTCAACGCTGTCGAAACCACTGCGTAAGCTTTTTCATCTTTCCTACTCTACAGGTCTCTTTCGCATCGAATGGAAAACAGCATTCGTCTAAAAAAAAAGTGATACTTACTCCACCTTTAACTATCGTTCAATTGCACTCGCGTCCCTTTCTTCCTCCGTTAAGGAAACGCTGATTAATAATCAGCTTAAGAAATATCTCTAAGAACGTAAGGTTCTTCATGACCTGCAGTATGACTTTCGTAGCAATAGATCCACCCATGATGTGATATTTTATCTAACCAAACAGTGGAACAAATCTTTTAATAGTTTTGGAAAAAGAATGAGTCTTGCAATTGATATTTCAAAATCATTTGATAGAGTGTGGCACTAAGCTCTCTTATCGAAAATGTGTGCGTTTGGTATACATTAATAAATGGATGTAGTACCCGTGGCATGATGGTTAGTGTGTTGGACTGTCATGCCAGAAGTTTTGGGTTCGATCCCTGCCTATGCCATCACAAGTTTTTTTCACGGGTGGTACTGCCTCTTGCTAGGAATTGACAAATTCTCCAAGAGTAATTCTTGTCATGAAAAGTGCTTTCTCAAATTAGCTGTTCGGATTCGGCTAAAAACTTTAGGTCCCCTCCATCCCTGACAACAGTACTCGCACACAGGAAGGGTTGAGAGTTGTAAGTCATTAGGCCCTAGTTCTCAATGGACTGTTGCGCCACAAAATTTATTTTTATTTATTCTTCGTTGGAGTAGAAATTGCATTTCATTACAAGTAGTATTTGATGGGTTCGAAGGTTCAAATCTGCTATCTCTCGACACTATTTCTTACAATCATTATCGATCTCTTGTCTGCCATTGAACTGCCCTACTGACAAAAGTATACCCTTATCTTTTCATATTTGTATCTAGATTCTCATTCTGATGTCGAACTTTAACTGCAGCGTATAATTAATTCTTATTAAATTCCGATCTTGACAGTTCAATGTATAATGGGGAATTATTAAGCTTGTAGAATTTAATGATTTAAATCCATAAGCGGCACTTGCACCGAGGAAACTAATCGACTTTCAATACTCAATATCTTTATCACCGATCACCTCTCATGGAATGACAACTTAAAAATAGCACAGCTGATGCTAGGTGCTTAGGATTATGATATAGCCGTAATTTGCAAGGCCTTCATTTGCCCAAAACTTGAACATAATTTGCATATTTGGGCAGATGTCCCAAAAAAAGTCACACTCTTTTGGATAGAATTCAAACAAAAGCTTTGAAAATGATAGGCGATAGCACTATAACTGAAACATTTACATCACTCGAACACCACCGCAATGTTTCTCACCTTTCGTTCTTTTACCGATGTTTTTACAAACAATGTTTTGTTGAATTAGCCTGTTGCATTCCCCTTTCCCCCTCAAACAATTCAGCAGTATTATTTGCACTTCTAGGAATGCTCATCAGTTTACCCTTGAGCTCGATTTCGGACGTACTTTATACTTTATAGAGATTCTTTTGTTAATCACACATCGAGAATGTGGAATACTTTACTTAACTCTGTTTTTCCCTCTTATTTGAATACAAAACTGTAACACCAATGTGCAGCGGTATCCCCTTTTTAATCCGTCCCTATTTTTTTAAATTTTGCACTGTGTTTAAACTGCTGAATATGGGTATTAATAACCCCTTGAGTGCAATGTAAATTATGAAGAGAACATAGGATTCTTTTATTTTTGGAACTTAGGCTTTCATTTATTATATTTATTGAACAATTTCAAGCCAATAATTTTGTTTATTATTCAAAACTAATCCAAAAATTGATCTCTTGTAAAATTAAGCTTTTGTGGCTTAGACTATGAGCTTAAGACTTTTTGTTCAACAATTCAGTTCAAAATAAAAACAATCGTTAACGAAATTTTTTAGCGTTTAAAAATAATAAATCTGTGCTAAAATACTCCCATTTTTAGGAATTAGTAACTACAGTTCTTTAAAGGTGGAATAAAAACGTTCTTAACCTAAACTTCAGCTCAAGTGCATGATTCCTTACAGTAATAAGGTGTTATGGTATCAAAGCCTACAGTTAAACACCAATTGAACCCATTAAAAGGATTCGGGAGCGTATCGGAATCCGTCTTTTTAAAGTCCCGTTTTTAAAAACTCCCGAAAAAAAAGTTTTATAATCCCGTTTTCTAAAATACCGATTTTTTGAAATCCCGTCTTTTAAAATCCCGCTTACTCAAAATCCCGATCAGTTACAATCCCGCTTTTTAAAATCCCGTCAAATCCCGACAATCCCGTTTTTTTTTTTTACAAAATACGTGCATTAAACTGCATCGAAGGTTTGAATGTTAAATTACTTAGCTAATACATAATAATATCGTAATTTGTTTTGTTTTTACTGTACATAAACAATAATTTTTGTTTACAATATTAATTCTTGCATAAACAAAATGCATCCTACAGCAAATCTACCTCTTGATAACGGTCTTACTACTATCGTTGACTTTGTTAATTTTTAATAATTGGAGTTTGTTGTTTTGTTTTAAAAGAATACTACTTTACTTTATATTTTTATTTTTTGATATGTTATATTTGTTAAAGGTTTCAATAAAATGAATCAAGAAAAATAAATTATTTTTTAATTTGTTTTAATTTTTTATAATTTCGATTTTGCAATCAAAACTAGTTGTTTAATTTTAAAAAATCGCGCGATTTTTTAAAAGTTCAGATTAGGACGTCTTAGATCTAATAAAAAGTAAAGTACAATTGTTCTATTTGCGTCAGCTTTCAAAACTCCTTAAAATTTCATAAAAATTTAGCAGGCTTACTTCATTTTGATGGTTGCTTGACCTACTTTTAAAAAGAAAGAAATACGGAAATCCAAAATGCAGAAAACCCAAACTCTCAAATAATCAAAATATTTTACATCATTTTTTAGGTAAAAGCACTCATCAACCAAGCCGATATTCGAACAAACAAACTTCTTCTGGTTTTTGAAGAATATTTGTGATTATAAATTTTATAGGACTGTATAGAATTCGATTCTGGAAACTGTCCAAAATATCAATATTTCGTTTTCGTAAACCAAAAAAAAAAATTCCTTATAAAGTTTAGGTTCTACCTATAGAACATGCTATAATCATTTCCAAGACAAGAGAAATGAAATTTCCTAAACATTTTAACTACGAAACTTAAAGAAAAGCAACTCTTTTAAATGTTAGCTATACAGAGAAACAGGCAATTGAAAGACTTATCCTATTTGGTTTGTTGTTTTCATACTACTTCAGAATTTCAAAAACATTTCAATTCCTACTTCGTATTAAAGATCACTTTGATGTTACTTTAAATAAATCCCCTTTTATAACAAAAAGATTATATCTATCGTCTTAAAACTTCTCTCTCTCTCTCTCCAAAAAATAAAAACGAACTTTATTTAGCAAGGATTTACTGTTGAAAACAAAAATCTCTTAACAATAGTATTATACTATCAACATAACAAGGACATTCCTACACATAAATGAAAATTAAGCTTATTAAGGAGATTATGTAAAATACACTTATGTGGGGTGAGGACTAAAAATTTCTTTGCAATTCCACCTTATCTCCTTATCTTTTCTTTTTCATACAAACACAAACCCTTTCACCAAAAAAAAAAGAAGAAAGAAATCAAGAAAAAAAATGGTCATCACTTTGGTTTAAATAAACCCTTGGAATTCAAATTAAATATAAAACCTGTACGCAAGGGTAGGTAGAAAAACTCATTCAGAAGAAGAAAAATTCTTGTAGAATATATACATCCACTTCCTGGAAAAGGTTCAAAAATGATACTTGAAAAGCTCCACACCACACCACACCAAACCGTATACCCTTTAAGAAAATGAAAATCATAAAGCATACCTTTTATATAGTGATGCTATATTCATTTACACAAGTTGCTCTTTATTCAAAGGTTTTATTCATATTTTCTACACATAAAACTCTACATACAAGCCACACTCAACACGTTCGTCGTTTTGAATAAGAAAAAACTTTTTGCTTCGTTTCCTCTCCGGCAAACTTATTCCGGTCCAAAGCAAAGAAAAAAATTCAAAAATATCTACTTTTTACATTAAAGTATCTTTCACATAGAAAAAGGAAGAACAAAAATTCAGATTTAAATGAGTGAATCCCTTCAGACATTCATTTATACCATATTACCATACCTCACATAACCATCATTGCTGCCGACAGCACTGAAGACCGACAACCGACACGAAGAGCGACGACGTTGACGACGACAAAAGTCAGCCCTTTGTCGTTACAGTACCGCGTTCTACTTCTACTTCACTCTTCCTCTGTCTTCCGCTTTAACCGCACCACAGCACAAAATCTCTTTCTTTTTTTTATTTTTGGTTTGAAAAGGACTCGGTCAAACGAAAAGTCAGAGATATGGTCTGAATTAATGATGACTTCACACCCGAAAGTTTTCACTTTCAAAGCTAAAATATAAGAGTAGTTTCGTCAGCCGACTGCCTCCCGCCTTCCACCGCCGCCGCCGACATTGTGATGTAAATTTATATGTAAATAATTAACCTACATTTAGTGCTGCCCTAAAGGAGCCCATCTGCATCCCCCATCATAATGTCGTCTTCTCTTTATTCCCATTTCCATTCTAACTCACTGAAAAGCGCTCTTATCAAAGTGCTTCCACATTTAAAAAAAAGCCGCATTTTTTATATTATCACCCCCATTCCTATTGTCGCCTCCGTACCGTACCGGTAACGGTTCGTACTCCATAAATTAAATGAATAAAAATAATAATACGATATTGGCCCAAATATAAATTCAGTCTAAAAGATGACGACGACGGAAGCTAATATTTTCTTATGTTTCCCCATGTCACCTCTCATGACACGCAAAATATAAAAATAAACGAAAAATTAAATTCAGAGAAGTTTTGAAGCAAATATTTGCATTTTTGTCTATTTTTTCCCGTTTTTGTTTGGCGGGGGTGGGGAGAAACAATTATGGAAATTATTTTGAACTTTTGTGCGGAATTTAATTATATTTATATTTTGTTTTGTCTATTTCACAACAATAAAGTTATATTAACTAGAGGTGTAGCTTTATTCATATAGTCACATTTTTGGTCTAGGTTTTTGCACTATAAAATAGCTCATGTAGAGGCTATGAAAGAATAAAGTTGGTAAATTCTTGAATTTACCTCAAACATTTATATTTTTTTTACTAACTTTGTTAAAAGTCTGAAATATTTTCCTTTCATTCATTCTGTGCACTTTTTGCATCATAAAAATGGTTAATGAGAGTGGGAACATATCTTTATCGGAGCCATGAAAATACAAGAGCAGGGACTCAGGGATATACAAGAGCAGGGACTCAAATGGGGAGTTTAAATTGTGAGAATCCCTGAAACAGGCTACTACAAAAAGTAGTTCTGAAAAAAAGTGAAAACCATTTAAAGACAATTATTTAGACACTGCCAGGCGCAAAAAGAAGTATTTAAAAGCATTCATATACATTGAATTACATTCAAATGCATTTTAAAGCCTCTCAATTCATTTAGACTCATTCTAAGTGTAAGTTGGAATTCGCCGCTTTATCAGTAGATGTCCCTAGTCATATGTAGAGGATTTAAAATGTATGTATGTCATATTTTTCGATTGACATCAGCCTTTAAAAATGCACAAGTTAAATTTTGTCAAAATAATAGCGTCATAATTGTTTACTTCAGTGAATGTTTCGAATTTTTTTCCGTATTTGTGGAATTGGTTTCTACTTTAAACTTGTGGGGCACATGGTTAGAATATTTAAGATATGGTTTCGCCGCCAGCCCATCAATTCCAAGGATAGATCGCTTTGCCGTAAGACAATACTATGTGTTTGGTGGGAACAGTGTGGTGTGGTGTACTTCGTACTACCATTGAGTTGGGAAATATTATCACGCCTGTCATACTCTCCAGACATGCGTAGCCCCGTCCGACTATCACCTTTTCCCATCAATATGACACTTACTTGCAAAGCAGCGCCTTCCCGATTTTGAATAAGTCGAAAAATGGTCTGTCGAATGGTTTTCCATCATATATAACACTTTTTTTAACTTCAAATATGAAGTTATTGTAATAGTTTGTTGACGTTTCAAGGTCCATAGAACCTAAATCAAGGATTTTTAGGGAAATGGCTGTGTGTACGTGTGTATATATGTACGTTCGTACTCCCATATCTCAAGAACCTGTATATAGAGATATCGACTTCAAATAAATTTTAATGATGTTATGAAGAATAAAGTTTTAAGCCGAGATTCCAATAAAGAATTATTCAAGGGTGCCGTGACATAAGGGCAAGTGTCATAAGACCAAATTTCAACGATGGGCTTTTGTCGCTTGCAGAAAGTGTCATAAGGCCAAATTTTTTTGCGACTTAAGCCCAAATTTGTTTCGATATTTTTTCAATAACAAAAAACGGTCTTTACCGTTAGAATTATGATAAGAGTAACAACAGATGGTAAGTAAATGTAATCAGGAAAGTTCAAGCTTCTCATTTGTGTTCTTTTCCTTGTACGAAAAAGTCGTAAAATGGATGTTCGAAGTGATTTTATCTATAATTACGAGTATTGTGAAGGCTTAAGAGTACAAGCCAACTGTTATTTATACCTGATATTAAACAACTATATAAATTTGGAGGAAATTGTAAACTATCCAAAAGATACATAAGTGTGCTATAATAAAGCGTGTAGTGCAAGTGCGGTAATCGACCTACATAACGAAAATTTAGTTCGGATCCCGAAATAAAGTGCCGCTCATAATCATACAGACAATGAAAGTTTAAAAAATAAAATAAAAACTATAAATGAAATTAAAAAAAAAAAACAACGTGGAAATGTTTCAGTAAAAAGAATCGGCATACGCGAAGTATTCAATGAAGTATGTTCAAGGGATTGTGAGAACCCTCCACAGGTAAGCTTCTTATTTAGTTCAAGTAGCATAAGAGTTTTTTTTGCCAAATGTTTCCAATATATTGTAGCCATTTTTATTATTAGGTTAAATTTGGAAAAGTAAGACGGCATGCGAATTCGAAACAAGTCGTTCCCTAAAACTCCCAGTACTGCTAAAGATGTTTTGGACTTGTTCAAAACAGAAACCGTAATGAACAGTTTCGGCATGTCTGGATACGCAGATGCACCTTTTACTGAGCCACAATCATTGAAGATAACTTTAGCTATTCAATATTTATGTCACCAACAATATCAAATCTAATTCAAAACCTACCAAACGATTCCCCAAGACACTATCTTTTGGACGGGACTTTTAGTGTTGTGCCATCATGTGGATTTAAGCAGCTCTTTATAATGCATTTTTCTCATGATATCCATGTAAGTTAATGTACCTACTACTGTTTGTAATTTTTAAATTCCCAGTTATTGTAATGGGTCTGATTTGTCAAATTGAAAATTTTGATATTTCTCGACGTTTCAAGGTCCATAAAGTCGAAATAAAAGATTTTTAGAAAGATGTCTGTGCGTGCGTGTGTACGTACGTTCGTACGTCCGTACGTTCGTAGATATCGACTTCAAATAATTTTTTTTATATAGATAATAATGCAGAAAGATGCAGAAAGGGCTCTCAAGAAAATTGCGTATGTGGTTTTTTTACCATAGCAGTTTAAAAAAAAGGTGATTATTTTGGTAAACCCTAAATAATATCTCACGAACCAATAACGCTAGAGACTTGAATTAAATTTTATATTATATATTGTAATGCGATACCAAAAAAATAAATTTTTGGAAAAATTCCAATTAACGGTTTTTTTACATTACATTACACACTACTCAGCACATAAATGTACAGAGTAGAGAACACAGCACCTTGAGCGACTAGACTACATAAGGTGATAACAACACAAGATATTAATACAAGACAGAAGGACAGAAGAGAAAGAACAACAGAAAGAAAGAACACATGACAACAGCACGCGGTAGGTTTCGAGACGGTCCACCATCTGACTACTAACCACGCTCAATGATGCTTGATTTCGGTGATCGATGGGAACCGATGCTTTATCAGTGACTAGGACGTTGCCTTTAACTGTTTTTTTTATAAATCAAAAAAACTGAAAAAAAATTTGTCACCTCGAAAATTTTACGAATAAAAAATCTCGAAAACAATTTTGTGCAACGAAGAATAACGTTTTTAACATCTGGTAAAATTTTGAGAAAAATCAAATAGACAATTTTTTTACAAAAAAATAAAAACCTAAAAAAAACAATACTAAAACTTGATACAAATTTACTTTTGACTCTAATATCTTTTTTTTTTAATTTAAAGGTGTTAGTGTCATACTTATTTTATCTAATAGAAAATATTGTTTTCGACATTCAGTAAAATTTTTGTAAAAATCCGACCGTCAGTTTTTTTTCATAAAAATTAAAATCTACAAAAAAAAAGTACGCAAAATTGGTAAACATTGATCTTCGGTTCTCGATATCTCCTGAATAAATGAAGGTATTGACTTCAAAATGATTTCATTCTGTAATAAATGTTCTTAGAAAAATATCTGTATTTGTTTATAAAAGAAATAAAAACTTTCAAAAAATACTACTTTAATTGGTCAAAATTGGTTTACTACTAAAAATCTCGTTAACAAAAAACATTTTGAATCGACAGACGGGATGGGAAGTTGTCAGTGTGAGTAAAGTTTGAAAGTGACATAAGACCAAATTGGCCTTAAGTGACATTGGAAAGCGTTGTAAGGCAAACCGTTGAAATTTGGCCTTATGACGCTTTCTAAATGTTTCATAAGGCCAAATTCTAAAGTTTGGTCTTATGTCACTTACCCTTATGTCACGGCACCTTCTTTAAGAGATGTTATAGAGGCTAAAAATGTCTTTGATATTCATTTTTTCAAATTCTGTTTTATATTTTTTTCAAAAGACATAAGCTTTGATGACTTGTGAACAATTCAAGCTCAGTTTTGGATTCAATCCTAACACGTGGCAATGTGGTACCAGGTCAGGGGCAATTGGGGAGAATGTTTTTAATGCTCAAATACCCTATAACTCGGCTAAGAGCTCGACTGTATTTACACTGATTATTCAACAGCTTTTGACCAACTTTCTCATTATATTTTCACGTTTAAGCTGAAGGCAATTGGATTTCCCCATCAATTCATCGCACGGGTTTCTTCTTATCTTTAAAATAGGTCTTAACAAGTGAAGTTCAGTAGATCTTTCTCCAATCCTATCATTGCCAAATCGGGTGTTCCCCAGGATAGTCATTTAGGGCGTCTACAATAACATTTTAATCTCCAAAAGCATAAAATCTCAAAACGATCGATTACAATTCCAAGATGATAATAAATGTTTTGTTATTTGATGCAAAGAGAATGGGCTTAACCTAAACCCAATTTAATGTCAGGCTAAGACTTTCTCTAAAGAAAACCTACTCCTAGTTTGATTGAATAAAAAATATCTCAGCACTCAGCACAGTATTAAAGATCTTGACGTTCTTTTTGATTCTAATCTCGATTTCACGGATCATATTAATTCGATCGTTAGCAAAACTAACTCGATGCAAGGATTTGTTAAACGTTGATCTAAAGAATGTATAACACTTTGATCCGCCCCATCTTGAGTACGCATTTCAGGTATTGAATCCTTTTTACGAGGTTCACAAGAATGGAAAAGAATCTGTTTAAAGCAACATCATACGTTTTGCCTTATGAGGACTACACCATGGTCTGATCCTTATAACCTTCCTCCGATAACACTGCTAAACCTTGTCCAAGTCAACTTTGACAAAACATAATTTTTTTTTGTTCAGGGCTGATCATTTGGTTAAAACTCGTCTGAGAGACTTCAGGTTTTTTAAGGTCAATACTTTATTTTTTGACATATTTGCTTGCAACGTGAATTTCAATATTTCAATTTCATCTTTTAAAGAAATTTCAGTATTACTCTAGCTGATAAAATTACAAGTCAAAATTGTTGAAAAAAGAATACAATTTTTTAATCAAATATCTGTGCGTGTTGTTTCACATGTAAACCTATTCCCGCAATTAACATACGATTATAAATCTTATTATATTACCATAGAAGCTGTTTGAGGTCTAACGACAACTGACAGCTTGTATATAGGTATGGAAGTAATGATAAGGGTATTTTCTTTCCTTTTTCTCATTTAAGGGTAAATGTTGACAAATTTGTTTTGGCTGCTTGTGAAGTTGAATTATGATCAAAATCAAACATAAATCGATTTATGAGAAGTCAACTTTAAATATTAGGGTGATATTAATATGGAACAACAAACAACACTATGGTGATGGTATTGATTGATAATGGTGGTTCTTTTTGGGGACGTAATATGATTTTCTTTGAAATTCAGTCCCCTTATGATTCTATGATTTTTATCTCGACCCCACCACAATTTATGTCTGAGACTTTATTTTCACACCTCATGCGTCATCATCATCCGGTATACTCTTACCAAGATAATAGAAGTCTAATAATGCAAAGGCTGGGCGCTTTTATTCTTTCAAATATCATTATTTTTGGGGGCACTAAATTGACAATTGACGACATGTCAAAGATGACGTGTGCTGTGCACCCTATATATGCTTTAGGATTAATAAGCACATCTTTGCTCTGATTTACGTGACCAGACATAATAATTGTACGAAATTGTATAAACAACAAAAATAAAAGAAACTTCTTTCTATTTATAGACGCATCACAAAATCATCTCCGTGAGCTCAATATTCACACATAGCTTGATGGGATTGCATTGTTCTTGAGTCAATAAAAAAAAAAAAAATAATACTAATTATTCAACATAGCAAAAGTAGACAGATTGTCTTTTCCAACACCCCTAATGTTCCAATAAAAATGACAATAAAAAAATTGAAAAAAAAAACTCCCCTCGTACTTCTGTTTGTGATGATTCTCAATTCTCACAATTCCAAAGCCCTGAAGGTATATTGCACAGTATACATAGCTTTGGCTTTAACTAGGCTTGAAAAATTAAAAATATTTGTTAAATTAATGTCGCACATACGCTTATCTTCATCTATTGGCTTGACATCAGCATCGGCTCGACGTTCGTTATGGATTCAACTTTAGCTCGAATCGTGTGCTCCAGCTCGTAGAAGTCGATGATGAGTGACTGAACTTTGCTATACCATCATAAACGTGCGACATAAACAACATGGAAGAGCTTCCAACAAACCATCATACGAGTATATCCTAGGCGTTGTCGTCGTTGTCGTCGAAGCGTCGGAGGATTTGGGGGTTTGAGTGACTACAAGCTAAGGCTGAGAAGTCGACTTTTGTTCCACATTACAAAACAATAATTAGAAAAGCTAGATGAGCCAGGGGATGAGAGAATTCACAGACTCTCAGAGGCTCTGATGATGGCTGGAGGCTAAAATATAATTTTAATTGTTATGTACGAGGGATTGTGCTATGTCGATGTATACAGGGAGGTATTTGGTTTTGGGGGGGGTTGCGAATTTATCGTCATTGTTGTACATATATTATATATAAAAAGAGAGGGCTTCGGTGGAAAAGTTTTCAAAGAGACTTAAACGAGTACTATACGAGTTCGAGTACGAGTGTGCTGATGGTAGACGGAACAATTTATGAATCTAACCAATCAGCGAAAAATCTTCTTGTCGTTTATATTTCTTTTTTTCTTTTTTGTGCTCCTTCAGAATTATATCAGTTCAGTCAGAAGGGAAATATTCACCTAAAAATGAATATTCTACGACTATAGGCTCTACATCATCAGGCACCCTCGAGATTGAAATGAATTTATTAAAAGAACACTCTCATATACAGTTATGGCCAAAATAATAGGTATAGAACTTAATTTTTAAATTATTATTACTTAAACACTTGTGTATATGATAAGAAATCAAATATTTAATCTTTTAGTTTTAATGGTTGCTCCAGCAAACTCGTTGTTATGTTTTTAAACTTTATCAGGAACTAATGAAGCAATTTAAATAAAGCTCTAATATTGCTTATGATCTAAAATGTCTAATTTTTACTATTTAATTTATTCGTGGTAAGCTTACATTTAAGATAAAACTTCTTATTTATAATAATGCTTTTTAAATTCAATAACAGCTACGTTAATGATTTACAAAATTGTCTGTTTCATATAAGTAAAAATACAATAGTAAGAATTATTTTAATGTTGTGTTCAAACAAGTTACAAGTTAAAATATTTTTTCAATTTGTTTCGTATCTTTTTCGCGCAACTCAAGCTTTTTAAAAAGTTTAATTTCATTGTAAAGATTCAAAGGTTGGAGTGGAGGGCTATGAGTAGAGTATATCAGAGAACAAATTAACTGAACGATATTTCAAAAATTTCACAAAATGTATAAGCCTTGTCTGTCGTACACTTAGGAGAAGTGAACAGCGGGATTGCCCTCATGTCTCTGGGAGCAAACCAGAAGATAATTGGTGCTTTGTCTCGCAATTACAAGCTATGCCCTTGACTTCCTTAGAAGACGGTTACTAGCCACGGAATAAACAGTTGGGACTACGTTCTCTGTTCCTAGCATAAAACTAGAGAATAAACGGGTGGCCTAAGTCTTTCCGTCGTACACTTCAAAGAAGTGCCTTGGCTTGTATTGTGTAGTGAATATATGATCATCATTAATCAGCTAATTTGAGATACAGTATAGCTATATGGATGTACACATTTGGAAGGATATGAATAGCAATGGCGGTGTAGCTCGGAAATCGGGTATTCTATAATCAGGATCGATTCGGTTTATGATTTTAATTTGGGTTCGGTTTCGGTGCTGCGGAGAAAAGTTGTACCCATTACAATTACGCACTGCATAGTTGAATCCGATGGTTAGCTTTCTTTGGCTCTCATAATTCAAATTACAAACAAAAATAGGTGAAATAATGCGTTGGACATGTCAAAGCATTCGAAGGAAGCAGTAAGCTTATGAAACCGTGCTTTTTACACGAAGATCCCAAATAAGAGTCACTACATACGAAAAATGGCTTTATTGGAGCAGTATTAGAATACAATATGATAAATCGACTTTATTTTTAGAAATAACGAGACATTTAGACTTCTTAGGATTCAACCGATGATTATTTTCAAAAGACCATCGATTAATCATTTCCAAGTCTTCATTCAAGCATGTTATCGAATGTTTGATTAGCTCTAAAGTACAGCTTAGGTTTAACTAAGTGCCAGTCAGGATACATGCGAAATGCCAAGAGAACAATGTGGAACGTACATTGAAAATAACAAAGAGCAAAGGATAGACACTTGTGTTACACAACTATTTACCTACAGAAATTCTGACCTTTGTTTTTTAAATTCAACTTTGTTCCCGACCTGTTAAATATAAGGACAATAGTTTGACTGCAGATAGGAAAAAGTTCAATCGATAATAGAACTTTTGGCAAAGGATTTCCAGAAATCAAGAAATACTTAGAAAGTAATTTTGTCCAAATCAATTTCTTTACTAATGTCTTTTGAAACACATACCAGTGCAGCCAAGCAGCCATTTTTCTTTCAAAATCCTGATAAAATAATTTTGTGTGAGTGACTCGTAGTGACCAAGAAATATTATAAATTGTTTTTTAATTACTTTCTCGAGAACTTTTGACAAGAAAGGTTATTTTGAAATTGGTCTAAATTCATATCTTTTTTTGATATTTTTGGTACAGGAATTACCTTTGCGCTCATTTATTATAAAGGGAAGTAAAATGTTTAAAGTTTATACACAGAACGAAAAAAAACATCCTATTGACTATTTTGGTAGTCAAATTGACTATTTGGTAGCCAATTTTCAGCCGATAATCGGGATAGTCAATAGAACAATTTTAGGTCGACAATTTTGGGATTCGATTTTTTTTTACAATTTGGTTGTCATTATGACAACTGTAGTAGTCAATATGACAACTTTGGTTGAAGGAAATTGAAACTACGGTTGTTATATTGACTAATGTGGAAGTCAATAAAACAACTGCGACAGTCAATATGGCAACTGCGGTAAATCTAAAAATCATTTGCAGACAATTTTATCATATCACACAAATTGACAAATTGACTATTTTTGTAGTCAATACGACAATTTGGCCAAATTTGAAGTTGACTATCGACGATTGTTAATATGACAACTTTTTTTTTCTGTGTAATATGAAAAAATTGTCTGCAAATGATTTTTAGAAAAGAAGGGTGCATGTTATCAAGTCTTATGGGATTTTATTGATGGAAAGCAGTGCTTCAATCACATCCTCATATATGATAGAGCTAAATTCAAGATATGGGTTAGAGAAGGACTTTCTGAAGAAAGTTCGTGGTTTGGCGAATTTGTGGTTATTGTCAAGTTTGAAACGAAAATTTAATTGAGAGCGTTTATATCTAATTCTTCTGGTACTCCATCACGTACCTTTCCAATACCGACTTTTCCTAAGTTCTTTCATATTAGTTTACTTTCAAGTGAAATGTTGATGCGAGTTGAATAGTTTCGTTACGAAGAACTACATATTTACTATTAACACTTATATGCTAGATCCCGTCTTTTCATAAAGAAATTCCCGTAATTCAAGGTTTATTTGTTTTCTGTCTTTTATTTTGTATGCTAACTTGCTTTTCTAAAATATTACCTTTCCTGCCTAACACAGGTGACATAGACTTCAAATGTTATGCGATTTTTTTTTCTTTTAGTCGAATTCAAACGCTGCAATGCTATGATAGATCTCATAGTTCAAAGTTTACTATGAATTCTGCAACTTTTATAAAAAATCATGTTTTAGATAAATTTTAAAAACCTGTAATATCTAAAAATGCAATTTAAGGTTCCAATTTAAATGCATGCAGATTCCTCAGAATTTAAGAATTCAATTGCATTTAATAAAAAATTCCATAGACTTGAACTCGCCGAGAAATGAAAAAAAAAAAACGCGGAAATTTTGCAATTCTTTCGATATTTGTTGATGTTGCGTTCAGTGCTCTAAATTCGAATCTTAAATTATAAATAAGGGCAACATTATGAACAATAAATTCAATAATTTATCAACGTAGTAGCGTTTAGTTTTTCCATGACAATATAACACGCCGTTTTCTTTAGTGCAAAAAAAACAGTTTAACTGAAAAGAAATGTTCCTTTTATTTTGGCCATAGCTGTATATACTGTACAGTGTACTGTGTACACTACCCTCCCACCGCCGCCGCTGTACTGAGACATAACAGAGTGAAATACAATTGGAGTTTGTCTATACTATGTTGAGTTGAGTTGAATTGTTGTTTGCAGTATACCTTCCTACTTATTCATTATAGTGAAACCACTATGCGGCATAGAGTACGTCGTCATCGTCGCTGATGACGATGATGTACTCATACGCTAGTATTCCCCCATCGCGCCCACGCTTATACACGCTAATAAACCGCAAGGACTCTTTGCAAAAGTTTAGTTCTAAGGTTATCCACAGAATAAACAAACATATTTTGTGTGAATATATTTACAATGCTCAATGTTCAGTTTATATGAGTACATATAATATTATGTATACCTAAGCTACTTGCGTTGAGAAATATTTGCTTAAAAGATGAGAGCTGAACACATCTCAGAGCTTTGGATAATGCAAATGTTGATTTCAAGTCGCGACGACTATATGATGAGGCGATATACGCGAATAGGTGGTTTGAGGATATATATGTATGTAGTCGTTTGTTGGTTTAGGATATAGTTTAGGTAGGCATAGGCATATAGGTGACATCCCTACCTCAGCTCTTTATAGGAACTTTTCAAGTTTTTTTTTTTATTTTTTTTTAATTTTGTAGATACGAGAAGAAATAAGCCCACACAATGTGAATGAACTCGTTTTGATTGGAAGTGAAAAGAATATCAAATAATGGTTTATTAATAATCACACTCAATTTAATATAAGAGAGAAAGATACTTATTTAAGTTTTATTTAAACATTAGAAAGCTGATTCAATTCAAAAGAAACGTCACTTAATACCATTATAGACAAGCCCCCTAATTTGATTATTTTGGATTATTTTTAATCAAACGAAGGTCGTATACTTTTTTCCTTCTCTGAGATCGTTTTTAATATTTTCATAAATGTTTCTTAAAGTAGTTTAAAGGCGAAAGCATTCAATTGAAAAAATGTATTAAATATTCAAAAAGTGCATATACGCCCCAGTGTACCCACCTAGTGGCTTTATCGTTAGTTAAAAAAAAAGAATAAAATAAGGTTTATTTTTGGGATGTATTTTTTTTATAAAGATAGTTCCTCAAAGGCAAAACGTCAATACATCTGTATGTTCTTTTCTGTTAGATAATTTTTTTCTAAATTGACATATCTCAAGAACAAGGATTGTGAAACTGTGGAAATCAGCTATAAATAAACAGATACCGTAGACAGAAAAAAAATAAAAAATAATGTTTAATTGACAATTGCGAAAAATACCCAAATATTACTAAAAATTGAAACTCTTATTCTAGATTCTGCTACAAAATGGTTTTTTTTTAATAAACGATACATTAACTATTCTTTATAATTTTCGAACAAACGAAAATCAAGTAGATCGAGTTTTAATTATTAATTTTTTTTTATATTTTTTGGAAGTACTTATCACTATATTTGATAAAATCACGTTCTAATTTTGTATCCTGTGTAAATTTTCTCGCTAATCTCTACTTACTTTAATTAACTCATTTTATTTTTAATTTTCTTGTCACTCAAACCAAATCTAAGCAACGTCAATTTTTCTAATTAAAAAATATACTTATATTTCTTTAGTTTGATCCTTCTTTGAATTTTTGATTATTTGTGTTTTTTTTGTATCAAAATCAAAAAACAAATTGATGTTGGTATTACCGACACCCAATTGTGTATATAAGATACCTTTTTTCATTAATTTCAAAGCGAGATCGGAAATATCTTTCGAATAGAAAAGAAATAGGGCACAAAGTATAGGTACCCTCAAAATAATATAGCTTGACATATTTTAACTGAAAAATTTTAAGATTTATCATTTTTAACAGTTTTTAATTTTCAAAAATAAAAATGAGAAAAATACTGCTTAATCGGTCTTACATACATTTCAAAAATCTTAAAATTTAAATGTGACACCTTGTAAACAAAAATTTCGCACGATAGATCCAAAAGAAAAAGAAATCAAAACTATGTCTATTGCATTGGAAATAAATTTTACCCTCCCTTGTCAGCAAAAGAATTGAATGAAATTTTATTATTTTGTTGAGCTGCCAAAACTCAGAAAAATAGTGATCACCTAAAATAACGATAGAACAATGATATATATGGCACCATGCGACTATGTTTAAGGGTAGTAAATATATCAGTAAGAGAGCTATTGCTTATCATTTTAAGTGAGGTATTCAAAAGACTCATGTACGTTATTGCGGCACCAGTCCACATGTGAGAATTATACTCGAGTTTTGGACGAATAAAATATTTGGAAACTATAGCCAGATCAGAAGGGTAAAAAACTTTTTGCATTGTTGAAAAAATCCTCAACACTTAGCAGCATTTTTGGCATCGTTAATAATATGTAATCACTCCACAAAAGACGATTTGTGTTGCACATACCTAGAATTAAAAGCTTTTCAGTCTCCTCAATGCAGGTACCAACCATAGATATAGTTGCATTGGGGAAGGGTTACGCTTTTGTGACAATAAAGCTAGCATTGAATTTTCGAAGCATTAAATTCTACACGGTTTTTTATTATTCAATGCTGCCAAGATCAGAATTTGATGAACATATCATACTATGTCCTTATATGAGAATTAAAAACCAATACGAAAAGCTGAGGGTACTGTCACCAGCGAAACAGTTAAGTGGCTCAGAAGTTTCAGACAGAAGATCATTAATACAAATAATTAAAAGTGTCGGAGACAAAATGGAGCCCTGAGGCACACCAGCGTTTATTTTGTGGATGTTAGATTTGAACCATATCAAATGCACGCATTTTCGATAAGAGAGCTTGATGCCAAACTCTATCAAATGCCTTTGAAACATCAAGTGCATAATCTTACTTTCTTTTAAACGGTGCAAGGATTTGTTTCACTATTTGGTGAGATAAACCATGAGATCACCAGTGGAGCCGTACTGCCGGTTATTAAGAAGCTTTCGTTCTTCAAGATATCAGCCAAAAAGGCTGCTGATCCAGCATTAAATATATAATTATTATATGGACCCATCGATTACAGAATCCGATGAGTAGGCTGTGGATGGAGTCAAATGATAATTTTAAAATTTCCATTATACGTATTAAAAATGTCAAAAACCTGCTCCAAATCTATTTGCAATTCATTCGTCAGATTTTGTATTAGACATAATAATTTCATGAATTCCATTCTTAAGGCATTGAATCCATTGAGGAACAGTGGTATATACCTTATCTTTAACATGGTCCCAAAAGAATAAAATACAAAACTGGGTCGAAATTGCGTCTGTATGCCAAGATACTCCTTTTATGATTTTTAAAATACATATACATACCTGCAAAATAAGTCTATCCTAAAAAATTTAAATTTAATAATTTTTTTATTTGAAAATCATCAAAACGTTTTTTATTAAACTAATTTTGTTTTTTTTAAGAAACATTTTTGGTATGCAGTTCCATTTAACAAATCTAACCCAGCTTTAAGTAATTGAATTTTGGGAAGAAAAAATGTGTTTGTTCTTAACAAAATGTAAAATACACAACGTGCTCAAAAACTTTTTTATCAATTTTTATCTTAACAAAACTCATTTTAAAGGCTATAGTCACGCGAACAAACAGACGGATGTTATCGCCCGATCAGCTTTTTTCGACTTCTCTACTATCTTAATATTGTTTGTTTGATTAAAATCAACAAGAGTTCTTGACAAACAGCAGTATATGGCGCAATTAAGAAAGTCTTTAGGTTTTAAATCAGAAAGTCGTGTTCAACTTTAAGTGAACAAAATCACCCTAAGCAGATTAATATGACAAACAAATAATTATATAATCTTTACTTAGCTTAAGTAAACTCTGAAAGTTGTCTGTATATTATTAGTTAACACAATTTAAAAGTTTCAAAAACATTGAACGTTTTTAAAAAGGTATCTTAAGCTCAAAAAAGAAAAAGATTGCTTAAACTTATTGATAATCTCTTAAAATTCCAATAGAATTCCGTCGTACATACTACATAGTAGGACAACGCATCGAGTTGTAACCGTTTGTGTTAAGACAAACCGTAGAAGTCACAAATCCTTACATTCAATTTTATCCAAGTGTCAAATGAGGGGTATATTAAGTAAATTTAAAACAAGACACTACAGACAATAAAAGTACAACCTAGAGCATTAAATAACTTTAAATTAAACTTATTTGAATATCCCCGAAAGTTCCAAGAATCAACCTCTGCAGAAAGTCCAGAGGCATTGACATTATTTTCATTTTATACTAAATTAATGAATTATGTACATCAAAAATACTTTTGATTGATAAGAAAATCCTTTATCCATTTTTCCACCACTACAACGCCCACTGCTGCCAGGGAAGCTTATTTAAACATTTTTTTTCTTAAAATAAAATTGTTTATTGTTAGTAAAGAATAAAAAAGCAATTAATATATAGAAAGTGAGACTTGCCTTCACTTTAAACTATATCATGAAAAATTAATTATTATCTACAACAAAACAATAAAATTCTTAAAGGGGGCTTTATTTTTTTAAGCTTGAAATGCGCAGGGGTTTTTAAATAACACTTAAAATTTGTATTTTTTCAAAAGATAAATATGACAAAAAAAAACACATTTTGAGATATCCACTTGAAGTATAGTATTTTATAAATTGAGACTCCTTTTTAAAATCTGTATAAACAATTTCAATTTCATCAACATACATATGTTTGTATCTATAAATATATTTTCTGATGAGGAAATAAATTCCAGTTACCAATTATCCCAACAAAAATAATAATCCTCTCGAAAAAACAGAAGAGACCTCAATGTGTCTGTTGTTTGTTTGTTACTTATTTCTTCTTATTTTTGTTGTTTTATGTTTAAATTTTATTTTGTATCTTTTTGCTCATATTTTACAACTTGAACGAGTGCAAAAGCTGACCCAAACAATCTGCTCATTGAGATTTTACATTTTTAATTTGGGACAGCCGAGATGTGGTGCTTTTGATTCACATACCTATTTCTGCGAAATATCTATATATATATATATGTATATGTAAAAATATAAGCTATATAATATTATTTTATACGAATGCTGAAAATTCTATTCATCCTCCCAAGCACCCATCTAGCCAACCCACCATTGACAGAGTCAGACCATCAGGACCATCCACAATATAAATAGATACAACCATCAGGAGGAGTGTTCTTGGTTGGTTATTCGTTTCGTAAATATGTATGTATATAGAAAACAGAAGCTACTCGTACGTCACCGTACCTACACTTTAAATGAAGCAGAAAAATAAACAAATGTGATTAATTACCCAAAGAGATTGCTACATATACATATATAGGTACAACATATCTACTTTTCGAGCTTACAAGAGTGTTAAGAATTATGCCAAAAAGTTATTCGTGTTTAATGAGAGGAATTGCCAGAAATTGTGGATATTTTAATTTATTTTGTAGTCATTTAAATTTCCATCATCCGAGTTTAAGACTTGAATCCATTACAAAATTATTAAAATTGTTAATGACTTTCTAGATAAGAGTTGGCAGCCCTGAAATTTCAATGTGAACACACCTTTTAACCAATGCCTAAGCTGTCAATGTCAAAACATAAAGCAAAGACAACGTTTCTACTATGGTGAAATTTTAATGGCTGAATCACATACACGCTTCAGCTTCGGCTTCGCCTGACGTTTACGAGTTCAGCCATAGGAATTCAATGCATGCTATCACAATGGAGCTTCGACCTCAAGTTTCGTTTGGCAATCGTAAGGAAAAGAACGTAATGTAACGTAATGTTACTCTAAACTGAAGCTCTAGTTCAATTTTCTGAACATTTGCTTCGTCTGACAGCTCAAGAGCTGTAAAAAAATGTCAACAAACAAAATATTTGCTCTTTGGAGGGATGAAATAATAGAAATGTCATTCAAAGCAACCTCGAAGCATGCCCAACGTAACGAAGACTAAGCCGAAGCTGAAGCGTGTATGTGTTTCAGCCATAATGGTTTTCCAATTTTCGTGTAAGAAGTTGACAACTTTGAATTTTCACTGTGAATGCAACCTTAAATTCGAACGCGAATTTAACTCTATATGTCAAAACATTCAACAAAAATTACATTTCTATCCTGAAGTTGATGAAGGGAAAAAATCAAATTCTCTGACGAAATTTAAATACGGTGACAGCAACTTTAGGTGCAAATCTCAACTCACATCAATCTCCAGTAACCAAGTGCATTTTTGATATGTATAGTGTATACTTACTTCGTCAAAAGACCGATTCTTCACCGTTTTTAGTTATGGTTACTGAAAACGCCTCAAAAATACCACGTAATCCACAAAAACATAACTGTGTTGTTGGTTTTCATGTCTCTAGTGTCATTTTCCGTCAACAACTTCAGACATTTTGCTGTAAGTGATGTGTTCAGCATTTAATGCATCAAAACTCAACAGAGAATATTTAAACTAACTATTTTTAGGAGCCTATGAATGGATAGCTTTCAAAAAGTTAGATAATATCATAATATCTCCTGACATTTACGACCAGGGACACAAAGTGATTTCAAAGTTTATTCAGCTCAACTTAACAATGATGATTATTTAACTGAGGTAAAGGGTAAAAGGGTTTATGATGCGATTTGTTATGGTTATAAATGGTTTTTTAATAGAGATCTTATATTGAATAGTGCAAAAACGCTGAAAATTATGCATCGTGAAGCCCCTTCTTGGCCGGCAATACTGAAACTCGTGGACAAATTTGAACGGCTGGGTCAAGTTAGAAAAATCGAAACCTATAATATTGCTGATATAGTCCGTATCATTGACGAAAAACCAGGTTTGTCGAGTTCTCGTCCGTTTTAGTATTTGACATTCCATAAACATGTTTCATGTTTCACATGAAAATGTAGGCCTTCTGCTCTTCAATTAACACAAGAGTTTAAGGCAAACAATCTCTAGCAACGTTGGGTCCTTGAGATGCATTCAAATGATGCGAAGTTTCTTCGAAAATCATCGTCTATGAGTCCCATTTTTACATCGGAGACTACTAAAAATTGAAGTTTTTAGTAGTCGGAAAATCAAAAACCGATTATTAAAAACCTTCTTTAATTCTTCATCTTAAACATGCCACTATTTAGTGCGATTTTTAGACTGCTGTTTTATTGCAAGAATAAGAAATAAAAAGACTATAAATACAGTTACAAGTTGAAGAATAAAACAGAATAAGTTTGTAAGCCAAATAAACTATTTTGAATTCCTTAATCAAATCGATTTAAGACAAACAACTGGGTTTTACTTATTCCAAAAGAAGCGGTGCAACTGTTACGGTAAATAAATTCTGCTATCGAGCTAACATCAATGCACTATTAAAGCCGGAATTGTAAGAGATATTGATTTGAAAAGCTTTTATTTTCAATTTACAAGAAAAGAATACTAACCGTTTTATTTTTTTGAAATGGTGATAAAAATTGCTCACCAATATGGTCTACATAAGCTAATGCTTCAAAATCGATTTAACTCCATAAAGATAGAATTTGTAAAATGTACCTATAATTTGAGCCTCAAAAATTGAGAATTTCAAAGTTTATAAAAAGTTAAGCTAAAGACCTAAAGTTATTTAGTTAAATGAAAGCTTTCGTTTTGACAGTGTCCCGTTCATTTAAGACATTACTTTGAAAATGATGGTAATGTTGCAGAATGTGTGCGAAAATTGCGTACGGATTTTGGAAGAAGAGAAGCACCGTCAGCTCCGTATGTTCGTTATCTTATGAACCAAAGCGTGAAAAGCCAAAAACAGTTCGTACACCCGAGAATATTGCTGCTGTGGCAGAAAGTGTGAACATTTCGGAAACATCATTGAGACGAATTTTGCATAAAAACCTTGGTATGACGCCATACAAAGTCCAATTGATTCAGGAGTTGAAGCCAACTGACCATCCAATTCGTTTTCGCTTCGCTAAGTAAGCCTGCGATCGACTTAGAGAAAATACCGATTTTGCCAAAAAAATCATCTTTTCAGATGAAGCTCATTTTGATCTTGGCGGGTATGTTCACAAGCAAAATTGTCGCATTTGGGGCACAGAAAACCCGCACGCATACATTGAAAAGCCGATACACCCAAAACGAGTAACTGTTTGGTTTTTTTTTTGGTCCAGAGGAATAGTTGGGCCATTTTTCTTCGAAAATGAGCAAAGAGTTAGAGTCAATGGCGATCGTTATCGTGCCATGTTGAACGAATTTTTGTTCACAAAATTTGAAGAGGAGGATATTGGCAACATTTGGTTTCAACAGGACGGCGACGATAGCGTGCCACAAAGCCGAATCTAAACTCGATGTTTTGGGCCCTGTTTTTGAAGATCGCATTATCAGCCATAGAGCTGATGTCGTTTGGCCACCTAGGAGCTCTGATTTGACACCGTTTGGACTATTATTTGTGGGATAAGCCGATAAGCCAGAGAAAACTGGTGCTTTAAAGAACAGTATTTGTAAAGCCATTGGTGAAATACAGCTGCACACAATCGATAATGTGCTTAAAAATTGGACCGATCGTGTAGGCTATACTGCATGGCCAGCCGAGGCAGCCATTTGAATGAAATTATTTTCCATTATTAACCGGAAGGATTGTACTTTCAAAAAAAAAAGGAAATTTGAGAAAATATTCAGTAGTTTTTTTGTATAGCATTTTCAAAAAAAAAGTTATTTGGCGGACTCTTTATTTAGTATCGTGCAGTGTTCTAAGGCTTAAAAAATCAAACTGTTGGTTTTGCAAACCCCTTGGGTTTGAACTGATTCCAGCGGATTGAGACAGACACCAACTACTGCAACCCGTCTTGAACCTCTGTAAGGATTAAGAAGTTATATTTCCTACCAGAAAGTATTAGGAGGATGGTACGAATATGGTTACGTAAGACTTCGATACCACTGTCTTTATCTTTTATACTGGTCCAACAATGTCGGGATGAACTGGCCAGTCTAGCCTAAAATCAACGCGTCACTCTTATATGGGTTCCCAATCATGGTGGCATTGATAGAAATGGACGGTCTGTTGAGTTGGCCCGGCAAGGATCGGACTTTCATAGATCACTTGCGGAAAGGGTAAATATTCATCTTGAAACTATGAAGGGCAACATTTTCTCAATTTTTCTAAAAGAATCCAACCGCAGGTGAAACATTCTAACTGTCTGTACTACATCCAGGAAGATATGGCCTATACCTATAACAAAAACCGTTCTTACGAAATTTTATGCAGACCCAGCCAGGGTCACTGCAATATGTACCGGACATTGGCCGATAGGAGAGCATATAGCAAAGTTGGGTATCCCTATACTCCCTACCGTATCTACGGAGACAACATGAAAGGGAAACTGCGATTCACTTTCTCTGAACATGCCCAGTTGTAGAATGTTAAGCTTCGGGAGGGCATTCCTTAAAGATCTTAATGAACCTTCGAGATGAAAATCAAAGACCTGATTTTTATATAAATCCGTCATAAAATTATCCTCTTTTTGTCAATAATAGTTCCAACAAAAACGACACATTTTAGCGCTTATTGAGCCGCGTAGCAAGGGCTGCTTATAACTTGCCAAGTGCTTCTTATGTGAGGATTCAGAACTGCTGCAAACTGTCAAATAAAATGTTAACGTCAAATTTAAATTCAAATGGATGTGTTCAGCTCAACATAACTTATCGCTTTTACGTTGTTCACATTGAGATTAAAGTGTATCTGTTTTATGAAGGCTTAGGTAAAATTTTAAGGGCTAAGCAATTGTTAAATCTTTAACAATTAAGTAGTTATTCTAAAATGTTAATGCTTTTCTACCTAATTATTAACAAAGCATTTCTTTCATAAACGGTGCATCTGAACACATCTAAGCAGTGACAGTTTGTAAATTTCATGAGTTACATTGATTTAACTTAATATTTTACAATGTTTTTAAATTTTTAAAAAAAATCAGATACGCATTGAACTATTAAAATAACAAAATATGACAACACTTTTCTTTAAAACTTACTATTATAATAAGTCTGTCATTTGTTTTCTACGGTTTATTACAACCTCTGTATTCCTATTTTTAGTGCTCGAAGTACATGTCTGTTATACAGTTTGTATTCAGTAAAATATTAAAGCACGAAAGTACCCTGATGTCTGGGAATATCAACCATATAAATGTTTAAAACTCATAAAACGTATATAAAGCCATATATTTTAAAGATAAAAAAGAGCATTTATCAAGGAGCTATGGATGCTGGAATGAACACAGCTACAACATGATCTGGCTTCTGGCTCTAAAAAATATGTGGTAAATCGTCCTATTATGTCCTTGGGGTATTAAAGCGTTCCAAAAATCATCCCCCTTTTAGACTAAAATACTATTTTGAATATATATGTATGTATGTAAAAAGAAACTCGCAGTCTGGTTTTTTTCAAGGTCGTTTCTAAGAAAATATATGGAGGTATCAATTACCATTTCTTTCACAATTTTTCAATGTAACCACCACCACCGTTCATCGTAGTCGTCGACGTCGACGTCTCGCGCCTGCCTTGCCCATACCGGATGGTATTGCGTTCTTGGACTTTTGTACGCTCAAAGTTTTAACTCAGAATATACTTCTGTTTTCATGTATTTTTATATCTAGAGGTAATAAAGCAAACAAACGAATAACAAACTCGTTGCTTAACTTTTGGACGATTCGAAACGATTTTTTTTTTTTTTTTTTTTTTTTGTTGTGTTGTGTTGTGTTGTTTTATTTATTGAAGTGGAAATTATTGAATTAACATGAAAATGATTGAAGCATCAGTATAGAATCTGTATATAGAATAAGCAGAGGCAGCCAGGAACAACAAACAGCACAAAACATCTCTCTGATTCCAGTTGGAACCAAGTGAATGATGATGCTTAATCCAATCGGCTGTGATGACTGCGCTTTTATCAAGCATGAAAATTGAATTTCTATATAATATACAAATATATATATTTATATATTTTGTACGTGGCCGGTTTATCGGTTGTAATTATATATGTATATCGAATGCCAAACCTTTCCACTGGGGAGAGTTCGGTGTGGATTTGATTCTGCCAGGATTGCCAACTGAATTTTTGTTTCAAGTTTTATTTTGAAAACCATTAGAATTTTGAAAAGCTCTCTACAAAAATGACTTTTCGACAAAAAAAAAACCTATTTAGTATATGTTCCATTAATATATTCGAAAGTTGTATTGTACTCAACTTCGGTTGTACTGTCAAGTTCCAGACAAAATAAAGAAGGATTGAATTAGTATCATTGCTTCAATATGCTTTAAAATCTTTGGTACATAATTTTAGACAACCTACCGCTAAAGGTTTAGTATTTTACTTATTATTAATTTTCTAAATCTATAGTACTAGCTGACCCGGCAAACTTCGTACTGTCTCAATCGATAAATAAAAGCCCTAAACTAAGCTTAAAACATACAAACTTAAATCATACAAAAGGAATCCGTAATTAATAAAACGAAATGCTCGGTATGAATGAAAATTTAATATTATTTGCGATTAATTACACATGATGTTGGACAATAAAAAACAATGTTTTCCTGAAACAAAAGCTATTTACATATATAAGGTTACAATTTTATATTGACAGACACAGCATGATGACAACTGATCCTACTATTAACAGCAAATTGTGAAGGCAATTTCAGTGGATTTAAAAACTTTCTGGGATTGTAGACTACGTCATCATGGTTCATAATGGTGTCGACTGTTTTGAAGAACCAACTGTCCCGGAAGAAAATTTAAAAAGGTCGAATTGAGATCATCGACATCTTTATTTTTCACCGCCAATATTGCCCGTTTACCCAACCAATTATAGTTATTGAATGTTTACGCTATACCTGGAAAAGATTCTGAACAAAAACACTCCATTACCAAGACCGGAATCTTTCGTACGTTTCACTCTCCAAAACCCGTTTGTTTACATTGTTGTATTTGTAATTTTGACAATTAGTCCATGAATAGATGTGAGCACAAACAAAAAAAAAGCGATGCCGTGGGCTAGCGGCACTTTGCAAAGCAAAAACAAAATGGAGGGGTTAATAAGTTTTTTTCAGGTTTTTCGTTTTACTTTTTTTCGATGAAAAAGTCAGTTTTAAGCTTTAATTTTGCAGGCATTTTGTTGATAGTGAACCAATGTACCTTTTTGTCTTGAAAAAAGCATGTTCAACATCAATTTATTATAATTAATTCACTCATTTACAGCAATCACTACGAAATTCTTTAAATTTCATAATAAACCTCGGATTTTTGTATCAAAGATGCGTTCGAAGAACCATCAAGTTAAGGGTGCGAGCGCAATTTTTGTATTGAATTCTAATAAATTTTCGTTAACGAACGGCCCAAATATTTTGTTTGCAAGTAATTAAAATCTGTATCAATTTAACTAATCCAAGTATATTTATAGTTTGTTTTTAATGATTTAAGCTTGGAACTATTTTTCAATGCCATTTTGATTAATAAATAATAAATTTAAAAAAAAGTTATAATCGAAAAATACCTTATAGATAACATTCTTGATTGATGGCATAGAGGAAATTTTGACATATATCACAAAATGAAAACTTCTCAAAATCGTTCTGAATTCATGCACAACTCATTCAATAGATCATGTAATCGACATGAATGTTTATTGTTGACGTACAGAAGTTTTTTTTAGTGAATTCCCACAGTTTAACGCAAAATATAATTTTCTTTCATTTCTTCAAAATGTTTAGTTACCAAAGTTGAAGTTTACTTATTATTGTTTGAAGGGTATGTTTAGTAAAAGTGCTGCTAATAATGAAAAAAATTAATGAGTTTTACGAACATGTTTTTGTTTTTCTTAATATAATAAATACTTCCATAGATTACATTTTATAAATGCTGAACATAGAAGAAAATATACATAAACAATAGTTTTCAGATATAAAGCAGAGGTTAGTGCAGACAAATATTTTGAGAAAGGCAATATTTTAGGTATTTTCATTAAAGAAATTTCGGCTTCAGCTGACCTTGATCAACTTTTTAGAAAAAAAAATTAGCATTAATAGCAGCCAATTATTTCATAGCATATTTAATTGTTCACATTGTAAAATGTCTAGAAATTTTCATCTGTTACAAAAATTCGTAATTTTATGCCTAAACATAGAAGATAACATTATTTAGTCAAGAAGTATGGATTTTGGCTCGTTTACCGTTTTTTTTCTATTGGGTGTTCGGTTCCCCATACTGGAATAAAAAAAGTTGCTTAGATCTATTTATTACACTCATTTAGTTGGTATTGTGTGTAACTATATTGCCTATTTCTATTCCTTAAAGATGCTTTACACAAAGCAAATTATTTTTAAGACATGGTTCCCTCAAATTTGTATTCCAAAATCTAACTACAAAAAAATTCTAACTCTAACATAGTCCCTCAAAAAGCAATTTTCAGGAATATTTCTGCAACAAACAAAACTAAAATTTGGTCTTGCAATTACCGAACTGCTTAAATGATGAAAATACTAATCTAATTGAGGAATCTGAACTAGCTAAAGTTGTCAATGGAACTTCACAAGTATGCTACTCGTAGCATTGTCTGTACAAAAAAAATGGAGGCACCTGCCTATTGTTTCCACCTGAACTTCTAACGTCGCCAAAAAAATGCTCTAAGGAAACTACAGCTGAAAAAATTGTCTGTTTTGTTGTTTTACAAAGTATTGAGTTACACGTTTGTCCATTTCCAATAATTATACTTAACCAGTTGCAGCGCATGTTGCGTTCTCAAATAATTTAAGTAAACAAAATAAATAATAATAAACTAATAAATCATTAAATAATGTTTATTTGGTCAATTTGATTTAATTTAATATACATTTACAACATTTATTTTGGATTGAAATTAAAAAGCTATACAAATCTTCCAATTTAAGACCATGTCAGCACTTCAGATTCTGTTGGTTAGGATTGTTTAGTTTTTGAACGAGGCCATGAAACATTCAAAATGAAGCATTTAGATGGGGCTGATTACTATAATGAAGCATTTTGATGGGCCTGAGGACTAAATGTGAGAATGTGTTTGATTTTTTGCATCATTTCACGCACACTTTCTCACATTTAGTCCTCAGTAGCTTGTAGGCAAACCGAAATGTCAGTCTGAGATTCCGGTCTTGGTAATGGAGTGTTTTTGATTCTGAATAAGCTCCTCTTTAAGTCTGTAAAGGGACAGAAATCTTTGGGTAATGTGATGAATCCGAGATTAACCTGATCGAGGTGTCCTCTGGCTCTGATGCGACTTTATTATTTCCAATATCGAACAACTGCTTCGCAAACATATTTTCAGTTTCTTCTTAGTTGTTAATTGGAGTGGAGTACACCGATCTTAGCCGTGCGTTTAGTTCATCAGCAATAGTTGATCGATGCATAACCGGAATAGTCTTACGAAAATCACCTGACAGCAGAATTATGCAGTGATAAACATTTATATTCCGAGCTTTTCATATTTATTCACCTTTTAAACTTTTTTCGGACTTTCACAAATAATTGAAGATCAAAATTAGGCAAATTGGTCCAGACGTTGAATTTTAGCTAGACTAAGGAACAGCAATTCATTTTCTATATATTTTAAGAATTGATTAATTACAAAATTGGTAATACGTACCATATTAGTAAAATATTAATACTCTTTAATTCAAAACTGTGCATCTGAATTCGTTAAAACAGTGATAGTTCAGTCGGGGGATTGATGCATTAATTTACAATCTTAGAAAGTCTTAAGCAAATTAAAAAATGTAACTTTGCATTTCTGTTCATCCTTTTTGGATTGTGTGACTGAGAATTCTTGAGAATCGAATGATAAAAACTGTGTTGTCCAGAAATGAGAAATTTTGACGTGACAACGTCTTAAATTAGGTTTATTAGGGAGTCACTTATGAAAAAGTGTAACGCCCGGTAACGTTACGATGAGTCACCGAACGAGAGAGAGGCCCGCCGAATGCCTCCGAACGAGAGAGAGGCCCGCCGAATGCCTTGCGTCTCTCTCCCACTCAACTATGATCGGTCTGCCGCGCGCGCAGCACTAGAGAATTAGGCGCATTGAATCGGCGCATGCTTGTGTCTCTGTCTTTGTCTTTCTCGAACGTTCTTGGCGTTGGAAAAACAAGAAAGCGTCATAATACAAGTTCACACGTGTGGTTAAAGTATCGTCAGCTGTGTCTGTAGTGAAAATGTGGAGTGCTTAGATTCGTCATTTACAACAACTACAACAATAAAGGTAAATAATTGTACACTGATATTTCATTATCGTAAACTATGATTGATTGATTAATTGTTAGATTGACACAAAAGTTGAGAAACTGAGTTTATAGGTTATGTCATACTATTGATAAATGTTGATAGTGTTAAGTAAATTATTAGTTTAACAATAAATATTCTACCTAGAAAAAGACGTTGTCACGTAAAATCTTCGCCCGTAAAACCGACTTTACAGGCAACCATTTTTTTATGAGAAATTTTGGACAAAAACTAATTTTAGAACCATTTTTTTTCTCAAAAAATATTCTCCAAGCAATGCATATGATAGTTATCTTATAACTATCAGTAACATTACTGCTAGTCATTAGAAAATTTTAAAAAGTAAAACGTCTTCCCTTTGTTTTCCATCTTCAAGTCTAATTATTATTTTAAAGTCCCCACATTTGAGTTTCACCACTGATAAATTTTCGACTAAAGAAATACCTTGAAGAACGAAATCTTCTTAACAACTAGTAGTATGGCTTTCGTTATGATATGTCTACTGGTAATATCATGGTTTGTCTCACCGAACAGTGAAACAAATCTTTACATCGTTTTGGAGAGATATTTCAAAGGCATTTGATAGAGTTTGGCATCAAGGTCTCTTTTCGAAATTGCGTGCATTTGATATTGATGAATCTATACTTTGTTAGGTCAGAAATTACCTTTTGGGTAGTTTAATTCAACTAATATTGGACATAAGCCAATAAAAGCTTATAATAATAATATTGGACGGGTTCAAATCTGATATTCACCAAATATTACTGATGTGCTCTAAGGCTCCGTTTTGTCTTTAACACTCTTCCTTACCTTTATAAATGATCTTTTGCCTGACACTTCCCAACCACTTGACTGTTTCGCTGATGAAAATATCTCGAAAACCCAACGCTGTCTACTGTCACAAAAGCGTTACCTTCCCAAAATGCCACTATCCATGTGTGTGCATCAAGGAGACTAAACAGCATTTAGTTCAAGGTATGTGCATCACAAACCACTTGTGAAGTGATCACATATTAGGCACAGCAAAAAATGTTGCTAAGTTCTTAGGTTTTCTCCGACGAAGCAAGAGGTTTTTTATACCTTCTGATCAGCCTGTAATTTAAAAAATAAAATTACGTGGCTCAACAATCCATAGATAACCAGGGCCTAGTGGTTTACAACTCTCAACCATTCTTGCTTGCGAGCCATGTCAGGTATAGAGAGGACCTAAAGTTTATATGTCCAACAAAAACGGCTAATTTCAGAAAGCACTTTAGGTGGCATAGGAAAGGATTGAACCAAGACCTTTGGTGTGACATTCCTATGCACTAACCATCACGCCACGGGTATTATAATGTACAAAGCTTTTATTCCTCCAAAATTCCAGTATAATTATCAGATTTGGGCTATTGCCCCAATAATGTACTTTAGTCTTTTAGATAGAATTAAGAAAAGAGCTCTGAAAATGATAGGAGATCGTTTTATTACTGTGATAGGTTTCTTTTGAACACCGCCGCAAGGTCTCATTCCTATCATTGTTTTATCGATATTTTACCAAACAATTCTCTAGTTAAATAGTTAGTTGTATTCCTCCTTCAAACAGTTTAACCATAATACCCGGACTTCTAGGAATGCTCATTAGTTAACCCTTAAGCCCAATTTCATTCGTCCTGTTAAATATAAGCATTCTTTCTTTGGCCGCACTACACGAATGTGGAACGCTTTACCAGGCTTAATATTTCCCACTCCAAAACTAATGTTAATCGGTATCTCCTTTCCAATCCTGTCCTGCCTTCTTAATTGATCGCACTGTGTTCAATCATTATAAGGGTTTTCATAAACCCTTTAGTGCTTGCTCATAATACATAAAACCAGTCACATTCATCATAAAATCTTAAAATTATGAGAGAATTCAAATTTAGAAAATTTTTAAAAGGTTTAGCAAACTTAAATGGTTTTCCAAAAAGAGGTTTGAATTTGAACATTCATCAATTTGGGCACCTGTCACTTTTGAAGCTGACAACCGTTGACAGAAATACTTACAATATTTTTGTATAGAACAATAAAATCTCTTATTAAATGTGACCTGTCAACCCTCAAACAAATGATTTGCAAACCTAAACTTTCATTTTTTTTTGACAAATTATTAAACTGCCAAGTGCTCAAATGGGACTCTTTATATGTGGGTAATTTTGGCGTCACTTTGATTGATGGTTAATTGTTTTGACTTAGTGGAAGCAGGATATAATAATGATATGTCAAAATGAATTCTCTAAAATGTGAACTGCACCATTTTTACAAATTCCAAACTGTCTTGTGTCAAATTATTAACATAATTTAATACAAAAGTGCTTTAAACTTAAATTTTCTGTAAATTTTGAAACACTCTTTATTTAAATTCAAACATGTTTAAATACTTGAAGTTGGCAATCATAACGTTGGTCGATTTATAGCAATAAACAACACTTTTGGTTAAAATGAAAGCTCATTCAATTTAATTCGAACTCATTGAATGTGGTTTTGATATAAAGTTATTTTTTATGTCTAAGTGCGCACATCAAACAAATGACTGATCGAATTTTATTACTGATTATTATTATTATTATTTCTAAGTTTATTCTGTTACAGAATTTATTAGGTGGGTATTATTATTGTGATTTTGTTTTTAAATGATGGGTTTGTGGTCTAATTATTGCAGAGCCCTTGATAACTTAACTGTGTTAAGTTGAAAATCATAATTGTTAAAAGTAGCGCAAATATTGTCACCATCGAAGAAAATCATTAAAACGTGAATTATTTTGTTAAATATGTTTACATCACAAATGTCAAAAAATTGACATATGGAGCCATTTGCAAAAATATTGTGACGAAAAGCGATGCTACAAACAAACAGATCTATTCGTCAGAATCTCCTTGTCAGCCCGACTGACAGCGAGAGAGAAACGTCATTCTGGTTTTGGATAGCAGGCAGCGGGGTTCGCTTTAGGATAAGTAAATTTGTGTAATAAAGAATTAATAAAGTTTTTGGTTAATTTGCAACAATATTGCATACGACGTTTGAGCCACCAAATATGCATATAAGTTAAAATAAAAACGTTATGAATGCACATGATTTGATGTCACTTATGTCAAATTCGTTAGGCTCGTTCACATGTTCGCATAATTTGCGTAATTTCGGATAATTGTGGAGTATTATGCTTAATACTTGCAATGAACTCTCTTTTAGTACAACAATTGCATGAATTGAAAAATTTGCTATTTTATTGATGAATGCAAATTTTACAAACTTCAAAATGACATTTTATTTTGAGGACAAACAAAAAGTAATGACACTAGCCCAATTGTTTTTTCTTTCGAAACAGAAACCAAACAGCTTCTAAACGACCAATAAATTGACAGTTTTAGCTTTCTAATTCAATTCTACAATTTATCAATTTAAATTTCTGTATAAAAAGAACCTAAAAATACATCCATACCATAGGTAAAGCTACATATACCTCAGAGACCAATTTATTGCAGCTTATTTCTCGCCTTAATCCCACATTTAATCCTACAAAAATCAAATGACGTATCCTTATCATCCTATCTAGTATTTCATTTAGGGATATAGCAATACTTTGGCCAAATCCCTTTTCATCATTATGTAAGAAGAAAATGAAAAAAAATATATATGTATATATATAATAAATCCCCTGAACCCTTAACGATTACTTCCGATTATATCCATATACATACGCAATGTAACCCTTTTTGTTGTTTATACAAAAATAAATGTACGTACATATATAATACACATACCTATTTCATTTATGGTATATAAGGTATATTGTATAAAAATAAAGATTTTTACTTAAGTCTGTACTGAGGTACTTAGGGAAAAAGAAAAGTCCGGAAAATAGGATGAATTTGATTTCCTCATATGTCAATCTTAAGCAATGACATCACGTATCCAAGGGGTATAACCTTATACTCTGCACCTTACGTATACAATCCCAAGAGTGACAATAGGAAATTCCCTTACTTCACATTGTCATCTCTTAAAAGTGTTTTTTATTTTATATTTTTCTCGTCTTTTTGTCATATTACGTTGTATATGAGTATTTTTAAAGAACGTTCTACACTTCTTGGAGTTAAACAACACGAGACAGAAAAAAATTAGATTAGCTTGCAATGTAAGTGGATTGTCAGAATTGTCACCCCAAATGGGGATCATCATCATTCAGGAGATTTTTGTATTCTTTAACAATATCTTCATACATATATTATAGGTATGCAATTGTCGACTTATGTCTTGTGGGTCTTGTCTACTTATAGTTCGCATAAGAAAGACAATGATAAATGTTCCAGAAAATCAAAATAATTAGAAGGTTCAAATTAAATAATTTCGGTAACTAATCCGATTTGCAGTCCAACAATATTTTTCATATTTCAATCGATTTGATTTTATATTAAAATACAAACAGAACTATAGGGTAATACTACGTTTCCACCGGGCACTAAACCGAGATTTAGCTAGATTTGTCACAAATCTCCTTGAAATCTCGAAGATTTACCATACAAATTTTAATCTCCTCAAATGAAGATTTCAAATAAAACTCATTGAAATCTACTTGGAAACATTAGTTTGTCAAATCAAACAAACTTTTTTTTCGGAGAATAATTGTTGAACCGACCCATTTAAACGCAAATTTCGTTTATTGACAGATGGAAATGTCAACAAAAACTATCTGTCTCACTTCCATATGACTCAAATTCAAAACAACAATCAACTTTCAAGAAATCACAGACGAAATAAAATGTAAGTATACAAAAATAATAAATATGTACAAGAATATAATAAAACTAATTACTTACAGATGATGAGTGAACAAATACAAATTTTTTTTCTTTTCGAAAGGAGAATAATTTGAAGTTTGGTTGTTATGACATAAACCAAACGTCAAATTAATCTCCTTTTCTTTGGTGGAAACACCTCATGATTTATTTTAAATCACTTGCCTTAAATCTCGGATTATTTGTTGGTGGAAACGTACTATAAGACTTGGTAATGTAGGTCAGTTGGTAATATCGGTCACCCTTGTTTCCCAAAAACGAGAAAGTGTTTTTGCTAGCGTTTCACCTGTTACTAAAGGAGAGTCTGGATTTAGGGCAAACGGAATTTTCACGATCAATCCGGTCGTCTTCTGTGACCAAGATTTCCTTCCATCTTAAGTAGTTCTTCACCCAATAGAAGAAGTTATTGAATAGGTCGAACCAGTGAAAAAATAAACACTAAATCCTGTTTTGAAAGGCTTGGAAAATTTTGCCACATCAATCCCTTCAACTTTATCTGCTGTCATGAACGACAGTACAAGAACACTTCTTCCAGAGCCTCAAAAAGTTGACGCTTATTTATAGAAATCAGTGTACCAATAAACAACATGCTACTCGCTGCTCTGCTAAAACCAATAAGGAAAGGAAGCGCTAAAAAGATTCTGGATGATAACTTTGATGACTCTATAGTAGATGGTAGCAATAGGAAAAAATGCTTTATAGTTACGCTGAATGTTAAGGCTGGGACAGTCCATCTGTTTTTTCTTAAAATGACCTGTATTACCCAGTTTTATCCTATCTAACTCTCCGAATCTCTATAATTCTAAAATTTACAAATCCCTCCAAAAATTCAAACAGCAAATGACATCATCTGATTGTCGAAAATTCATAGAAGATGAGTATGAAGACATCATTTTTTGATAGCATTTATAGATATGTTTTTCAGTTGTGTTTCACAACAATATGGGTTATTTAAAAAGAAAATTCTTCAAGTGACCTACAAGAAACAGAACGTAGCCCTCATGAGCAAATGATAAAAAACCTTTAAGGAAAATACATCGCATAAAAAGTTTATAATCATGTTCACATTTTACTCTTTTGGGATTTCTTAAATTTCAGCATTTTATCCCACTGAGTCAGTTGAGTTGAGTCAGAGAATTACGCAAAATATAGAAATCTACGTTTCGACATTTCAAAATCAAAAAATAAATTGAATAATGGGGTTTTCAAGATTTTTTGTGACGAGTGTTTTCTTGTTGTTTAAAGTAGTATAGATGTAGCTGTCAAATTCAGTTGCTGTCAGAATTGTTTTCGTTATATGCTACACTCAAATGTTTTGAAATTTTGGAAATATGTTCGATAGTACACCTGATATTTCACATATTCATCAGATGTCTGAAGTGATCCGTTATGTTAAAATTGCAAATAGAAAAGTAGAAATCAAAGAAGCATTCCTGGGATTTTTTCCTTTACGTTTTTTTTAAGAAAAAACAAAAAGCTATTTTATTTGATTTGTATTTATTTAATTTATGTGGCCAACATCCACTTGCTCAAAATATTTCTTGTATAACATTTTTTGAAACACATGATATTTTTTGGCCGAAATTTTTGATGAAATCTTAGCTGCAGTTTAAGATTTGTGCGATGCTAGAGAAAATGTAAAAAACCAAACTCTATCTTCTCATAAATCTCTCGCCTTTTACTAAAGTAGAAACCAGAGGTGCTGCACAGAACCAAAAGTCTGTATTGTTTGATTTCGCATTGCTTTCTTTTCTTTTGGAATATTGCCCTTAAAGAAATAAATTCTACTCAGATTGCACGACAAGCTAAGGGAATAAGTGTTGATTATTTGGCTATAAAAAAAAATATGCCCTTCGAATTTACTTTGAGGAAAATCAGAGAAAAATTGTAGAAGACGCAATCAACATTGGTATACAAATATCGGAGAAATACGACATTCCAATAGAAAGAAGAATTCGGCGTAAAAACAAAATGGCTGGTGAGTTGTCAACCGATGCAGGACTTTCACTGTATCGCTGAAGTACGGAAAGACGTGTTCGAGTGCCTTGCTTTGCTCATCAATGAATTTCCGAATAAGAACAGAGTCTACAAAGGAGGTGACTTCATTGTTTGAAGTTGTTTTTAGCCATTATTAATGATGTGAAGCTAGCTGTTTCAAAATTTACTATTGCTTATGATGAGGTGTCAGGATCAGAACTTGTCTCAGAGATATCAAGGTTTGAAGACCCTTGAGAGCGGCTAAAGTGAAAGCATCTATTTGATTATCATTAGACTTTTTGAAATTCATCGTTGAATGGGTCTTTGCAGAATCTCTTCCTAATCTCATTGTTGCGTTAAAAATGGTTATGACAATATGCGGGTCAATTGCGCGTGAAAGGAGTTTAGTAAGTTAAAAGTAATTAAAAGGCTCTAACCTCGTTTGATTGAGTTCATCAACAAACTTGTTTCCGCCTTAAAAAATTGTAATGTGTGCCTTTCAAAAAAATTCCAATGATTGGTTTCAATAATTTAAAAAAAAAAAAAAACAATAATGCTATAATTTGATCCTACAGGCCTTAAATCACATTAAATCTATGAATTGTGATCACCTCTTCGATAACATGGTCATGAATTTCTTCTAACAAAACTGCAAACATTGACTGCAAAATTTGCGCCATTTTTGAGCCACATAACTTCACGAATTTGATCTTTGAGGTCTTGAATCTGTTAAAGACCATTCGCATAGACTATATTCTTTACGTGTTTACAAAAATTAAGTTTAAAAGAATGAACCCAGAAGATTTGGGTCACTGATTGTGATCACTTCTCTTTGGAGAATAACACTTCTAGAAAAAAATGTGTGTCGTAGCTTGTTGCCCACATCAATATTGTCCAATTCCAGCCATACAAAATCTATGATCTTAACTTGGTAGTGCAACTCATTTACCTTAACAGTTGATCAAGCCTCGATTTTGATCAACCGGCTTCAGTTCTTGTGTCAAAAGAATTTTATAATCCTAAAAAATCCAAAATTGTGTGATTTAATACCGCTGGACATTTTGTTGTGGGGTTATGTAAAGTCGCTTGTCTACACAGATAAGCCCGAGACGATTGACGTCTTGAAGAGAATATTCGGCACTTTATAGCTGACATACGGCCCAAAAGTGGCCTTACACGGCAAAAAGTGGTACGAAATTAGGCCTCTTCTCTGGAATTTAGCTAAGCCAGCCTCGGCGGCCAATTGTCCAAAATCATTTTTAAAATAAAACTCTTTATTCTTACTTCGTGTGCTTATCACATACTCAAATTTGTTGAAAAATTAACTTTTCTCGAGGTATGAGAAGGGAACTTAGCTTTCGAAGGGATCATAGTTCTTGTAGCATTTGATATTGTAGATTGTTAAGTCTTTAACCTCGCTTTTTTTTTGTTTTAGATAAAAATAGATACCTACCATTTTTACATTGGTATTATATGTATTAGGACTTTTTATAATTTGTATCTAGTTAGGGAAAATTATGGTCTAAAATACAAGACTAAAGTTTCATACGTTACACTTTCAAAAGAATTATCTTAGCTGGTGTTTTTAAAATTAAAATCATAACAACACTACTATCTATTTCAATTCAAAACAAAAAAAAGGATAAAGCAGGTTACTATAGCTACTTTAGAAACAGTAACAATATAAAATAAAATTTTTACCGAAATCTCTTCAGCTAAAATTCCAAAACAAAAAGATACAATTTAACAAAGCCAGATATATTTTTCTGCTGTCCACTTTACCCCAACTGTGTCGGATGGCTAAGACATATACTCTATACATACTGCAGGATAGAGTTGGACATTACGGAGTGTTCTAGAGTACCTACCTCTAAAACCTTTGGATTGTTGCACAGCTTTTCTTACTCTTGATTATTACTTCAAACCCCTCAACACCCCCCATTCCCACCAAAAAAAAAGTAATCCTCTTTTATTTTATTTTTGTTTCATATCTCTTTCTGTTTTGCTTCATTATTTTATAGTATAGTAACGGAACAAAAGAATGTGCATGGTTTGTCATTTCATATATAAACCTCCTTGTACTTGAATGCTTTTGTTTTCCATCGGATGTAAGAGAGAACCTATTTTTTTTGAAAAAAAGAAAAAACAACAAAAATAATAATAAAATAATATGAAAGCCGAAGTATAGAAAAAAATTCCAAAATGGGCGAAAAATCTCTATAGCTCGCATAGAAACAAAACAACGACCTACCGTACCGACCGACGACCGACCGACGTAAAGATACCCGGACACGGATGTCAAATCGGAATACCCAAGTGTAACCTAAACCTAACAAACAAAAACAACAATACCCTTGTTACGCTTTAAGTGTTTATACTGAGTTCTTTGCTTACTTATTTTTTTTTTTTTTTACTTTCTATATATGCGCCTTCTTTTGACATTTTCCCCTTTTTTTTCGTCATTTCTTTAGTTAAGAATGTCCAATGGAGTATGGAGTGGGTCGTTAACGTTAACCTGTTCAGCTTGTTTTTTTTTCGGATAGTTCATAGTTCAGTGACGGATCGAGAATTGTCAAACTATAGGATGAGTAAAGTTAGTCAATGAAATCTACCAAATTAACATTTTTTTTTAATTTTGCTTAAGTACGTTTTGGAGCATGTAAATCCAAAAGCTCTCATTGCGTAAACTGGTCCGAATATCACCGTGTTATTTGTTGTCACGAATTGTTTTTTTTTTGTACGTTGTTAAGTAAATTTAAATGAATGTCAATTAAAACATTCTTCATTACAACGTCAAGCAGTAAACATCTTTTATTTTTTATATACCATCATCTAAGTTGAACATTTTGGTCCTTCGAGCCGGATAATTTTACAGAATCGATTCTGTGATAGTAATATAAAGAGCTATAATATTTGTGTGAACTTTCAACATTGGAGTTTTGTCAATTCATTCCGATGTCGATTGCTGTTAGCCACAACCGCTATTAATTAATTTTATTAAATTTTAGATTAGAAGAGAGTGAAGTTTATTTCTAAAGAATATCTGTCGATATCATTCCCAAGGATCTTCATTTTCGAGTTTTCCAGGTTAAGTGATAGAATCCAAAGACTGCAACATCTTTCGATTAGGAAATCGAAAGTGAAAAAGTCACTGACGCAAGAGTCCTAAGACTCTTAATTGCTTGGTTTTTATTGCACTCTAAATTGACATTTATTGCACAAAACATTTTGGTCCTTCGAGCCGGATTTTAAATGTTAGGGACAGGCAAAAGACTAATGCTAATGTTATTGTTAATATGAATTTGTATGACTACGAACCCTATGAATTTAATTCCGATGATGTTAATAAAATGAAGTACTTCAAGTACTTTAGTCCATGGTACTTGCATTTTGACAAAATTCTTCAGTACTTTTGGATCTGCTTTGAACTGTTATTATTTATTAAGAAGTATAAGGGTACTTTTTCAAGTCTCTGGAAAGGTTTTAGTCCGACCGTGTTAATAAAATGTATAGGTGAATAATTTTCATTGAATGACTTTATCTTTCGTTCCAATCGGTTGATATGGATACGCTTGAATATTCAGCGAAAAAAAGGTTACACAAAAAAAGATATCAAAATATACCAAAAGATTGTTTTTTTTTGCCAAAAAATTATCATCTACATAAATATTTTGAATAGATTTACATCGCACCAATTTGCAAGACTCCTAGACTGCTGCGATGAGAAGAAAACTGTGTGTTGTTGTTGTCGTTGTATGCGGATATCGTTGTTGCTGATGATGGTTTGTTTTTGTTTTGATTCTCTTTAAACATTATATACATTTTCGGGGAATGTTACAAAGGCTTTGATGCGAAATTCACAAAGGCAAAGAAAAAGGTTAATAAAGAGATTTTTGTGAATTGGGAAAATAATTTAAATATTTTTAACTCGCTTTGTTGCTGATGTTCATTGAAGCGTAAAGGGATAACAATTTTGCTGTTGTTATTCTTGTACGAGGTCTGTGAGCACGAGCAAAAGTTTAAAGATATTTTTACTAAGACTAAACACAATGGAGAAGGAACTGCAGTCGCAATACCCGTTTATACATTTGAAATTAAATGTTAAAACGATGCAACGGAGCTATGTATGTATATAGAGGGAGTTGGCCAATTTTGTAACATTTTTTACGTCTTAATATTGCGAATGCGTTCAAGTCGAACATTGCATATTTAAATGTCATTTCAACTCTATGCTAGTTTACATAGGGGTCGAAATGAAATTCAAACTTCTTCAAACTCTATAAATATAAACGTATGTATATATGTATAACTCCGCCACCCTATTTTGGTATAAGCAGAAATAAAACTTACGACTTTTTTTACATTTAGTTTGCATTCCTTAACTTAAATATGTTACATTAGTTTCACCTTTCTTGAGGTTGTTGATTTTGATTTTAAACCTAGCTAAAATTTGTTTTTTGTTGCTGTTTTTTGATATTGTCATCTTTTGACATTTGACAAGTAAAAGCAACGCAATTACTAAAAATAGATCGATGCCCGCTCCACAATCTATTGAAATGGAACCTTTAATTGAAAAACCCTGTAAGAATAGAGCTTAAAAAGATTCTACGAGTTTTCACAACCACTTTACGTCACTAAATCTACGGCAGCTAAAAGATGCTCTTACGGTAGATAGCAACCATGTTGTTGAAGACACTTCTGTCACATTATCTTTCATTTAGTACGTTTACAAGCAGAACCAAGAAATCGAGTTGAAACAGTGTCAAATTTTCGAACACAAAATGTCGTTTAATTTGACAGCTTGAACTGAAGTTGAATTAAAATGACATTTAAACACATCACGTTTAATTACATTGCCTTCATTCAAAAGACACACAAAATAAATATTATAGTAAATAATAAATAAGTGATTGTTTTAGAATAAACAATTTAAAAAAAATTAAGAATCTTCTTCATTATAATACTAAAATAAATATTATCGCAAATAAATTAACAATAACCTAAAACTATTGATGTCAAAGAGCAATAAAAAATGATTTTTCACGCTTATCGTAAACCTTGCCTATCCATTTAAGAAAAAATGTCAATAATAACACTTGTAGATATCTGTCAAAACCAACCCTTTCACTCAGGTGATTTTTCCTAAATTCCAACTCGACTCTGCGCTTCAAGTGCGACCAAGTCAACTCAATTTCTTCTGAACTCGACGAAGTTTTACAAAGACTCAAATCAAGATTAAACTACATCTATATGTATGCTTTATTTCAGTGTGATTTGTTTTATCAAAATGTCCGTTCTGTTTCGTTGAAGTTCTACTTGCTTTGCTCTTACTACATTCGCCATAATTGTTCCACTGAGAGAAATATTCACAGTGTGGTGAATAGATTTGATTACACTATAGTTCAGTAATCGATCAAGCAACACCTGACGATGAAATTCTTAATCATCAAAAAATGACAAAATGCAAGATCTGTCAAAAACATCAACATCATAACTGTCAGTGCATAATTCAACTAAGAACTTAGAAGCTGTAAGTAAATGCTCGAAAGCAACAACGTGTGTTCGCTGAATGGGCTCTGAAACTGTTGGAAACTGGGCCTAATTTTCATCGAATTATCGCTATCAAAAGTCAACCAACGAAATTGTTGAATTTCAAACAATTTCATGTGGATTTCAATACATACATATTTTCTTGAACAGACTGAATCTACATACCTCGAAGCTCACCCAAAGAAACCATTTACGCAAAATATCTTGTACATTTTGTATTAGAGTTCTTCTATCGTGAATTCAACCATGGATGAAAATAATGATTTGACTGAGTGATGTGAAACTGACAGTTGGGTCAGTGGTTTAAGGGTGTGTTTAAACTAAAAATAAGCAAGAACATCACAAAACGATTTGACGTTTCACTATGCCTATACAAACTATCGATAGCAAATGAGTCTAAGTCCCCTCCGTCTCAAAGAATATTAATGATAGTTTGTTAACAATTTTTTATCATTAACCAACAACAACTGACAGCGCCAGCAGCGATGCGTTGCGGTGGCGGTGATGGTGGTGCGGGCAAACTCTTAAAAAAAGAATATATTTTCCCATCAAACAGATGATCTTCGGATATACATACACTAACTTGTAATCCTTTGTAGAAAACTTTGTCTATATAGTATTCACCGTTAGATAGAAGTACAACAACACTCCATTAGGTAGGTACACCAAAAATTCCGCTTACATTATTGATGATGAATTGATTGCGATGGATATAAAGGACTGGAGCCCATAAAACTTTTGATTTGATTGACGATGAAAATGTAAAAGACCAATAGCTAAGGGTTGGATTTTGGATAACTTTCTTCTTCGAACATAAGATATGCTAAATTGATTGCTCCTTTCTCATCATTTCTTCATGCTGTTACATACATTTATACGGAGATATGTATGTTGTATGAGAATGTGGATATGGTTGTAAGGCAGCAGTCAATCGTCCTATCCTAATACGAATTGCCTTCATTTAAAATCACTCCCCATATGCCAATGCCAATAGAGATTATGGAAGAGGGTTCGATTTAAGTTTTCGCTTGGGTATTATTTGTTTCTTTGGGGGATGTGAAGCAAGCAGCAGCCAGCAGCGCCAGTTGGGGGGTTGAAGAACGAACGAACAGCACATCCCCTAGCATATAACTCCTATAAGAAGGTATGTTCAAACTTATTTTCGACATGAGTTTGATGATAAATTGTGTGCGAGAACAGCCAACAAGTGGCTTCGAGAAACAAGAATAAGAGATATCAACAGTTTAATTTTAAAACTTTAGACAGAAAGTTTTTTCTTTTTAAATATGTACGAGGATGTGTGTTTCTTTTTATTGTAGGAGATAAGGATCAAGGATAGAAATGCCTTGATTCGTTTTCAAACGGAAACAATAAAGTTCTTTGGAACTTTTCAATAAAGTAAAGAAATTTAACGAAGATTTTATTTGGAAAACAAGTTTGCTTCTTTTTTTAGGGGGAGAAGGGTAGGTATATTTAAAATCAGGGAACACGTCTAGGTATATGTTATTTTTCGTATATCATCATTTGTATGTGTATTTAAGCCTTGTTCATGTTTATATCATTTTATTTGATTTGATACTATTTTTTTTTATTTTCAATGGAAAGACAATTTTCTTAGAAGATTTTTCAGTGATTCATATTTTTAAAATGATGAATTTCAATTGAATTTCATGCGAAGACTTTTTAAATATCATTTGAATTGATATAGAAGCCATATACAAGGGGTCTTGACTTTAAATGTAAAAATTATGTTAAATTCAATTTGGTATAAAACAATTTTGAAGATAAAAAAAGGGTTTTTCAGTTAATTCGATTAGTTGAAAGTGTGCTTGAAAGAAATGAGTCTATTTTGACAATCTGTGGAAATGATGCTGTTTTGACAGATGTCATTTTTTTTTTTATTTTATCACTCATTTTAAATAAGCAGAGGTTTTTTATAATAAGTGTTTAATTTTTACCCTAAAAAGCTACGTCAAAGACATTAGGAAATCAGGAAAGGGTTAAACAGAAGGCTTCGGTGAGCATTGATTACACTTTAGAATATTTCGTGTAGTGAAATTTCACTTACGAATGCAAAAGAATGCAAATACTTTAAGTGAATGCAACACTTTAAGTGAATGAAAAAAATGCATAAAGTCTCAAAGATTGCAATCAATTGATTGGAGAAAAAATGATTGTATTCTTCTTAAGGCCAAGTTATAATTGATTGCAAAACTGTATATTCCAATCTTTAGTTCATAAAAATGAATGCAATCTTTAAGTTGAATTCAAAAAATGATTTTTAATGAAAGCCTTCTGATCTGCTCTGACGCAACGAGAAAATAGCTTATTAAGGCCAAAGTAAGTATACTTAAATATGAAAAATCTTCGTATAGAAGGTTAGACTCACGATATTCCTTTGAGGAACACGAAGATATAATATCGTATAATGAGCACCTTGTTTTGTAGGCTGGTACCTACCTCAGTTGGCCAATTAAATACATAATAGTAATACGAATTACAAGCTTTATTAGAAAACTCCAACACAGATTTTACAAGGACTTCTCCACCTGAGATTGGATTTAATTGCAAATTGTTTGTAGTTCAGCTTGAAACGTACTTCCAATGCTAGGTAGTCGAAAAATGTTGGAGACACTAAAGGCATTTGTTGGGCAGAATCGAAAAAATGTAGAAACTTCTAGTTTTGCTGGTGAAGATTTTAATTTTATTCTGATTAACAACTAATCCACAAATATTGGCTTCGTAGTTGTTTCTGTAAGTATGCAAAACGTTTCGGAAAAGGAACTCAATTACGGTTGAAAAGTCGTCTTTAGCCACAAAGAACACTTTGGAATAAATGAAAACAAAAAAGAAACACAAATATTCCCACGAATCATTTTAATCTACATATACTATATTATAAATGCGGGAATGTCATGTCAGTTTGTTTGCTTGTTTGTTTGTATGTTTGTCCGGCCTTCATGTGTCAACGGGGCTATATTATGACTTGATTTTCTGTATGAATGTAGTTACGAGGCTGGAGAGCGTTTTTTATATTTTTTTTTATTCGAGAAGATCACCGGAAGCACTTATAATTAGTTATTCGATATAAACATATTCTTTTATTTAGAACATTAATTAGTAGCATATCCTTAGGTGCTCTATGCTTTTGAACTTTTCATCGTTACCTATCATTAGACGTTTCCTATAATGACATTAAGGTACGAAACTGCTGAACAACTATTAAAAATAGGAGATGGGTGATTAAAGACCGATGCCGAGGGCTATGTGACAGTAACAGAAGATTTTTATAATTTAGTACAGAGTAATTCTGAATTCTAATATGAGAGAGTATTTGTCAACTGACACTGTCATGGACTCAGAACAGAGCACTTCATACCCAGTAGAGTTTCTTAACTCACTTGAGCTGTCCGGTGTGCACTCACATAACCTGCAATTGAAATAAGGCATGCCAGTAATGCTTATGCGAATTTTAGATGAACATTATTAAAGCTGAAATCTTAACAAGCGGTTCAGCGTTGGAAAGGTTGACACTGTTATTATACCATTTCAATTCAAAAGCCTCTATAATTCCCCACAAAAGTTATTTTCGCTATGACAATTAATAAGGCATAAGAAACAAATATCAACTTAACCACTTTTTGGTGAATTAATGTTAATTTTGTTTGGAAATAAAGTGTTCTATATTTTAAAATTTACTACAAATTCAAAACAATACCTTCAAAATCTGCAAACAAATACACTAAATAGAAGTTCAGCTACTTATATAATATGAAAAGAGGCTTCTTATGCCTGCAAAATATACACTACATAATTTATGAGTCAAAAACTCTTAACAGAAACCCGAGAAAAATAAAAGGAACGACAAAAGTGTCTTCTCAAACCTATGTTAAATTGATTAAGTTATCAAATAAAACCATTACAAAAGCCTTTTACTTCAGCTACTTAATAGAAACGTACCTATCTTTTCAGAAAGGAAGACATTGTCGTTTGCTTATTTCTAAAGAGCTAAGGTGATGTGCACACAGCACGCATTAATATGCAATGTAAATTCGAAATGGACCGCCACTTAAAAAGATGTAAATGCAAAGTGTTTTCGACGTTATGTTCATCTTTTTTTGACATCATTGTAACATTACCGCTGGCTGCTGTCGTGTCGTTGCCAATACTGCCAATGCTCCACCACTACATCTTCAAAAAACAAGAAGGCTCTTTATGCTCCCAGAAAGAAAAGCGCTGATGATGCTATATACCTATATTCACTTCTATCGGTTGCATAATATCTCTTCTAAAGAGATTCCATTGATGCCTTACTGATGGTTATAGACTATACTTAGGTATCAGTATACACTCGTAGATAGGTATAGTGCCCTTGTGACATTATTCAAAATCTTCACTAAAGAAAAGAGCAAAAATGCATTCTTAAGAACACCACAGTCGTCGTTTTCTTATATCGTAAAGAAGGAGCGACATTTCAAGTAGTCAACACCATCATGGCATCTTCATATCGCATCCCAGCCGATACGATGGCAATGTAGTAACAGCAGCGTCAGATTCACTACTTACTTTTAAAGAACTGGTGGCAGCTAAGATAAAGATGATTTATTTTTAACTTCCCAAAAAGTTATAAATCTTTCTGTAAAATATTGTTATCAGAAATGTCAACGAATCTCATTGATGTAGTTTTTACTTGACAAAATGTAAAAAAAAAGGACAACTTCAAAAGTGACAGCTGTCAAAGCAGCAAGGAATTAAAAATCTAACCTCTGACTTTATAAATACAAGAATTGCCATCATGTGGTTTTCAGAATGCAGCTTCTTGAAGTGGCTACAAGGTATTATTGTATAGAATCGCATGGACTAACATGGTCTTTAAATTACGGTTGATATAGATTGTACAAAAAACAAAAATGTCAATTTCTTCAAATCCAGGAATATAAAAAAATGGCGAATCCGGTGTGCATAAAAACCATAATTTTATATTTTCTTCTGATTAATTAATTAATTTCTGACCTTTAAAAACTTCTTGCATTGACGTAGGGTATTGGTTTGTTGTTCACTGAGCCAGTGGACTCTAATCTGGCCACCACATGTTGAATTGTCGACTTGGAAGGACAACCATGTACTCAATAAAAAAGGCCCAACGCGCATATCTTCTAGAAAGCACCCATTTTGATAATTAAGTGTTATCATTTGCATGATGATTTGTCGTTAGTGACTGCTTAAAACAAGATATTATGACAGAAAGTAAAAAAAACAGTATGGCTGCCACTAGCTGTCGAAATCAATCCGTCCCTATTTCAAGACCCTTTCGTTTTCTCAGAATTATAAAACTATTTTTTGTTTCTTTAGTAAAAATCGGCCCATTGGTTTCTGACATATGACAGATTAAATTTTTACATTTTTTATCTTTGAAGTTTGACAGATATCAAAATATATTTGGCTAGTTTATATTTCTAGGATTTCAGAGATGTCCGTATTCTCAGAATTATAAACAAAATTTGTCATACACATTTCTCACTTTTGCTGTCAGAAATCTGAGAACAGAATTTGTATGATTCGATTTCTCAAGAATTCTCTATTACACAATTCAAATAGAAGAAACAGAAATGCATTTATTTCTATCTTATAAAATTCTGTTGATAATCTAGTAACTCCGAGCAAATTTTCAGAAATGTTATAAGCATTAACTGGCAAATTATTTGATCGTTCTTTTGTCTAATGTCATTCGAAACAAATATAAAGAGTTATCACATTTTCACCAAAATAATGATAGTCAAACAAAGCAAAACGCATGAAAGTACATACGTCTCTTTGTGTGGGAATGTTTAATTGCATATAATTGTTGTGTTTTATTGTCAAACAACTGTCATTTTGTGCAAATTTGCAATGCCATCTATTCGTCAGAGTAAGAGCTAATTTTCAATTCAAGGAATTGGAATGTTAAAAATAAATTCAAATCCAATCCAATCCAATCCAATCCAATCCACAAAACTTTTTCATTAAATAAATCTGACAGTTCTCCCGTGGGTTCAAAATAAAGAATAATTTTATTTGCAACTACGAGTATATGAAATGTCATCTACTCCCTAACTGTCATAAATCAACATAAATTGCAAACCAATTTATGCGTGGATGGGTTCTTTTCTCTTTTTATGTTTTTTTTTTCTCTGTGGTTTTCACAGAACACAGAACTTGTGGTGATGATGTATTCCCACCTCAATCCCCGCCGCTTGCCGCTGCTTCAATATTTATAAATTCAATTTTCAATGGGGTTTGTAAATTTGAAGGTGTGATGGCGTTAATGATGATGTCGCTTCGTTCGTTGGTGGCAAAAAGGGTTTCGTTTTAGTTTGGTTCGGGTTCAGGTTTCAATATTATATGGTGTTGAGAAGTAATGCATTTTGCATAAACCTTTCAAGAACATAAGGTGTCGTTGTTGGTTGCTTTGGATGTCGTGTTCGAGTACAAATGTACATTTTAGTGATGTTCTGGTTTCTGACGGTGCGGGTTGACGGCGGCGCGGCGTGCGGCGGGCGTTACATAATATTAGTTTGATGTGCTTGGGGGGTATGATGGGAAAGTTGTATTCAATGGGTTGATGAATGTGCAATAAAATGTCTTTCATAAATCTAATTAACTGCGGGTACAGAGATATGTATCGCACAATTTTACATCTTGGTTAATGATAAACACGAAATCAGAAAAGGTAGAGAGGAGCAATACCTCGCAATATCTTTTAATCGAGAAGACATGAAATTAAGAGTTTAAAACAAACATTAGAAAAGCAATAAGTTCAAAGCAGGAAAATACAGGGTAGGTCAAAAGTTTTTTACTAATTATAAATCTTCTATTTTTAATTTTCAATTATAAAACAAACTTCGAAGATTAACTAAATTAAACAAGAGCTCTTTAGAGAGGACCAACTAATTGAATATTATTTTGAAAATATTCACTGGTTTATTTAAAACCCAAAGGGCTTATCGACGTTATTTAAGCGTGCGTAATCGACCTTCTGCACAAACTGGAGGCATTATTTCGACAATAGTTCTAGTTGATATCCTTCCAGCTGATGTTAAACATCGTACTTACCGATTCAAACAAATGTGGAAAGAATTCTTGAAAATGTATGGCCTCCACCAGCCTAATTATTTGAAAGTCTAAAGCCCATCGTCAACAAGCTGATAGGTCCTTATCAGTGTGGGTTTAGGCCAGAAAAGTGCACAGTCGATAAAACATCATCATATTAAGACAGATCCTGGAAAATCCCAATATACACCCATTATCGTTTAATCGATGTCAATGCCGCATTTGACAGCATTTAGTTTTGGCATCCCTGCCAAACTCGTCCGTTTGAGACAATCGCGCTGTTAAATAAGGCTTTGGACAAGATGATGCTCTGTTATGTGATTTCTTTAACATAGTCCTTGAAAGAATAGTTCAGCAATCCCACGTCAACACTATCTTTTAAAAGTCTGTTCAATTACTCGCATATGCTGATGACATTGACATAATCGTACGAACTCAGCGTAATTTCAATGAGTCTTTGGTGAGTATTGAGACGGTGGCGGTAAAAATAGTTTAAGCAGTTAATGAGGGGAAAACAAAGTATATCCTGTCATCAATAAAGAACCTTCAACACCGAAGACATCTTGATCAAAACGTCATCATCGTCTACCTGTGCTCCGATATGTGAACGCAGAAAACAACACCAGCCCTGATATCAAACGTAGAATTACTCTTGCTAACATCTGTTTCTTTAGGCTAAGAACGCCCTTATCATCCCCGTCTTGTTATACGGTGCAGAAGCTTGGACTATGACAAAAGAGGATAAAAGCACCTTGGGTAGTTACGAGAGAAAAGTTCTTATTGTAATCCACGGTCACTATGCATAGAAGGTGAGTTGTGAGTAGAGGAAAAGATGGAACAAAGAGCTGTACGGGCTTTACAGCGACGTAGACTTAACCAAGAGGATAAAAGTCCATTGACTGAGATGGCTGGCTCCCGTAGAGCGCTTGAAAACCAGTGCTCCGGCCCGAAGTCTTCGTATCCACGCCTACAGAACAGCTCAGTAGAGGAAGGCCGCGGATCAGGTAGCGTGCACAAGTGGAAAGTGATATCACCCAACTTTAAGAGCGCAACTGGAGACATATGTATAGCTAAGGAACGGGGCTAGATGGAGAAGTTTGTTATATGAGGTCCTAGTTCACGCAGGACTGTCGCGCCACCTTAAGTTAGTAATCCCAAATGACCTACGAAGTGTTATGAAAAAAGCTTTATAACAAGAGTCTTACTCTTTGAGCATGAATAAGCTGGTGCTCATTGAAGGCCATTATATTTTATACTCAGCCCAAACAGATCTTCACAAATCTTATTTTGTAATTATTCTACAGAATATTATCCATATAATATTTACTCCTTTAGAAGTTATTATCGTTCTAAGTTAGGAAATCACTTTTGACCCACCCTGTACTGTACATACATACTATTACATACCTTATACACTTATATCGTTAAGTACATTTTTGTAGATGGGGTACAATGTATAAAGGCTAGCCTAAGGGTCTATTCAAAGTATTTTTATAACTCAAAGTTATTCAAAATATAAAATAAACATATTTAAGTCAGTTAAAATGTCCTTTCGTGTGTTTACCCTTTCTTGTTTTTTTTTATTCTTGACGATGCCTTTGTTTGCTTCAAACCACAGACAAAGGTAATTTACACAATATACAGGGACACATTTAAATCGTTTTATGTCTCTGGGTATGTGGAATCCCGCAGGCCAGCAATTAAGAAGAATCCTTTTATTAAAACTTTTTTGCTAAGAAACGTTATACCTCGAATGTATATGTGGTTAAAACAAATTGTGTGTGTTTTGTATATGAGCTTTGGAGTGATAAATTGAAGTAGATATTGTAAACTACGTTATTATACATAAAATTAAATATATGACCTAAATTTAATTATTTTGTATTTATTTAAAAAAATATCTTAGTTTTTGAAATAGGTAAGTACATTGTAATAAATTATAAAAGGGAGAAAACTGTTTCATTATTTTTGTTTGGGGGAAAAAACCTCTGTACGAGAAAAGCTAAGCCAATATTTAAGACAAGATGTAGGAAATTGATTTTTTATGTCTGTAATTCAGTTGGTAATTCATCGATGGAAACACTACACCATGCATATCAGTACTTTAAATACTTAACAGTTTGTTTCCTTTCTTCAGTGTGGAACCACAAAATTTGATGCTTTTCTGACATTTTCCTAAAGGTTTGATGACATAAACCACTTTGCAAAATGTAACTGTCACCTTCGGGAAGAAGCAGTTCTTCAACAATACTTCAAGTACTTGATAAATAATTCAAGTATTTCAAAAGTTTTTGAGTACATAAATGACTTCAAAAGTTCTTTAAATAAGTAACTTGACAGTACTTCAAGTATATGAGCAGTAATCTAAGTACTTGATCAAAAACTTTTGAATACTCCAATCACATTGAGTAATATCTTGATTTCAACATCAATTTATAGATTGAATTGTTGTATGCTTAAATCTTTTTGTTAACAAAGCATAGTTTTTATCATCTTTATATTGTATTCCTTTACGTGTGGTAAGTCTTTTTAAGAAACTGTTACCGATAAGAATTTAAGATGGTCAGTCCATTGCATCTCATGTCAATGAGTGCACCAGTATAGCAGAAAAGTTGAACGAAATCGATCTCACAAAAAAAAATTGACTCTTATCTTGTTATGTAGTTTCCAGATTGTTACGAAAGTTTTATTATTGCTCTTAAAAGTCGTGACACATTACCTTCGCTTAAAAGTCTCAAAGTTAAACTTTTGAGAAGGACCAAACTTCTAGCAAAGGAAATCAACAAATCTTCTCAACCACAAGAAGCTTCAAGAACCCCAATTCAACCCAAAAACAACAATTCTGCAAAGTTAAGAATAGGATTAGAAAATATTTTACTGAAAAACGTCTTATACCTTCCTGAACTGAGAGGTAATATCTTATCTGTCAGTAACATAACTCAACACGATTGTTCTTTTGATTCTGTCAAGAACATGGCCATTGTTAGAAATCCTTAAGTTCAATTCATTTGTAAAGCTAGTCAAAACAATGAGTTGTATATTGTTGAATCCAAAAACAAATGGCACCGATGTACGTTATGGTCACTTAAACATGAAAAGTTTGCAACAACTTAATAAAAATTGTTGAAATATGTGCTAAAGAAAAAATTACTGTTAAACCGTTTGCAAAGCAATTTCTTTCTAGATGCAAAAGTTTGCTTGAGCTAGTGCGATTAGATGTGTGCTCATTACTTTGCATTATTTTTTGATGACGAGTCTCGATACACAAAAGTTTATTTTCTTTAGACGAAGAACAAAGTCTTTTATGCTTTTAAGCACATTAAGTCCGAAGTTGAGTTAAAAAAGGTTGCAAAATAGAAGCATTGCAAAGCGAAAGCGAAAGAGAGTATCTCAATAAATCGTTTGATGATTTTATGAGTAGCTATGGTATCAGGAGACAACTTACGATCGAGCACACTCTGCAGCGAAGTGGTGTCGCGGAAAGAGCTAACCGAAAATTAGTTGAAATGGCTAGGTGCATGCTTAGATTCCAGGCGTCCAGAATTTTCGTGGGGAGAAGTTATAAATACCGCAGGTCTTATTCCAAATAACTCTTTTACGAAAATTTTAGGAAACACTACACGAATTGAATTGAAGAAGTTAAACATTTCTTCTTTCAACATTTTTGGTTGACAGGCTATTATATTAGATAAGAAACCAGGACGTTCTAAATTTACTGCTAAAGATAAAGAGATCTTTATGGTTGGTTATTCTAAAACGTCAAAAAGCTATAGATTGTTTGACGCTATCTTACTAAAAATTGAAAAGGCTCGTAACATTAGTTTTTTTGAAAATCAGATCAACTAAAGAAAAAACGATTATTTTCTCACAGATTCAATTTTTCAACTCAAAAAGAAGATTTTACCCAGAAGAATTCAATAAAAAATACAGATGTCCCGGAAAAGGCCACCCATATCCCAAATGAAGAAGAAACTATAGCTAAATCGCCAAACGAGGATTGAAAAAGTCGATGTAGAGTAGAGACTTAGATACCCCGAAGAAATGTCAGCATGGACGTCAACGTCCCAAGATCTTTAGAACAGGAAAAGTAGGTCGACCAAGAAATCGGATAGAAATGACAGCAGTTAATTTACGAAATCTTATTAATGAAATAGAAACTCGAAATCCAAGTATTTACTACAATATTTTGTACAATGACAATCTAAGTGCCCAACAATTAGTTAAAAACCAGTACATCATCTAAGTAAGCACATAGACAAACGTTACCATCACATCCGAGTACTTCACAAAGATGGCGTTATAGAACTCAAATATTACAACAAGAAATTTTCATCATTTCATGTATCAAATTTTGAAAGTCGTTATGCGTACAGAATTTTTTTTATTTCATTCTCTCCATGTTCATTAAACAATAACGAAGTCTGTTTCAAAACTCTAAACTCATCTTATTTTACATTAATGTATTATTTATGAATTTTATTAGAACAAACCTTATCAAATACCTCGAAGTACTTAGAAGACTTGCAATAAATGCCTTAAAAAATTCTAATACTAAGTATTTTCAAGTACGAAGTTCAAGAAGGAGTCTCGAAACATTTACTTGTTGTTGAAGTTTTACAACTCTTATGGAAACTATCAAAAATTCCTACACCATTATTGACCACTTAAAATGTCACTTATATTGTTTGATACCCTAAGTATTTCATGAAAAAAAAAAAAAACAAATAGAAGTGTTGTAATTTTAGATATAATAAAATTGAAAATTATTCAGTGTGTACTGTGGCGTATGTAAAATATTTTTTATAAATATTAAATCGGTATGTTATTTACCCAGCTTTTATTAGAAGATATTGACAATGTATAACTTGGAATTTTTAGGGAATTCTATTAAATATACAATTTGAGGTATTCTAAAGAGTTTTCCAATAAAAGGTTTTATTTTGAATACCTTGTCAATTGGGTAACTGTAATCTTTAAATCTGTTGTTTTTGACACTTGACATGAAAAAACCAGAATTTTTTCGAGAAAATACTCATATAAAAATAAAGAATATTTTTGTAAAACCCTGCGGAAAAAAAACTATCACAGAACCCAAAATTTATAACAGCAATGATTCATCGACTGCGTGAAAGAAGAATCCTACTGTACTCCTGATCACTATGCTCATCCCAAGATAATAAAAAGCCCGCATCGATTATCTTTATTTTGAATCATTATATTGGGTTACGGCCAAAGTGTATATCTAGGTACCTGATATAATTTCTCTGTGGGTTAAGGGCAAATAGATTAGCGTTATAAGGACGAACGAAAAGTTGTTTCTAGTTTTCAAAGAGTATAGAAAAATAAAAAATAACAAACCTTCATGAATTTATTCTGTTCCAGATTTTTGTTTGCTTCCTTCAAAAATTGAGAGAACGCCAAAAAGTCTTGCAGAACACAAAAAAATAAATAAAACATAAAAATCTCTCCATTGTCAGTGTTAGAAAAATACCAGACAAATTGCAACCAGACACTGAGGCGCTAACTCATGACCCTTCTACAGTGTTTCTCTATACCTTATACCTAGTTTACATCAAGGATTTTCTCTTATTCTCTGTAAAGGTGTAGTAGATGTACCTGCAAAACATAAATTAATAGTTTTTCCCTTCCCCAACCCCCAAAACTTTATACCATAAAAGCAGTAAGAGTAGAGGCAGCAGTAGAAGCATTATCTTCTGGTTTCGAGCCAAATCGACTAAACAAAGACAATAATTTCAAGGATTATGCAACCAAATTCGAATAATAGCATCAGAATACCTATAGGAATCTATATCTATGGATATATACGTATATTTATTTTCCTAACTCTCTATAGGTACGAATAGTATTTTCATTCAGCTAAAAGTAAACAATTTCGACATGTAAACTACACCGCCATCTACATATGAGACTGTTGGTCGGTCGGTCGGTTGGTTGGTTGGTAGGTTAGTTGATATAAGCAAATTTGAGCCTGCCAATATAACGGTGTGTTAGCATTTATGTGGGAGTTGCCATCACTTATACAATAACCATAGTCAGCACAAGGATATGGTTAATATTTGCACTAATTCCAACAACGGTTTAGTGGGTAGAAAAGCACACTAAATGTATATTTATCCTGCTGTCATTCCATAGTCCTCCTATAACCTAACCCCTTTATTTCTTCTTTGCTTTGGTATTGTTCATATGTAAGTAAGTAAGTAGGATATAAAAGCCTCCTTGTGGATTTTTTGCACTCAAAGAAAAATTCAAATTCAATTTATCTCACAACAATAAATGTAAAAGTTTTATCAAAAGTCTTGAGAAATTTGAACTTTGTTAATTCTTTTGATGAAAAAATTCCTCAAACTGAAATACAGTAGCATTTAAATTCTGACAAAAATTCTTAATAATTGTTCAATTTCATTGAAATGTTTACCAATAAAGTGGACAAACAGATCTTACAAATTTGACAGTTGACATCAAATCTTTTTGTTTAACTCAACCCACAAAAAACGCGAAAGTTGAACTGGACCAATTTTCCTATTTCGATCCAATTTAAGACGTCATAATGGTTAAACATCAAAAGTGAGCAATGTTCTTCCAAAAGAAATGTACACTTCTGTAAACTTCAGTCTACTTTAATTACCCGTGTTTTGTTGGAAAATCTATCAATAGTATAGTAGGATCTTACATGAATAAAAGTTAAGGTAGAATCTTACTACGGATGGGTTTTTGACATTTATACGAGTCTCGAAAAGATCTTATGTGATTTCGTTCTTAAATGTTGGTACGATTGATATTGCATTTGTATCTCGATGGCTGTGTTCGTTGAGTAGTTGTGCATTTGGAATCATGTGTTTTTCATTGAGGAAAAAATCAATCTATTACTGTTGATATTATTTAGTTTTGTTAGTGAAAATGGACTAACTGGGCTTATTTTGCAAAAGAAAACAATAGAAAAGATATTTATGTTTTGCTATGTTTCCACCAAAGGTTTATCTCAGTTTAGATTAAATAAATCTTTTTGGTGTTTCCATCGCACAAGAAGATTTAAAAATGATTAAGTTTGACAGCACTTTCTAAAATGCAAATGTTTCGATGTTTCTTATGAAGTGCAAGTGAGATAATTTGATTCGTGTTAAACAATGAAAAACTGAATAGTTCAGCATCATATAAGAATATGCTACCTACTCCATGTGCAATTTTTTTTTTTTAATTTGATTAAAACAAAACTATATTTTTTGTACACAAACATGAAAATAAACAGACCATAACGCATTATCTGTAAAACCAACTCCTCCACACAGGTTTTTCTTCACAAATTTTGACTCGACTCCGATCCCCAGAACCGAGGCGAATCAAGCTCATTTCAACTCGATTCAGGTATATACAGAATATAGGCGAGCTAAAAGCTCGCTTCAACACCACATGTTAATGTAGTAGTCTACGAACAAACCCCCTTCTTGAAGTTTTTATTTTATGTCAAATTGTTTGGTTAAAACTTTGAAATCGAGTATCACATTACACAGACGTATTTTCTTGATTTTGATAGTCAACTATTAAAAATCAGCTTACACAATTCCACCCCTGGTTTGAATTTCGCTATTTTTTTTTGGAATTTTTTGATAAATTATTCTGGCAAATATTCAATTGTATCAACTTTCAAATATAAAAACCGGACTACTGCGGATCGTTTTTTTGGCAATTTCTCACTGTACTATACATGGAATACCAAAAAAACCCGGCTATTGTGATTGATTTCATAACCTTTGAAATTGGCTAAGAGAAGCTGCAATTGTGTATAAATTAGGTTGTATAAGTATACTTATTCTTTATATAAGAAATTAGCAAATAGAATCTTTACGTCAGGCTTAAATCTATTTCAGACTTGTACCATTAAGTCCTGATTATAAAACAAAATTAAATTAACAGAACTTGTGACAACAAATTTCAGAAAATCGTAGAATCTAATTAAGGGAATTGTCTATGAATTCTGAACTACTATACTCCGAGTAACTTGCTACATTTTTAATTTCCTAACCTAATAGGATTTTCTACCTGTTTACAAAATTGGAATAATGATAAAAGATTGAAAATTTATTATCGTTTGTCTTTTCTAACGGTAGAGTTACTTTAAATGTAGCTGTCACATTTTCATTCAAGTTTTTTTTCTTTAGGTATACAGTTCAGAGGTACAAATTGAGCTTGATTTCGTTACTAATAAATTAATACATTTGGCGGTGATACGGCTCGTGAAAAAAAAACAGAACCCGACGTAATGTTTTACAATTCTTTAAAATTCCTAAGTGTAAGCAATGCCAGCAATAGAGGGGACCAACAGTTTTTATGTCAAATCCAAACGGCGGCTACTTTGAGAGACAAGAATTAATCTTGGAATCAATTCCTTGCAATACAAATAGCGGCGAAAAATATGCGCCAAAATCTTATGAGGATTGGTGTATTTAAATTTAAATTAAAAAAAAATATTTTTCCTCGTAGAATTTTGTCACTTATGTGGAAATAGCTATCAAATTAATTTTTTCTTGATCCACTTCAATATTTAAAGAAGAGAAGTCCACTTGTGATTTTATGGTTTATCTCACCGAACAGTGAAACAAACCTTAACATCGTTTTGGAGAAAGTAAGATTATTGCACTTAATATTTCAAAGGAATTTGATAGAATTTGGCATGAAGTTCTCTTATTATTATATAAGTGTTATTTATATTGATGAATCTCTTCTTTATTGGGTTAGAATTACCTTTCCGACCGGTTAATTCAAGTAGTATTGGTTCAAATCTTATATCCAAGGCTCCGTTTTGTCTTCGACATTCTTCCTTATTTTTATAAATCATGTTTTGTCTGAAACTTCTAACCCACGAAGTTGTTTTGCTGATAACAGTACCCTCAGCTTTTCAGATTCGTTTTTAGATTCTTATCTTCGGATATGGACTACCAACTCATTAAATTCTGATCTTGGCAGGATTGCCCAATGGGAAATCAAAAATCGTGCAGAATTTAATGCTTCGAAAACTCAATGTTATCTACTATTGCAATGCCACTATCCATGGGTGGTACTTGCATCGAGGAGACTTAAGAGCTTTCAGTTATAGGTATGTGGATAGAAAACCGTCTCTTGTGGAGTGATATCTTGAGTATAAATTCCATAATTGGGCTGGTGTCCCAATAACGTACTTAAGTACGATAGGCGATCCTACTCTTACTGAGACATTTGGTGGCGTTTTTATAAACAATGCTCTAGCGAAATAGCCAGTTACATTCTTCCCCTCATACAATTTAACTTTAACACCCGTACTTCTATGAATGCTCATCAGTTTAACCCTGAGCCCTATTTCGGACGTACTATTAAGTACAGGGATTCTTTCTTTAGCCGCACTACACGAATGTGGATGCTTCACCAGGCTCAATATTTCCTACACATTTCAATGTGCACACATTCAAAACTAATGTGCATCGGTATCTCCTTTCTAATCCTGTCCTTCATAGCTTTTCCTGCGAAGCAAGGCACTCTTGCTTGATTCTAGGGAAAAAGAAAGCAATTCCAACCGATTATTATGGGGACACTGCGTTAGAGAACTTCGGACAAGCCCAGTTATAATAAAGAAAATAATGTTGGTGCCAAACCGGAGTTTCAAAACTCTGTGATCAAGTTCTTTGTTTTCTTTGGGAAGAAAAGAACCCTCGACACTAACAAGTCCAACTCGTAATAAAAAGCATCCCAAACAAAATCATATGTCAACTGTCAAATTAAATGCCATTCATGTTAAAACACCCATATTTTTTTTCTCTCGGTGTATGATGCTGCACATGCACATTTTACCACGTTGATATGCATAATTTATAACATTACTTGGAATTTTGAAAATTTTATTTAATTTAGTCTAAAACGCCACGAGCCAAGCGTAAGCCAGAGAGCGTATAAGTAAAGTACCATATACTGTTACCAAAAAAAAAATAACATATACAATGTGATGAATTATCTAGGCAGATGCAGAGAATTTTAATATGGAACTTATTTTTGGCACGAGTCCGTTTCTGATTGTGATTCTATTTCGTATAGTTTCGACCAAAACCAACAAAAGTTATGCATGTTTCTCTCATACCTAGCTGCCAGCACTGCCCGCTTGTCCGCTTATTGTGGACATAATAAATGCGTTTTGTTTGGCCGCAAATGTTCTATGATCGTAAATAGCTAGCTACCTATAGAGCTAGCCATTGCCATGCCAACGAAGTATTATTGAATAAAATGCTTTCCTAACTTTAATTTGCATATAAATTATGTGCTTTTTGTGGTTGAGAGGAGTTATTCCATTTGCGGTGAATAGCAATGGTTTAAAAGTGTCAACGCATATTTTGTTCCCGACAAGCAACGCCGACGAGCGACCGACGACACGAGATATAAGGACGGGATGAGAGACTAGAGACACAAAACGACCGACGACGACGACATGACGGATTCACTTTTGTGGTTATAGTTTTTGAAATATTATTGTAATTTACGCTTGAATTGTTAGAGATGCGGGATGCGAGATGCCTATGATCGAGATCTGATGCTGCTGGGTGCTGAGCTGATGCTACCAGCCAGCAGCGCAGCGCTGCTGTTGCTGTTCTGACTCTGCTCTACGCTGTATATGCGATATTCCTCGCGTTTTGGCATCAAGCTATGCATATGTTGCATGCATCAGTTGGTGGTATCCGATGGTATTATGTAGTTTAGGAATGTTCAAGCCAGGAAGGAGAATGTCAGGAATGGATGCGAGTCGTTTGGAGAATGCATCATTTTTTATATGTCAGCACTCGCTGCTGGGTGAGGATAGTTGACATGCGATGGCAATGGCATCCTTCTGGCATAGAACAATTGAAATTCGAGATGTTATGTTCATCGTTCAGGACTGTGTGGTATATCATCAAGGTTCTTGTTTTTTAAGGGTACTCTAGATTTCGGGTTTTCGCATATGTAAGAGAAATTGGTTAAGTGATTTGGATTGGAATTGGCATATTGGGAGACCGCAACTGATGCTAAGAGTGTGAAGGAACTTATATTTCGATTTCCTACATTCCAACTTTATTTTTCCCAAAGGGCTTCGACGAGCGAGTATAGGAAACATCGGGCTACAAATATTTGAATAATTTCCAGAATTGAAAAATGGAAATAAATTCATATCAGATTTTCACAAAATATTTTAGAATGTATCAAAAAAAGAAAAAACACACGACCGAAGTTCATATAGTTCATAGAAACGATTTACTGTCAAAATTAAATACCTCCACGAAAGAAGTGTTATAAGATTGCAATTCTGAGATTAAAATTGAGATATGTCTCGAATATTCATGAAGACAAAGAACAAAAGTTCAGAGTTGTTAGTATTTGAGCTTTAATTAAATTCGTTTGAATTAATTTGAATATTTAAAGTTCTATACAAAAGTTCATCTACAATTAATATAAATGACAACTTAAGGCAGGTAAAGAGTAGAAATTATGTTTCACTATTGATTAAACTTTTCACTTTAAAACCAAATGAAAAAAAATACAAAGCTTTAAACTATTATTTATGCGTCAATTTTACGCATGATTAACTTTTGTGCGTATATATAAAAGTTGATGTATAACATTTTAATCTGATAATCTCTCTCTCTAGGGTTAAACAAATGTTATCATCATTTGCTTTTGTTTTGTTTTATTTTATTTTATTAAATTTTTTTTAGTTGGCAATTATTTTAAATTGTTGTGTGATGGGAAATACCTAATGATTGAAATCAAATAATATTGACAAGGATTAAAAAGTTATAACTTCAAAGGGATGATACATATACAAAATATACTAACCAGCATCTATTGTATAGGATTTTATTATAATCAAACTGATTAACGTAAATCAAATATTTCTGACAAAAACATTAAATGAAAAATGTAATTTATCAAGGCAAAAGATATGTATTTGTATGATGTATTCTTTGTGGCCTCATTTTGTTATCCGATTGCATTCAGCTTTTCAATTTTCGTGAACGTTTCGTTTAATTTGCCAGCAATTACTTTTTAAAATTTTCCTTCTGATACAAGTCTTAAAGAGTATTCACGAAACAGCAATTCTTCTTTTTGAACGTTTGAAAAGGTTTTTTAATAGTTTTCTACAGACAAATCTTTGGATATTTAAATCCAATTTGCGTAAACCATTTGACACGAAAAGTTTTACAGTTATAGTACGTTTCCACCAACAAATAATCCGGGATTTAAGGCAAGTGATTTAAAATAAATCATGGGGTGTTTCCACAAAAGAAAAGGAGATTAATTTGACGTTTGGTTAATGTCATAACAACCAAACTTCAAATTATTCTCCTTTCGAAAAGAAAAAAAATATTTATTTGTTTACTCATCATCTGTAAGTAATTAGTTTTATTATATTCTTGTACATATTTATTATTTTTGTATACTTACATTTTATTTCGTCTGTGATTTCTTGAAAGTTGTTTATTGTTTTGAATTTGAGTCATATGGAAGTGAGACAGATAGTTTTTGTTGACATCTCTATCTGTCAATAAACGAAATTGGCGTTTAAATGGGTCGGTTCTTTTCTCCGAAAAAAAAGTTTGTTTGATTTGACAAACTAATGTTTCCAAGTAGATTTCAATGAGATTTATTTGAAATCTTCATTTGAGGAGATTAAAATTTATATGGTAAATCTTCGAGATTTCAAGGAGATTTGTGACAAATCTAGCTAAATCTTGGTTAAGTGCCCGGTGGAAACGTAGTATTACTTTACTAAATAATATGTAAATCTATCCAAATGATAAAGTGTTCTAGTTTTACGTTGCGTGAATTGCCTTTAAAATTATCTTGATTTTGGATCGATTGCGGAAATAATTATTTTAACAAATTTTGGCAAGTTACTAAAGAAGTTAAGTAATGATTTGTAAGTGAAATGCTTAACAGAATAAGACTGAAAATGATGAGTTTATTAAATAAATTGAGAGTGACAGTTCGATGATTATTAAATTGGAAGTTGTCAAGTCCCAATCAGAAAACCCGATGCATGTGTTGTTATTTCGGTAATTTTTTGTAAATTTATGTTTTCCAAACGCACCATTAACTTTCAGTTTTTTATTTATATTGATTTTTAAGGAATTTGTTTCTTCCAGATTTTTCTAATAAAAGCTTGTTAAAAGTTTTTGACGTCTGCAATGGCCATACCTGTTATGCTTGTTTCGTAAAGTTATGATCGTATGTATTTTGTTCATTTTCGATCTGTGAGATTAAATATATAAATTAGCTGCCGCAACAGCTCGTAGAGGACCTGGGCCAAGTGACTTACAACACGGAACCACTCATGTGTGCGAGGATTGTCAGGAATGGAGAGGATCTACAGTTCTTATGTTGAATCCGAACGGGAAATTTGAGAAAACACTTTCCATGATAAGAATTATACTTGGAGGATTTGCCAAATATTCGCAAGAGGTAAAAAAACTTTAGATTCCCCAGGCAGATAATGCACCCAAGACTTCTGATAGTCATGCAAATTAACTGTCACGCAACGGGTTCTACGATTGGTATTACAGTAATTTCCGCTTAATTGACCGAAAAAATCGCGTTCGAAAATTTCCCATATACATACTACAGCTTTTTCGGTTAATTGAACCCCGTTTTATTGAATTATGGCTACAACTATATTCATATTCCTCACGCTTAGAAATACATTGGTTTTGAAGTTCATAGGAGAAACACTTGTCATCTACCGTAAAAAAAAACTGTCTCCTAAAATTGGAATCAAAGAACTATCCTCCCAGTGCAGCTCTACAAATCTTACGAGTGATTCTTTAAATTTGGGGTTTTTAAGGCATTTAAGAAAATCATCTGTTCGTTTTTGAAGTGGTCCAGAAATCGTGAAATTTGAGACTTCTACTTCATTTCGAACGCAATGTTCAGAGTCTTTGATGGATGGGTGTAAAAGCGGTCAAAAACAACATGAACTTCCGGGCATTCGTGTAACATACCCTTGTTAAAATCATCTCGGATATTTTGTTAAATGTTTGAGGAACTAACGACCCTAAGAGATGGATTAAGTAAAAGCCATCAATTAATTCAATATCTTTTTTTAACGGCTCGGACGGAGAAATTCTAGATTTCAGTTTTTTTGCCAAAACTGCTTTGTCAGTTTTGTGCATCTCACCAGTATAGTGACAAAGGGTTGGGGGGGCTCGAGACAATGGATATGATAAACAAACCTCCATGTCAATTTTTTTTTCTAAAGCTATTGCTAATAGTCTCCCAAAGGCATCCCGTTCCATTTTTATAAGGCTCTGTTTTATACCATCTCTTTTGTGTAATTGTAATTGTGTAATTTTTGTAAGCATTCTGATGCGAAGTTAAGAATATTGTTGCGCTTTAAAGGTTTTTCAAATCGACCAATGTTTTCAGAACACTCTTCAATAAATGTTATCTTTTGTTTTTGCCCTGTTTCATTGACATTTAGAACAAAGTCAGCTGTCTGTTGACTTGTCGCTCTACCTGTTGTTATGTTAAAAAGAAATTCTTTTCCCAAGTTTTCATCAAAAGGATTTATATTTTGTTTGAAAACATTAACGATATCAGTTAATGCTTTCTTGTCTTTTTGAATTCTATTTCTGGCAAGCTCATGACATATATCATCCGATTGTCCGATTTTTATTTCAGTTAACATTTTGGAAATAATTTTTGTTCTTAGGTTATGACTTAGTGCCCAGCGTTGTCTTGCTGAAATTGAATTTGAAAAATGGGTAACACCAGTCAACGAGTTATCAGCATCCGCATTAATGGTTTTTTCGAGAGTTAGGTCAACTGGTGACCTAGCAAAACTTTTTGCTGTACGCCTTATACCAAAAGCACCACGCCCTAATTCGTTTATTGAATTTTTTATTTTTAATTCAACTAAATTAGAATGATATTTTAATATCCACCTTGCATAATTAGGTTGGTTAAACACAAAAAATAAATTGGAAAGTTCGAAAATAGAATCCACATACAATTCAAAATCACTCGTTCTTATACTCCTCGAAAATCTGAAAAAAACGTTCATGAACTCAATATATTGCATGAAAAAACGAGGAGTATTACCATGATCTCCTTTAAGTGTGAAATCTTTATACGCTGTGTATTTGGTAAAAATATCATTGAGCAATGGGCTTAAATTAGGGCTCTCATTTGGTTGCAATGGGCTTTGAAATAAGTGTTGTAAATCATCAACGACATCTTCGGAAATGTTGATGTTGTTTTCTTAACAAAACCGTTCAAAGTGCAATGTCTGAATGGCACCGGTCAACAAAGGATGGATTCGTTTACATCTATAAAAGTGCTTGCCATCAATAAATCTGTTTACTGATCCTTCAGCCAAAACTTCAGATTGTACTAAAATATCGACTATTCGCATTTTGCGAGGGCTTTAAAAAAGCCATTTGAATATGAAATGCTCCTAAATTAATGAAAATATTATTATGTAGGGCTCTCAGTTATTTGAATTTACATTGCCATTTTCGCAATAGCCAAGTCATATGTCAAAATGATTTCTTCTTGATTGCATTCGTTACAAATCTATGTAAGTAATCTATGACTTGAATCTCACTATTATCTATTATTGTCTTACTATTAAATCCTATTCATATTGGTAATTCATGAATTTTGGACAGTGAAACTGCCCAAATTAAATCTTTCATTATAGCATTCATTTTTGTTTCCGAAGATTCATGGAATGCACCCAGAATTTCTGATAGAGAAAGCAAATTTGTTTTACAATTGGGTTTTTTCATGTAGGGTTGAATTTCACGCGGAATTTGTTCGAATCGCCTTCTTTTTCTTGAAGTAAGAAAACAACTACCAGTTGAAATGCTCCAAGATCCTACAATGCTATTTGTCTCCAATGAAAAACTTGGCTCAGGTCTGAATTGATAAATGATACCGACAGTATCATGGAGCGTATCTTTTCCGTTTACAGTATCTACGTAACGGTCAAAATTATCAAAAGCAACATGGGTGCTTAAATTTTCACTAATTTGTGTAATTTTTTTTTAAACTTTTTTTATATAATTTATTTAGGTGACAATGTTAACTTTTATCTGATACAAATTTTATATTTATTTGACTTAAAAATTTTTGATATTGAGTTGAAAAAAGATGAAAGCATTTTTTGGGAAAAAAGCGGTCGGACGTATGTTTGGCCCATGAAAAGTTTGTCCGACCAGTAGATTCTTAAAGTAGACGGTCCGAACTTTCATTTGATACCCCATTTGTGCATTGACCCGATGAGGTAGGTCAACACCAAAAATACCGTTTTTTGAAATGGTCGGACAAAGGGTTGGTCCCGGATTGTGTCTGTCCGACCAAATGATTTTAAATCTACCACCAGATCTCTAGCAACTACTATATTAATTTTCCATTGACCTGATGGTATACCCCAACACCAAAAAACGCAACCGGAAGTGACCATTTTGCGGCCAAAAGGCCCGGAAAAAGTCTGTCCGACCAGCGGTTTTGTAATCTTCGTGTCATTTACCATTCGTTAATGACCAAATTTTCCATTGACTCGATGAGGTAGGTACTTTTACCGCCGCCTCCCATACTAAAAGAGCCATTTATGCATTGTTTCTAAAATGTTTACTTTGTTTACTGGATGCTTGTGAAATATTTCGTTGTTTCATATTCCAAATCGAAAACTTTTTTGCTCTGATATAAATATTTTTCTGTACAACATTCTTCTTCTGAGAGTGCTTTCGACGGAAGTCTAATTTTGTGTTTCTGCGTTTCTACAAAACGAATAGCCTAGCTAAAGTACAATCGATGTAATTTTTGAATAACTTTGTTGTAATTTTTGACAATTTTTATGAACAAAACTAAAGTAATTGTATGATGATTAAGATTCATTTAAATAAAAGAATTCATCTTCAAAATAGCGGTTGAGGTTAGTATGAAGGGTTATAAGAATAATATGGTTAATTTTTTCTGAAAAACTTCAAAATCTTATAAGGTTTTTAATCAATATACAATAATGAAGAAAAATTACAATAAGACACAAAATACAGTTTAGACTTTATTTTAAATGCGTGTTTTTAAAGAAAAAATAAACCTAGCTTTATTAGAAAGATAAGGGTTTGCCATGATATTTTAAAAATAATTTTGGGCAAGTCACTACCGCGGCTGGCCGGAATTTATTAGAGAGTCTCAATTTTCGATCACTTTTTGACGTATGGGTCCACTTTGGGGCCATGTGTCAGCAGTATCGCGCATAATATTCTCTTCCAATTCTTGAATCGTTTCGGGCTTACCTGCGTAGACAATCGTCTTCACAAAGCCCTACAAAAAATAGTCCAGCGGAGTTAAATCGCTGGATCTTAGAGGCCACGCCACATACCCACAACGAGAGATGATGCACTGCACTCACCAAAAGTTTTCTTCATTCGGATGGAATTTGATAATAAACTTTCGCGACTTGAAATTACTGTTCAAAAATAAGTCTATTTATAACAAAATGGCAATTCAAACTTAGCATAAATCAAATGACAGCTGTCAAAAAGAACTACTTCGAAAAAAGTATTGCCAGATTAAAAACCTTACTTCTAAAAAGGTATTATATCCCATATGTATTAGTTTTTAACGAAATATTAAAAGAATTAAGTTCAAGGTCGTTGCAACATATCATGGCTTCAGGGAAATGTATACTTACAATTTATGAACTTCTTTGATAAAGTCTTAATATTCTGAGTAATTGGGCCAGAAAGTTTTGCCACAACGTCAACCCAAAGACGGAACCGGTTTTATTCACAAGAAAACGAAACATTTTAATTATGGACTGTCCTTCTACTAATGGTATTTTCCTACACATTATACGGACAAATATCTTGAACTGGTTATCGATCAGACTATTTAAAGCCGTACAAAGATTATACCCAACAGCACTAACCGAAATTCCCACAGTAGAGGACTGGATGGAAAACAGGGTCATAGTAACAAATCTGTATCTGTCTTTACGCATGGTTCCAAAACAGGTAAGGAGGGTAGGGTTTGGTATCTTTGCATATAATGCTCCACTAGAAAGATCAATAAAGCTACCAGGTTAGTGCAGTGTCTTTCAACAAAAGTACTGACAGTTTCTGAAGCCGCTTAGGATCTTTCTTCCCGCAATTTGGAAGACAGACACATAAACGTATTTTATTGAAAGCTAACAAGCAATCAAGGTCAATGCCACAAAGTCAAAATTGGTAAAGAAATGCTGTAGGGATCTTCGTTCACTTAGCGAAGCCAAAACGGTGACTCTTCGTGAAGTCCCAGGCACTGTAATATTGACGGAAATGAAAAGGCAGACAAATTGGAGAGGTTTCGGAAAATCTATTGCGAAAGATTTCCAAAGCTCTTACCAACCTTCCTATACTACCTAATCCTTTCCCTTTCCTGGGGAGTACAATTCATCCAAAGTTATCCAAGTGCGATGTTTCTCGATCTTTTCGGATACATCACCCCATATAACCTAACTAATACGTCTAAGAAAACACCCAATACTTAAAATGTTTTTTTTAACAAATATTAACATATTTTTTTTAATTAAATCGAGTTTTCGAATTTGATCTTAAATGTTATGTAAAATCATTATTTTGGTGAGATATTAGTTACAAAAAATTGTTTATAAGACAACAATATAATAATAATTAATATGAAAAACATATTAATATTTCATAGAGTCCTTTAACCGTAATAGATACTTTAATCTTTCAACATAGTTACAAATCCCTCATCGCTTTAGCTAAACGGTACCCACTGAACGTATACGTAACGTATACCATAAACCTTCTGTAGGAAAGATCGAAATAATAAATTAAAATCCAAAAACCTTCAAAACCCTAATGAAGCATAAAAATCTTCGAGGCATTTCATTTTCCGCCATCAATCGATGTTCCTAAGATACTAGAATATAATATTTCATTTTGAGGCCCACAGTGATGCGGAATCGATTTACCACCGCCCAACAAACCCATCAGCATTATCATCAACAACAAAATACTAATTTAATACATGTGCACTGTGCAGTTTGCACTACGAGTATATGCACTGTGCACTGTGCAGTGCATATAATATGCATTTCAATTGAAAGACTCAAACTCAACTCACCCGCTTTACATGGATCCATATCCACATCGTTGGACGTCTTAGTCTCGTACTTAGTGTGCATAAGCTCCTCTATAGTAAATTTACTATGATAGTGGTGTCCTCCAATTGAAGGCGATATTGACGTCGAACTCGGAGATGACGATGACGATGATGACGACGACGACGGAGACGTAGACCGCGACTTTGGAACGAATTCATATTCCTCATGGTTGTGTCGATGGACATGATGGTGAAGCTGCTGCTGCTGATGATGACTCTGAGGGTTCAGCAGAGGTGGGTTGACCTCAACCTCTTGCTGATGCTGCTCATGCTGTTGCTGTTGCTGATGCTGCTGCGTTACAGGGTGTTCTGCCTGGTGGCGCTGATGCTGATGCTGATACTGATGATTATGATTGTGATGCTGATGATTATGGTGATGATGATTCTGTTCTGATGGTTGTTGCTGCTGCTGCCTCTGCTGCTGCCCTTGCACCTGCTCATGCTGATTCTGATGCTGGTGCTGATGATGATGGTGATTTCTGCTGTGGATAAGATGCGGTTGTTCGTCATCACGATGATGATGATGGTGATTATTATTCTGAGGTTGAACCTCCACAACTTGATGTTGGTTAGGTTCTGATGATGCAGTTTGATTTACATATGCACATTGCACCACACACTGCAGCTGCATCTGAATTAAAGCTAACGCGAACACAAAAACACAAACGTACGAATAACTGCAAAATAACGAATGATTCTTTCGAAATGTTACGAACGCCATTGTTGTGATTTTCTCTGGTTTTGATGTCTGGTTGCAAAAATTGAGATGATTCTCGTATTTCGAAGATTGTTATTTTTAAGAAACCAAAAGTCACGAAAAACAATTTGTTTTTTGTTTTTATTTCAAATAAGATTCTGCTTTCTCAACCGAACCGAACGAAAACCGAGACTGATATTAACTTTGTTTTAATTTCTTTGTGACTGAAAATTGTATTTATTTTTTTTTTTCTTTCTTTTCACGATTATTTTTGTTTTGTACTTCACTTCATTTCAATTCTGATAACGACAATTACAATATTAATTAAATGCGATTCATTTACGTTTGATAACCCGACGCGGATGCATTGTGATGCTGGATTGCTGTGGGGCAGTAAAGTGTATAGTATTGTTGAGTTGTGGACTTGTGGTGTGTTCTGGGTTAATTCTGCTCTCGCAGTTATTTTATACCTCTCGCTCTCTAGATCTGGACAGTAATAATATTGATGTGTGATGCTTTGTTATGTGCGATGGCTTTGAGATTTATTATTATATTATTTCAACAACAACAACAAATCAATCAAATGTTTGAATGTTGCTGTTTTTGATTTTGTATAGTTTTTTAGAATCGATGTACGCTAGCCACGTTTTTGGTGAAGGCAACTGCAAAAAAAAAACGAAATTGATATTTTTAATTTAAAGGAACTAATAATAGATGCTTGAATATTAATAGGTGTCTTATGAAAATAAACGATTAAAGTCTGGCCAACTAAAAACTATCAAATTTTTGTTTGGTTAAAATAAAGAAGTAATATATTTTTCTATTAAAGCCCCTTTTTAGGGTCCTTGAACTATTCATTAGAAATATTTATAGAATTAGTTTTGTCATAATATGACCGCAAAACTGGGTTTTGTTTTTCAAACAAAAATGAGGGATATGGGAATGGGAAAATACATTTGATACCGCTTGAGGACCTTTTTATCCCAAAGTGTGTTATCTATTTTTAAAATCGATCCAACTTGTCGAATTGAAATTTTTGACATTTATCGACGCTTCAAGGTCCCTACAATCTAAATCAAAGATTTTTATAGAGATTTTTGTGTGTGCGGTTACACGTACGTTAGTACGTCCGTACATTCGTGTGTTCGGGTTACCATATTTCGTCGTGCTTATATCTCAAGAATCATTAAAGATATCATCGACATCAGAAGATACAGAAAGGACTTTCAAAAAATTAAGTGGGTGGTCTTTTTACTGTATGACTTTTTTTTATAAAATTGAAAAAAAAGTTAATATTTTAGTTCACCCAAAATATCTCAAGAACCAATAACACTAGCTCCTTCAATTAAATTTTGTATTTTATAATGTAACCTGAAAAAATCAACTAGCGTTTTCTTTTTAAATCAAAAAAAAATTAAAGAAAATGTTTGTTATCTCGAATATTTAACGAAACAAAAATATTACTTCCGGAATAATTTTATGCAAAGAAGAATACAATTTTTGTAATCTGACAAAATTTTGAAAAAAAAAAGCGAAGTAACTTTTTTTTACAACAAATAATACCCTAAACATTGATTTTCGACTCAAATATCACAATTCAAACTAATTTAATGTTATAAAAATAATTGTTTTCAACAATTGTTATTTTATAAAAAGAAAAATAAGAATCTTTAAAAAATACTACAAAAAATTGGTAAAAACTGATATTCGATTCGAATATTTCTAGAACAGATGAAGATATTCACTTGAAAAATTATTTCATTTTAAGCAAATGTTTGTTTTTAAAGTTAGAAAAATCCATTCCTTTCAAAAAATGATGATGAAATTGATAAAAATTGGATTTCGACTCAAAATGTCGGGAACAAAAAGAAGTATTTAGGCGCCAGTTATAGCTATCATTGAAAACAAACATTGGAATTTTTTGGACAGGTCGTTTATAGCTATCATTAAAAATGTCTGTCATTGAAAAAAATTTCCTGTTTGAAATCCAGCGAAACATTTTTACTGACTGATTTCTGTCATTGGAATTTGGTGAAATTGGAACACAAATCAGTGGAACGATTCGTTTCACTTTTGAACATAAAAGTATCAGCTGTTCAGGAAAATGACTTTCTGTCCGGAAATAAGAAAAATACAATTGTAGCGGAAAATAAATGCGCAATTCAACTTTTTTTTTCAAAAAAAATTCTTTTGCGTGATTTCGGATCGATCAGTATAAAATTTGTATTTCTAATTAAAGGGAAACACAGTCAAATATCCATTTAAAAATGTTTCAGGATTGATTTCAATGAAAGCTAAAACTAGCCCCTTAAAATCAAACTAAGTTTATCATATGTAAAATATTGTTGCTAACTTTTAGTTAATTTTTTAGGAAAATTGACAAATTTCCTTACAAAACATGAAAACCTACAAAAACAACAACAACAAAAAAATTATAAGAAATAAGAACAAATAAAGATATTGACTCTAGATTTTTTATCTTACGCAAAATGGTGTTACTAATATTTTTTTTAAATTTTAGAAAAATCGAAAGGCGGAAGTTATCAGTGTGGGTCGCTTGCCAACCTCTTCTTAGAATTGGGTTTGTCATAGGGGCCAGTTATAGCTGTCATTTAAATCGATCCGGAATAATTTTTGAATCGATATTTGAAGGTGTTTCCCTTTGATTATAAATGAAAATTAATTACTGATCGATACTTTAAACAAACAAATTTCAACTTAAGGGGGTCGTCTACCTACGCTTTCAAATTTCGGGCCTATTATTCAAGGATGGATTGCAGGAAACTCCACATGATATTTGAACAAATTTTTTTTATTTGATTAGTCAATTCTTTAACTTTAATAAATAACAAAAAAAAAGGATGATTTTTTTAATAAAATTTGCCCTTGACGCGTCGTTGAATGCACTACTGCCAGTGCGACGGAGTTGAACGGCTGGCACGATATCTCAGCTTCAGACTTTGAAACAACAAGCACATTTTTTAAACTTAATTTTTAGAACGTTGATTAGGTCTAGACACAAGCTTTTTTGAATATTTGAAAATTTCACAAAATGGCAGCGAAATGCATTTTTTGACCATGTTTTTCAATCTAAAAAAGACTTTAAAAAGCTTGTGTCTAGACCTAGCGAGATGTTTTTTGGAATGAGTAACGCTTTACTGCTTTGGGATATCTTCTATAGTTTCGTCAACATCGTGCCAACAATTTTGAAAAACACTACTTTTGAGAAAACGCGTTTAAAGATAAATGTTACAATTAAACACGATTGGCAGAACTTTGTTTGAGGTTCGATATCTCGTAAACCATCGTGCTTTCGATCAAATCCTTCACAGAACATGTTTTTAGTTATGTATACATTAGAAACATGGAAAAAACAAAATCGATTTTTTTCAAACCGCGAAGGTAGACGACCCCCTTAATACTATCATTGATTTTCATTATTCATTTAATATTTCTTTAAGTTTATTTTTTATTTTTAAATGATGAAATCCTCTTTAATGAACAGCTTCACATTTCGGAACATAACCGTTCAACTAAAAGCGTTTCATTTTCTTTGTATTCCCGCCTGTAAGTTATACTTTCAATGATCAATTTAAAGCTCACTTTTTACTTGCGACATATAGGAACTATATGGCAAGTTTTGCATTCGTGCAAAATTTTGTCTGTCTGTCCACTCTCCTACAGCCTAAACCATTGGGTCGATTGAGTTCAAACTTGGAAGTTAAGGTTTTGAGCAGATTCGCGTTAGGCGTTTTTTTCATTTTTTTTTTAAGATCAAAACTAACAGTGGCCCCCATACAATTTTTTTGGTCAAAAAACGATAATTCGAATTTTCCCATAAACAAACCGATAGATTTTTTTTAATTTTCTCTAAAATTTTATTTTTTAACTTGGCTTCTTTTAATAAGAAAAACATATTTTTGTATTGCTCAGGAAAGGTACCGCTCATAGAACCGTTATTTTGTTTTTTAATTTTCTCAGCAACTTATGCACTGATTTCAATAATTTTTTTTGTGAATAAGCTCTTATATTGCTTTAACAATATTTGATTATCAAAAGTGTAATTTTTTTTTGTTTGGATTTTTAAAAAAATATTGAATTTTTTTTTTTTTTTTCAAAATTCTATATCTCAAAAACGGTTCAACATTTTTGTACGAAATTAAAATGTAGAGCGTATATTTTCAATCACTAAACAACTGCATACCAAAAATATTTATAGAACAAAATTGAAAAATTTTATATATAAAAAATTAATTAAAAAAAAAACCGCTCTAACGATTTTCAAGAAAAAAATTTGAAAAATCAAAAATTTTTTCATTTATAAAATGGCATTTAAATTTTTGAAGACAAACTTATTTTTCAGGTAAAATTTTGAATCTTAAAATACTTTCTTTTTTTTTTTAAATTATTTTAACTGTATTAAATGTAACCTGCTCCCATCTCACCAGATCAGTCCTATGCATGAGCCCGAAAGAGCGCATTATTTTGACAAAATTTTAATTACATTCCTATCTTTTATCCAAATTAATGCATTTGGTACATATTTATGTATTTTATACTATAACTATTGTAAATACCAACGATGGCCGTGTAGCGCCACTGCATCGGATTAACGAATATGAAATATTTAATCAACAATCTATTTTAAAGAGTCTATCAAGAAGTAATATCTTGGTACCTTTGTATATATCATTTTAAAATATTATTCTTTTACTTGCCTTCGACTAAATAGAAGAATAAATACTTAGTACAAGTTAAAGAAACGGGGCAGAAAGAGTATATGTATTTTTTAAACAGACTCTTTGCATACAGGAGCAAGTTCGTGCGACTCAGTCGTGCATTTTATTTTTATTTCAATCAGGTAATGCTTGAAATGATAGTTTTAGCTTTGAAAATAACTGTGATTGGACGTAAATTTCCTGATTCCTGTATTATAGTTTATTTTTAAAAGGATATAACTGACAGGCGGGAACACAAGAAAAATGAAACGCTTTTAGTGGAACAATTTTGTTCCGAATTGTGAAATTTAAGACCAGCTGTTTATTGAAAAAGATTTCATCATTGAAAAAAAAAATTAAAAGAAAGTTCTGAGTTAGTAAAAACAATTTTTCATTAAAAAAAGTCTACAACTCAACTCATAAGCCAAATGCCAAACATTACAAATTTGATTCCCTTAATCGCTTTTATTTCTCGAAACAAAATGTTTAAAGATAAACTCTAAAGATAGCTATAACTGGCTCCTAACTCCAAATGAATGATTCCAATCCGATAATTTTGTTTCAATGAATGAAATTTTCAATGATAGCATAACAGACCTGTCAAAAAAAATCAGTGATTTGATTCAATGTTGAAAACCAATGATAGCTAACTGGCTACTAAGGATAGAGATTTTTGTATGAATAATTTTAAAATAATGAAGCTGATGTTTGTATAGGGTTATTCATTTTTCGGTTTTAAAAGTGAAGCTAAATAAACAGCCGCACAGTTTTGGTAAGAAATTTTATTTCAATGTTTGGACTTTGCCATACTTTTAGGTACACATCGGCTTCTTTCTAGCCCCACAAAAAAAATCAATCTTTGTCATACTACATGATCTTGGAGGCCAATTGACATCAGCAAGACATGAATTGACGCAACATAAAAATTATACTGTTCCACAAAAAAATGATTTTTTAAGGGATTAAGTTGTTCTGATTTCGATTCTCGCCGTATAATTTTTCTACCACATAGGTTTTCAAAATATGCCTCTTCTTCTTAAAGACAACCAAACACGGTGTTTTCAAGGATAAGCCAAAACATTATATAGTTCTTTACTATTGTTGATGATTTTGCAAAGAACAAATCTAATAAGAATCTTTCGAAACCTTACTTGGTTCCTGGAGATTCTCATTAGTTATGAGTCTTGGGAAACCTTCAATATAATGCTTTCAAGGTTCACCACAAAAAAAAACGGTTTTAAGTTAATTTTAATGCTGATTTCGAATCATCAACATTATTTTAACGATCTTACGAATGTATGTTGAATATTTCCAAAACTAGATATGAAAGCCTTGTTTAGGCGACGGGTTGGTTACAAAACTATCTCAGGCCCTTCCGGAATAAGTTAAAAAAGTTACTAATATGTTTTAAGATCCAGAGAAGGAGCTACTGAAGAAGGAGCTAACGAAGTCACATACAAGAGAATAATGAACCAAACCCTTACGTAAATACAAAGAAAAACTTAGTTGCCCAAATGAAATTTTTATGGAAAGCTTCGTTGGCCCAACGAAACTCGTTTTAAACGTTGATGAGGCGCTTCATAAAAGAATAGGTCTTTTCTTAATATTCTAATGCAGGAATTTCGTTAAATGAGGAAATTTACTTTTAACCAAAGAATTTATTTCATAAAACGACGTAAGAATATTCGTTGCTGTATGAAATTTTACATAAACCAATGAATTTATTTCATTGAATTACGCAAAAAATTTGCTGGTGTGTGAAATTTTAAATTTAACTAGTGAATTTATTTCATAAAAGGACGTAAAATTATAAATTATAAAATCGCAACCGTATGAAATTTAACGTTAAACAAATTAATGTTCTTCATTTTAAAAGTTCCATTTTGGTCTTTAAAAAACGATGAGTACGTTTTAAAAGAAATCAATAAATTTTGTATTTCATCGTTATGAAGAAATTATGCCATTAGGAATAAAATATAAATCTCAACATCATTTGGTCTCTGGCCGATGGCACTTACCATTGTTCTAAAGAGAAAAGTCTAAAGTGAAGACAAATGTGTGAAGTTTCATTTTTATCTGTCAAAGATGACAGCTTTAAAAAAGAGACCAACCCAAATAAAAGGCTATTCATATATCTAAGGAGTTTTTCAAAATAACACTGGAAACATTTTTGATGGGGCGTCTATCAAGACATCTTTACCCTTATCCAATTATATTTAATTTCCGTTGTGTAAGAACTGAGATACAATGTATTTTCTTACATTTAGGAACTGCAAATTTGCCTGGCTGACACCTAAACAACTGTGTACAAAACTAAAGTTTGAAACTTACGTTATCAAAGAAAAATTGTTGATTTATTATTATCAACAACAACAACAACAAAAACTATATCAACAATCAAGTACCTAAGTTTTCTTCATCACTTTAGAATTCTTATAGCGCTCTAAAAAGTTTTTTTGTATAATTATTTTTAAACTTTCTATTAACCTTTGAATTTTTGTTGCTGATGTCTTACATTTAGAAAAAAAAATATCAAACGAAATACAAAATTGCAACGAACGCAACAACAAAAATTGCAAAATTTTAACAAAATGAACAAAACTTCCATAAGAATTCACAGAAATAAAGTGAACATAGAGGCCATTCATAAAACTTTCTTCTTCGTCTTCGTTCGTTCGAAAGTTTGTTCAAAAATCATTGCATCATCATCCATTCATAAAGTAGGTTGGTGTTGTAGCTTCGTCGTCGTCTTCATAGGAAAGGAACAGTCGAAGGATTTTTTTTTTTCAACATCTGCATACACATAAACTATGAAAGAGGGTTAAGGGTGGAGAATGATTTTAGGTGCCACCCTAAAGTACCCTCATAATATTTATGTTCATATTGTTTTAGCTTAACTATGCCTCCTAGAAAAAAAAAAAGAAAGAAACGAACGAAGGAAAGAAGTATTTTTTTCTTGAACTTTATTCATTCTAAGAATGCGTAAGAAAATAACGTTGAAGGAGTTTTAACAGAATTTAATCGTCTGAATGTTCCTTTATTTGTATTTTTCTTCCAGTTGTTGGTATTTCTCTTAAGCTTAAATACTCCCACGTTCATCTTCATAGTTTGTTTACTTTTCTTGGAATTTCAGCATAATAAAGTTATTTATATTTTCATATGAAAACGCTAAATCGAACGAATCATCAGGATATTGAAGAAAATATAAAAGATCTTAATTAATTATTGATTTCTTCTTATAAATTATCATTAATTTACGCCAGTTCTGTTCGATTTCTCTTAATGGGTTTCCCAGTAAGAAATTTCATTTCGAATAGCAACGGGCAGGTTCAACAACCTAAGGGACTTCATTTGCAGTCAACTGTATTCTTTGAACGTACAATTTGACTATTTCAAGTGTCAAACATTTCAATCTTGAAACTTTACTTCAGAAACGTCAATTTAACGTGCTAAAAACCATTGCTGTCAACATAGGCATTTTACAAGCCCATTATGACTTGTGTTTTGTACTTTAGAGAAATACTAATTCCAAATTGGCAAGGAACCCTTTTACACAAAACGTTAAATGGAATTGTACAGAAAATAGATAAATTACAGAGAAATAAAATTCAGCTTTCAGTTGAATGAAGAAACATGATTATCTGTCATTTTGACATAAGTGGAATTGACTTGATAGTTAGGGAGATTTTTCTTGACTAAGTTTCCAGTCAACTTTCTTAACCGGAAGGCAATATTTTTGCAGCTGGCGAATCAGATACTAGAAACTTGCCTTACCTTCAAATCCGTAATGTAGTCTGAACTCGCCCATTCTGTTTGGGCAGCTGTCAGTTTTGAAGCTGTCATCTTCTGACATTGGACAAGTACTACACGTTTACTTAAAGTTAAACGATATATATTATTTATTTAGTTATTTTTATTTATTCATTTATCGCTGAACTCACAGTGTTTGAAAGTGACACTATTGACAGGTTGGTCGTTGGGTTAAAGGTGCGTTCACATGGGAACATGAGTAATTTTTGATTTTTTTTAAGAAAAAGTTTTTAATTTTTTTTCTTTTAGGAGGTCATTTTAACAATTATTCTTAAAAATTAAGACAAAAAGCACCTTCTTTTATAACTAGTTTTACGTCATCTTATTTTAATTGCACCTTAATCCAATCCAAAAAAGCCTTCGAGGATGTGCCATAATCTATTCTAAAGTTCAATATTGTTTTAATGTTAAGCCATGTAACCCAGTTAATAATATTAATATAATTTATAGTCAATATTCCGTATGTTATACTTGTGAGCAATATTGTGTTCCTATTATTGAGAAAGTGAATTTATCATGACTGCCAAAGGCATTTCGACTTACAAACATCCGATTGTACACAGTTCCTATAATATGTTTATATTGTTTATATGAAATTTGTATACATACAATCAGCTTAATTATATGTACAATAATTGTTTTATTGTAATTGAAGGGTATCTTTTGATATATATAAATACGCTAGAAGCACAAATATATCGATTTCAAACAATACACTTGTTAATAAGAAATTAAATTGGAAACATTTTAGGTAAAATGTTAAATCCGGTTTAAACAATAGAAATCTCGTTGTGCTTTAAGTACTCGCATAATGTGTTCATTTTGTTTCATTTTTATACTTTATTTCCTAGTCAGGAACAGAATTGAAAAAGGCCAAGTTATCAAAGCAACATTTTTCGCGAACAAAAAATGGTTAGGTGCATAATTTCCTGTTAATTAGTAACAAATCAGCTGCAATAATTTTGATTTTTTTATAAAATGTTTAATACTTTTTGATGCATTGTCAACTTGATATTGACCTTAGATTCGGCTTAAAAGTTCAACGAATGAAATGCACAAATGACTCGGATGTGTACAATAAATAAAATATGTTAGTTGGCACTACAATCCGTAGAGAACAAGAACCTATGACTTACAACTCTCCATTTGCGAAAGCACTTATCATGACAAGAACTATAGGCAGTGCGCGTACAAAAACTTCCAATCCAAGACCTCTGGGACCCATGAAAATTGTGACAGGTGACAATTTGTTAATTTACAACTTGACAATTGTTAAAATCTGTTTCAAAAACAATTTGACAATCTTATAGAATTGTATGAAAATACCCGTTATATAAATAAATTGTCATGACAATGCATTTTCAAATAGTTTTTAACAATTGTCAGGAATTTTCCGACAAATTTGTACTGACAATTCTTTAATGATATGAAAAAAAAATATAATTTACATTTTTGTCAGTAATTAATTGACAATTGACACAGGAAACTCAGTTACGGTCAAGTTTTGACAGTGAAAAGACCTAAAATGATAAACGATATATTTTCAAGTTTAAGTAAAAGTGATGACGTTTCTCAGTTGGGTCGCCGTGTAATACGTCGACGACGAACGGTACCCTGGGAATTTTAAATAAAGAATAAATAATGATTTCGAATCGTTAATTGGCCTACAATTTAAAGAAAAATTTCGTATTACTTTATGCATTCAGTTTTTAATAATAAAATACCATCGTGCAAAGTGTGACGTTTTAAAATTGAAAGAGTACCAGTACTTCTAATATCGAAAAAGTTCTCAAAATTGAAGAAAAGAGGCTGGGATGCGACTCACACTGATAACTTCCCATAACTTGTCTTGCTTAAAAGGTTTGTAGGTTTTCGTGTTTTGTTAAAAAAGGTGTCAGTTGAATTATTTAAAAAAAAAAAATTACCAACAATATTTTGCATATGATGAAATAGTTTGATTTCAAAATCTATTTTAGTTAACAAGATTTTTAGTCGAAACCCAATTTTTAACAACTTTAGTGGCATTTCCTAAAAGTTTTTATTTCTTATACAAACAAATACAAATTGGATGAATGAAATACATTTGAAGTCAATGTCTTCTATTATTCACGAGATATCTAAAACCGAACATCAGTTTTTACCAATTTTTCGTACTATTTTTTGAAGATTTTAATTTTTTATGCAAAATTGGCTGTTGGATTTTTATAAGAAATTTACTGAATGTCAAAAACAATATTCTCTGTGAGATAAAAAAAAATTGTTTTAAGCCAATATTTTTAAATATTGAAAAGATATTTGAGTCGAAAGTAAATTTTTACCAAGTCTTAGTATTGTTGTTTTAGGTTTTTACTTTTTTGTAAAAAACTGTCAATTCAATTTTTCTCAAAATTTTACAGAATTTTAAAAACAATATTTCTTATAAAATAAAATTAGTTTGAAGCGATTATCTCAAGTTTTTGAAAAGATATTTGAATCGAAAATTACTTAAGCCTCAATTTTTACCAACTTTTAGTACGACAAATTTTTAGAATTTTTATCTGTCAATTTTTATGAAATAGGGCCCTGGTATAACAGTCCTACGCACTAAACATCAAGTCACGGATACAAGTTGTCCCAAAATATATACGCAGTATTTGAAACTGCTGACATTAGTTCAGCGATATTGTGACAACTAAAAGTATATTCAGTGGTGAGATGACATAATGTTTATGAACATTAATTCCGGAAAAATGGACATAAGGTCCGTTTATGTTTTCTTCTTATTGTTCACGTGACAAAAAAGTTGAAATAAAATGAAATATGGGATATGTAGGTCATAACGTACATGAAAAATGTTCTATCCCGTAGCCGCAATTTTAAGGTTTTGCAATAAGAAGATTTATTTTAAATAGCACTGTATTTGGGTAGCTGTCTCTTATGAAACTGTCATTTTTAAAAAATTTGAACATTTTACAATCCAGTTCACAAAGTATTCGGCCGGCAATATTGAAACTGGTGGAAAGTTATAAATAAATAAATAATTGGGTGGCGCTACAATCTGTTGAGAACTAGGGTCTAGTGACTTACAACTTTCAACCATTCCTGTGTGCGAGTACTGTTGTCAGGATGGAGGGCACTTACAGTTTTAAGGTATAGTGGAAAGTTGGTGATATGAAAAATCGAAACCGTATTTATGCAGTGCTCAAGTTAAACTGAAAATATTAATGCTGTGTGTTATAAAACATATGTTTGTCATTACTTGTTGATCTTTGGAATAAGACATTTCATAAACGACATTAAACATTATTTGGCATACAGAGATAGATTTAAAGTTGATTAATCAACAGAACGTCAGATCTTCACTTATTATTTTCTATGAAAAACTTAATGCCTAATGCTTAATGATCTGGATTTTAATAGAAAAACAATATATATTGATACGGCTCAGAAGTTGTATGACCAAGAAGAATTGTGACACTTTAGGTTCAAAAAATCCAAGCATCTTGGGTCCAAAGTTTCAGATTGGTGCAGGATTTTACTAAAGAGCTATTATTACTTATTTATTGTGGCTGACGTTTATTTTTAACAAGAACCGAAACAAACTCATAATTGGAAGAAAAGTTTCCTGCCGTGTTATTCCTCGAAGAGGTGTTCAAAATTAGTCACCGATAATCTAGATTTCACAATGTCGGACTTTTTATCTTTGGATTCACGTGTAAATAAAGTCTGTGTCAATGTTCCACAATCGATTAAAGACTTTAAAGATGGAATTCGTAAAGTAATAGAAGACATACAGATGCAAATTTGAGGATTGGTCATGGAATATTGTATGAAAAGAATATTTACTGCAACTTTAGTCCAGGCAGACATTTGGTGGATATCATTTTCATAAGGTTTTCATACTGACATTAAATTGCACTTTTGCAATGGGTTTTGGTGGCCTCATTTCAAATCCGATTTCAAAATTAATGTATCACGTCAGGTTCTTAAGATTTTACTTTTAAAAATTCAGAAACACGTACAAAAGGCTTTTTGAGGCTTTCTTAATTTATGAAGAAGACTTTCTTAAAGTCTATATGTATATACCCTTTCTTTAATATTAAGTTTAAATATTTATATTTTTTCATATAATAATCGAAAAATCTTCATAAGTTGTTAGATTTAACCTGTCTTACAAAACTCTGAAAGAAACGCTCAACGCTGTTTTCAACAGAAAAAGGCAAAACGGTTTAAAAGTAAGTTTTGTTCTTGTAATTGTAACCATATCTGCTGTCTACAAAATTCTATTATATCAAGTTTTTCAAATGTGTTAAAACTTGAAGATATAGTTAAAATACAAATTTGTATTCAAATTAAGCACTAAAAATTAACTCCAAAACGTATTTCTCAAAACTATGAAAGTATAAAATTCAAGGTTTGCTCAAAACTTCATATAGAGTCATGTATAGACACATAACTAATGACAATTTTCAGAAACTAAGTTAGATCTTAAACGGTTTGAATTGCATCTAGAAGAGAACTATTTATACTTTGCAAAATTATCATACAATTTATTTTGCTAAAAGATATTTTCAGTTTTAAATTAGTCTTCAGAAACCAGTTTTTGATAGTTTTTATTACTTTTTAAGGGGCATATTTTACTAACCTTTTGTGATAGAAAAATTTAAAGGGCACATTCGAATTTAGGACATTTTAAATCTTTAAGTAAATACTGTTTTGTTTGTGGGACAGAAAAAGAACGTAATTTTGTCGAACTGTGTATCATACCTTCTTTTCTACAATATAATCATAAAATGAAACCTCTTATTGGTTAACTCATTACCATAGAAAGAAGAAAGTAATTGTATTGAGTGCATTTCTTAAACAAATTCTGGGACTTTGTTAACCATCAATAAATAAGTTATAAATTTGCCAAAAAAAATAGCTTCATAAGCTTTGTCCGTACACTCAGTTGCCAACCGACTTCAATATATTGGAAATGCTCATCTACAATAATTTTTGGTCCATAAACAAAAAACCTTGTTTACAAAACTCAAAGGTCTTTCCTGTTAAAATTAGTCATGCTTCATCTAACTCTTTAAATTCTCCAAATGCATAATTCTGTCAAATAATTTAAGAAAGAAAAGTTCAACAGTCCCTCTATAAATTATTTCACGTTATTGAAAATCAGAAAATTTCTAAAAAACAGCAACTAATAAATTTCGCAAAGACATTGCCTGTAAAAATGCGATAGACAAACAACAACGGTACTACATCCATACACAATTATATAGAGGGAACATAAGATAGGTCTTAAGCTTGATAACAAACGATGTTACTTTAATAAGACTGACAAAAAGTAGACTTTAACGAAAAAGATTCCTCGTTTCGATAAATTTTCACATCTTTGCTTCTCAGTTCTTCGGAAGCTATATGAGGGTGGTGATGTATTCGCGAAACATCCCATCCCTATATAAATCACATTCTGATATCTGGCCATATCTAATTAATTTGGGAATTTTAACATGATAAAGGTTCATGTAGTAGCTTAGGAAGATATTCGATTGAATAGGTCTGATGAATTAAACTCTCGCATAATATCTCGTATACTCTCTAATAGCATCAAACGCAACTTTTCCTAATAGCTTCGGCTTCGACTGCGAATATTAGAATTTTAAGGGTGGGGTGTGGTTATTTTTTTGTGTTTGTTTGTTTGTTCTTCTTTGAATTTGATTGAGTTTGCTTATTTTAACATTGTACATTATTTCTGATAATAATATAAATAAAATATATATTTCAGCTTGTAATCTCTCTACTCAACTCCCATGGAGAGAGATTAATCGGCAACGAAATAGCAAAGGTCTAGGCTACAATTTCTATTTTGTTTATTTTTAGTTTAACATAATACGAGATGAGATGAATAAACGCACATATACATATGTTCACATATAAGTCGTATGTTTATTAAAGGTTAGAAATTATATTCTTTTATTTTTTCTTTATATTCAATTTGTTTCCTGTGATTTTCATAGAAAATGTGTGTATAATAGTCTGGGAAAATATTGCTGTAATTTTGGAAGAAACTGCTCAAAATTGACAAAAAGCTGAAGAAATGGAATAAGTTAACTAAATTTTTATCAGACGGAATCATTAATATTTTGCAGATTAAAGTCTTTTATTGTGGTCAAAAAAGGTCCTTAGCATACATTTACAAAGTTATGTGTGGAAGGTGCCAATATCACATCCATCATAAGAATGAAAAGTTATTCAAATTTCGAAAAAGTATTTCAAAAGAGTTATCGGCTAGAATTTCTTTGAATCGGCACTCAATTTCTCACGTTGTTTAAAAACTAACATTAAAGTGAAATCGTCACAGAACTGATGAAGATGAAATGAACCCACTCAGAATTCCAACAGTAAAACAAAGTTAAAAATACTTTCGGTGATTAGTTAGTTTTAGAATATCAAGATAAGGAGGCAAAACTGCAAGAATTACGAGAAAACGTAAAGTAAACCTTTAGAACCTTTTTTGGACACCTTCAAGCCTATGAATATTAGTCAAGTAATAAGGGACCTTATTCAAAGACTGATCTGACTATGCACTATTATCATAGCCAAAGTAGATCTTCTTGGAATAATTCACTAACGGACTGTTAGAGAACTATGTAACTGTTTTCAGTTATCAGTCATCAGCGTATATTAATGTTATCGAATTTTTAAGATAGAGGGGAAGTCGTTTATAAACAGAACAAATAACAACGGACCAAGATGGCAACCTTGAGGTATACCACAATTAACAATAAACAAATTAGAATGGTCATTTTTGAAGACAAAACTATAATGTCTATCAGTAAGAAAAGATGATATCCACACAATTAATTTGTCATGTGGTCCGCTTTGTTCTAATTTACTTTGAAGTACTCTATGGCTAAATTTTTCAAATGCTTTGCTTAAATCTGTGAATACACAATCAACTTGTTGTTTTTTCTCAAAAGCATTAGCACAAAATGTTGTAAATTCAAGTAGATTTGTAACAATAGGGTTTCTTTTTAAAAATTTCATTATCACAGAAAATATGGGAAAATTTAAAGGAAAGAGATTCAAATAGTTTTGGGATAACAGACAATTACAGAGATAAGACGCGTGAAACCCTTTTTGGTAGATTGGTTTAAGAAACGCATATTTCCATAAAACTGGAAATTGAGAACAATTAAATGTCTGCTTAAACGGAATTAATAATGGGTAGAAAAAATTGTTCGCACATTTTATAAGCATGAGGACCGGAATTTAAGTTTTCGTCAATTTTTAGAATTTTGTCCAAGTATAGAAGATTCAGCGATTCCTAGATTTATGTGTTTAATTAAATACGGTATCCGAGTTCAATCTGCTAGATAATTGCATGGCATTTAACTTTTAAATACAATTTCTAGCAATTGTCCGCGGCTACTACACAAAGTTCATTCAATTAGTCTAACATTTCACTACCTTTCCAAATGAATCAGTATGGCGTAAATTATGGCTTGAATATTGGATTCAATGCTTTAAAAGTTGAGGGTTTGTCGGCAAAAACCAATTTAATAACGTAACCCCATGAAAAGAAATCGGAGGCGTTACAAACAGGATTCATCGCTACTGCAGCTCTTTCCCCATTTCGAAAGAGTTAGGGACCGATAGTGCTGCCATTATGCAGCAAGCAGTCAATTTTTGGATTCGTTCATGGCTTAAAGATTTTCTTCTTAAAGAAGACATGAAATCAGAAATGCGATTTATCACTAAACCCGTAAAATGTACAAAGTGAACTTCGAAACAAATGTATTCTGTTCAAAGTGCGTTTCCACAATTTGGAAGCGTTTTTAATGATGAATTGCCAAACGTTACTGAATTTAAATGTCAACAAAGTTTGATATTCTCAATTTTAGAGACGTAGACATACAAATTTCTAATGATGAAAAAATTCATCCCATATCCCTATCACATTTAAAGTGACAGCTGAGTTTAAAAGATGTGAAATGACAACTTGAAACCACGAAATTATTAATAACACTATACGAGGAACATTAAAGTCTATACCAGACATAAGGTACAAAGAGTCAATATTACTATTTATTAATTTAACAATAAGCAAAAAACATAAATATGAACAGCAGCTCTCAAGACTCGGCATATCAATAAATTTTGGTTTGTGCTGATAAGATTGAAGATCGTAGGAATTAGCACATCCTAACTCCCCCCAGCAAATCTCAGGAATTTTGTTTTCAACCAGTTGTAGTCTTAATTCATGGCAGGTATAATTTGGTGCCCAGACCTGAAAAGCGTATTCAAGAATTTTTCGAACGTTATAAAAAGCTGCCTTATAACATAAGGATCAGAAAATTGTTTTGATTCCCTCTTAATGCAACCAAGAATTAAATTAGCCTTATTAGCTATTGAGGTAATGTGTTGCGAAAATTTCAATTTTCCATAAAAAAGAATAGACATTTTATTAAGACGGTCAAACATTTAATTAAGAAATTTCAGAAAACTTTCTTGTAAAGCTTATAGTTTTACATTATAATCAACGTTAAAAAGTAGCAGAATACACACAATCACAACCGCGAGAACTTGAAACAGTTTTGAAAATTGTAACATCGTCGGGTCGGTATAAATGATGAACTTAGAGTTTTTAAACACAGACGGTAAATCGTTCCAGAGTTAACATTGAACTTGTTTGATTCGCAACCATTTAAAGTACAGAGTATTATCTATCCAATAAATAAGATTGAAACCATTTTACAAAATGTTACCCAAAAACTTAGCTTCCAATCAAACAAGCAAAACTTTTTTGGCGGACTCACAGGCGAAAGAGTGTTTATTATTATTCACTGTTTGATTTCGTTGATTCTTTTTTTATTGTAATTATATAAAAATGTGAGTAAGTTTTATTTTAATTTTCTTATAATTTATCCACAATCTACAGTAAAATATAAAATTTTAAAATTAATTCAAGGAACGATAAAAACAAGCAAACAAATCTACTACAATTTTTGGCTCTCGTCGAGTTTATGAAGAAAAATAAGGGCTTTGCAACGGGAGCACTCGACGGTCCTGAATATCGGGCTAAAACAAGTGAACTGTGGGATAATATTTTAAAAGTTTTAAATAGCCTAGGATCCCCTCGAAAAAATGTTGGAAGCTGGAAACAGTATGCATAAAATTTGTTCTTTTAACCCTATCACGCTATGGTTTTTTTAAGGTTTGGAAGGATTTCAAAAACAACATCAGAAAAAACTTCGTCACAACACCAAATGCATCCGTGGAACAGGTGGTGGGCCAAATATTGAATACGAGGTTTCTTCCCTAGAAGAATACATAATAGTAATAGAGCTTATTGATTTGAAGGCATGTGAGACTGGGATTAATGTCTCTTCATATGGGAACCAGGAGGAAAATCGTCCCGAACAAATGGACACGAGTGCATATCACTCCAATGATAATACAAGTCCTAATCGGAGAACTTCTAGTCAAAATGAGAAAGGTGATGAACAACCAGAATACTCAGAACCTCAGCAATCGCGGAATTTTGAAACATTAGTGCCTTCGACACCAATTTCACAACCTTTCTTTCTTAGTAGTCTCCTGAACACCCGTAATCTTAAGGATTCCTGGAATTCCTCAAATTCCTCCCTTTCAGAATAAATATACACCATAATTGATTCCATTTTTTAAATTTAATATTGGTTATTGAATAAATCACCTCAAATTTCACAAATTTAATAAAAACCAAAACAAAATTTGTGGAAAGCTGTCAAACCAAAAGTGTCAAATCACTGGAATATAGGAACAAAAAGTCAAACCAAAAGTGTCAAATCACTGAAATATAGGAAGAACCATTTTCGATTCGCCGGCCGCAGCAAATTCGTTAATAAGAAAATACGACGCGAGTCGAATTTGAAAGGTTGAATTGAAAACGATCCGCCGCGAACCTCATAATCAGGCCCCTGAAGTCACTAAAAATACAATCCATTTGTTGGTTGCTTTTAAATGAGTCAATACAGTTTTCAGCTAGTTCCATTAAAAATTACATTTAAAATCCAATTAGTAAAACCGTGCTGAATCGGAACGATCGTAGATTTTACATAAAAACATACTGATTCACAAATAATCTAGGAAAAAGTCTGTCATTTTTAACTTTGGCTTTGTGATATTTTTTATGAAAGATTATTATAAAGAAAATTTTCCAAAAAAATGGAAACACACAACAGGATATTGAGGAAACAGAAAGTATGAAAAAAAAAGGAAACGACAGCTGACTTTCACAGTTTTTCAATCTTTACATCAGAAATTGCAATTTTACCTCCCAGACTATTTTAATTGTTATCATTTTTCATCACTTTTCATATCGCTAAAAAATTTCACATAGAAACATGCAGTTACAATGAAATTTGATAAATGCATTGCAACAATCAAGATTTATTAAATTAAAGAAAAAAAAAGTTAGGTAAACCATTTTTTTAAACAAAAATTTAAACATTAAAATAAGCCACTGAAACACGAACATACGTTAACAATTTAAACTTGTTACATGTCTATCACAAGTATAAGTACGAGTATCTTGGAAAAATAATACCATTTTTGTATCCAGATTGGATACGCATTTCTCCTTTATATCCGGAGAACCGTATTGGAATTGTTGGGCAAAGTGATGGCTTCTTGTTTATATATACATTAAATATGTTATGTACCTTACCTACTACTCGTATATTTTTCTTCTTTTTTGGATTTTTGGTATTCGTAAAACTGTCGAGCATCAGATGACAGGAAATAAACATAAGGGTATACAATTTCCGCTTACACGATTGTCCCATTAACGTGGCAAGTAAAAAATGTAATTTTGAATTTTCTTATTTCAACAGAGACTTTATACCGACAAGGACGACCAATGACGACGACCGACGACCGACGACGGCAACAACGGATAATCTCATTTTAATTAAATGATAAAACAATGTAAGGTATTTCCTTTTTTGGTTTTCCTTTTTTTCTTTTATAAGAAAAAGAAATAATAACATTAAAATTGAAAGGAATTTCTAACTCTTTGTCTTGCAATTATCGAACTAAATTGAGTTAAACAATATTTTTTTCCTTTTTCAGTTAAATTAAGTTAAAATTAATAGCTTTTTATATAATTTAATTTTTTTTTTAAATGGATTTATCATTCAAAAATTTGAAATTGTTTTTACTTGTCAAATATCGAAAGATAACAGTTTCAAAACTGACAGCTGCAGGCTATTCAAAATGAGATCTCTGATTGTTAGAAACTTTACCCAACCCTTTAATAACTGGCATAAAACATCAAACAGCGATTGACTGAAAATTGATCTAATCTTAAGTGGCCATCATTAAAAATTTTGAATTCCAATAATTTACAAACGTTCTTCTCTTGTGAACCTCACCATGATCAAAATGTTCTTTTTATTGAAAGCTTTGACATTGACAGTTCGGCCATTTTGTTTAATGGCATGTTCACAATGACAAATTCTTGAAACAAAGCAATAATGCAAAAACCAGATGACACAACACTAAAGCCTTAATTTAAGCGAACACCTGCGAAATTAACGATTTTTCAAATGTTTTTGATCACGTGCAACACAATGTTCTTTTAAAAAAACTTGACTTGCTTAACCTTCAATCTAATCTCCTTAATTGGATTAAAAGGTATTTGGTTGGACGTTATTAATATGTTAAAATTGGTGATGTATTATCAAGTAAAATAAAATAACTTTTCTGGTGCACCGCAAGGCAGTCATATTGGACCACTTCTCTTTATTCTTTTTATTAATGATTTGCCAAATTATGTTCCATTTCAAAGTTTCTTTTATGTGAAGATGATTTCAATATTTTTAACTGTGTAAGATCTCCATTAGATGCCAAATTGATTCTGACTGCATTGTTAAGTGGATTACACTGGTCGACAAAATCACTAAAACAACCAAAAACAGTGTATTTAAGGATAAGTTTAAACTCAAAATATCTCTTAACAATAAATTGTATATGATGATTTTAAAAAGTACAAATCTTTTTCTTTTAAATACAATTCAAAGGATTTTAGTATCTTATTTAGTTTTTGGGAATTCTCATTAGTTATGAATATTTATTTGAATCTATATGTAGTTTCAAGAAACACCAGAATTTGATACTTTTAAAGTTTTGGAAAAAAACATTTTTGGACTTAATTTTTAGTACTGATTTTCAACATTATTTTTATATGGTTTAATATATTTAAAAAATTTGAAATAATAGAATTGCTTAAACAACAGATTCGTTACAAGAACAAAACTTACTTTCAAACCCTTTTTGCCTTTTTCTGTTCAAAACCGTTTTCGCAAAAATAGTTTAGCGTTTTTGTAAGACAGTTTAAATCTAACAACTTTTAAAGTTTTTTCGAATAATATATGAAATAATATAAAAATTTCAACTGAATTTTAGAGAAAAGGATTATAGATTTGGAAAACCATCACGAATTTCACTAAGACCTGACGTGATACATTAATTTTGAAGTCAAATTTGAATTAAGGCCACCAAAACCCATTGGAAATGTGCAATTTTAATCCCAATAAGAAAATCTTGTCGACCATTGTTATAATTCAATATTAGGAAATGTAGTATTGTAATATTTCTTAAGATACTAAATCCATTTGTTTACGTATACAAAATTGTAAATAATTTATTAGAAAGATTAACAAGTCAAAAAGATCTAGAGCTAACTCGATGTTCTAACTAAATTAAAACTATATTGATTATTGTTGTTCTATCTTTACGTTTTAATAAAAGAATCTTGTATTTTAGTTTACTTTAAACTTCATTATTTATTAATGTGATAGTTCAACCATTCACGTTGAGTTCTTCTTATAAACTAACTTAAACATAATTACATAAAGATTAATTAGGTACATAGAGAAAGCTTTTAAGTATAACAGTCAGAGAATAATAATATAACATTTTTCCCCCCTATAACTTTAAGATTTCTCATTTTATTCAATTATTTATCATAATATTCTAAATAGTTAACTTTAAACTTTATAAAATCATAAAAAAAATAACATATTAACATAGCAAGGTCTATGTGGTTCAAATATTTATTTTTAATATACTTAAACTTGATTAACTCATAAAAAAAAACTAACATTAACAGAGTGAGGTCTGTTTAGTTCAACTATTATTTTTTATATCATACTATCAAATTTTTAATTATAATTCATTTTAGATTAACAAATATGTATGTTAAATTTACATCAGTATTAATTCATTTTCTGTTTTTTTTTTTTTTTTTTTTTTTTTTTTTATTTTAGAATACCTATACATTAATTATTTTCGTCTTTTTTATATATGTATGTACATATTTTTGAAAAATTATACCTTTACAATTTTTACTCTTAAGATGGTTGGAAACGCTCTACAGGTTTTCTTATTCTGGTTGGATACCTTTTACCTTCTTCTACATGTAATTTTTCTGAAATATCTTCATTGATTTTGTGTGCATCAGCCTCTTTATCTTTGCCAGCCGTTGAAGTTTCTATCTGTTTATTTTCAGTTTTGTCATCGACTCTTGAAATTATATAGTCATCAACTTTTGAATCATATCTCTCAGGTATTTTGTTATTACTTTTGCAAGGTATAATTTGATCTGAATGACGCTTCCATCTCTCCCCATTATTAGTTTTAACAGTATATGTAACAGGTCCTAATTGCTCCTCAAAAACTCCGTTTACCCACTTATTCCCTATATTCCTATAGTCTCGAATTAAAACTGAATCTTCTCTTTCAAATGTTCTGGCCTTTCTTTCCAAATTTTCTTTTAGTTTCTCTTGCTTCAATACTATACCATCCCTTGGATCTGGCCTTATAAGATCAAATCTGGTTCTAAGCTTGCGTTTCAACAAAAGGTTAGCTGGGCTGTCATTTGTCGTTGAATGAGTTGCAATTCGATAATCGAATAGAAATCTAGCTAACGCAGCTTCTGAATCTGATCCGTCCATTTTCTTTAGGCAGTTCTTCACAATTTTAACCGCACTTTCAGCCTGCCCATTCGACGAAGGGTGATATGGAGGAGAAAAGGTATGGTTGATTCCATTGGACTTCATAAACACTTTAAATTCATGAGCAGTAAACGTTCTACCATTATCTGTTACAATATGTTCAGGCAACCCGAATCTCGAAAACACTTCTCGCAACTTAGATATTGTATATTTTGTTTCCATCGACGACATATTGAAAACCTCAATCCATTTCGAGAATGCATCTTCTAAAACTAAGTAAGTTTTTCCTCTAAATGGTCTTAAAAAATCTAGATGCAACCTCCTCCAAGCTCCCTTTGGAACTTCCCAAAAATGAGATCTATCTTTTGGTGGACTCTGCCGATGTTTTTGACATTCAACACAATCATTAGCAATGTCAACTATGTCTCTATCCATGTTGGGCCACCAAAAGTAAGCTCTTGCAATAGATTTCATTTTTGTAATACCTAAATGATTCAGATGTAGGTCCCTCAATAAATCTTTTCTTATCTCTTCGGGTACAATAACTCGATAACCCCACATTACCACTCCTTGTTCTAGTGTTAATTCTTCTTGTCTTTGCCAAAACGGCTTAATTTCTTCACTTACTACATTTGGCCACCCATACTGCACGTACCCCAATACTTTCAATAATATTGGATCTTTAATTGTACTACTCTTTATAAGCTTTCGATCTAAAATTCTTTGATCTTCAATTAAATTAAGATAAGATTTATCTTCATGCTCATCATTGTCTTCAGTAATGAGTGGGACACGCGAGAGGCCATCGGCAACTGGATTATTTTTAGATCTAACAAAAACTAAATCATAATCATAACCGGACAAAAACACCGAATAACGTTTAAGCCTACTTGCTGCCATGAGAGGAATCCCCTTTTTAGGACCGAAAATACTGACAATAGGTTTACAATCACATCGAATTGTGAAATGTCGGCCCCATAACAACCTATTGAATTTCATGACCCCAAAAACAATGGCAAGGGCTTCCTTGTCTATTTGGCTATAGTGCTGCTCAGATTTGGTTAATGTCCGCGACGCAAATCCAATTGGCCTTTCAGTTCCCTGCATATTATGTTGCAGGACAGCACCTATCCCGTACTGGGATGCGTCACATGACAGAATCACCGGCATTGAAGGGTCGTAATGAACTAAAATCTTATTACCCGTCAGTAACTTTTTGATATCATTAAATGCATCAATGCATTTCTTATTAAAACTCCACCTCACATTTTTCTTCAACAAATTTAACATTGGAGCTTCAATTGTTGACAAATCTGGCAAAAATTTCCTATAAAAATTCACAAGTCCTAAAAAGGACTGAAGTTCGCTTATATTTTTCGGGTGTGGCGCATCAATAATCGCCTTAACTTTGTCTTCATTTGGACAAATTCCTTGCTTGGAAATGCGGAATCCCAAAAAGCTTATTTCATCTTTAAAAAACTGGCATTTATGCTTACTAACTGTTAAGCCCATTTCATTAAATAATTCACAAATTTTCAAGAGTGTATCATAATGCTCTCTAACATTATCCCCGAAAATCAGAACTTCATCAAAATAAACCCTTACATTTTTGATTTGTCGAAGTTTCAAACTGATTTTATTCTGGAAAATGGCTGGAGCTACATTTATGCCATACGGAACCCTATTGTAAGCAATATCACCCTGGAGCGTCGTTATTGTGACCAGGTTTTTTGATTCATTATCTTAAACCATCTGCTGATATGCGTGACTCAAATCAAGAATTGTAAATCTCCCACCAGTTTTAATGCCTGTCATTAAATCATCGATTTTGGGAATTGAAGAATTTTCAGGAATCAAGTGCTTATTAATGGTGATTCTATAATCGCCACATATTCTCACTGTTCCGTCTGATTTAAGCACCGGTACTATGGGAGTCCCCCATCCATTTGTCTCAACCTTAACCAAAATATTTTCTTTAAGAAGGCGGTCTAGCTCCGCGTTAACTTTTTCCTCAAGTGCAATCGGAAGAGAACGTGCTGGGACGTATTTTGGTGTCGTACCGTCAACTACCCGAATTTTCACTGGTTTATCCTTAAGGGTTCCTAACTTGTCACAAAATACACTAGGAAAAGCTTCATACAATTTAGATTTAAATGACTCACTGTTCTCTATCATTCCTTCCATATCTTTTACATTACAAGTATATATTGGCTTGTCTTGCAAAACTATATTCAGCTTCTGAAGCCAATCGCGACCTACCAGCATTTGAGATCCACCTGCAATAACATACACATTTAATGGAAGCATCATCGACCTGTATTCTACCTGCAGCTCAATCATCCCGATTGGTGAAATTTCTTCGCCAGTATACGATTTTAATACTAAATTACTTTTTCTAAGAGGATGATGAGAAAACTTTTCGCGATATTCGTTTTCAGAAACAACCGAGACGCCAGCACCCGTATCTACTTGAATACATCTTGGGATACCGTCAACTTTTAATTCAATTGAAAAAGGATCCGAAATTGTATACATTTGCACCGGCTCACAAGTAAAAAGGCTCATGCACTTGTCGAAACTCTCTGATAATTCATTTTTATTTTCGGCTATTTCCATAAAATTATTTTGCCCTTTTGCTTTATAACAGACTGATTTTAAATGACCCTTTCGCCCACATATTACACAATCATAATTCTTAAATTTACAATCTTTTTTCATATGATTCATCTTACCACAACATTTACAATACACTCTCATACTTTGCCCGTTTCTATTCCCACGATGTTCTCCGCTGCCGCTGTCCTCTTGGTGACCAAAACTGTTGCCTTTGTTTTCATTTCGCCGAAAATTGTTTGCCGAATGCTGCTGCTGCCTCTGCCGATTCTGTTGGTGACCACCTCCTCTTCTTTTCATTTTGTCGTGTTTTATAAAATGAACTGCTGCTGCCGATGACGATGACGTGTTAGGCATAGAATCTCTCTCCATAAGCTCTATTCCCGTTGCAATCTCGATTACTTTGCTGAATGTAAGCTCTTCTTCTTTTTCTGCTCTGAACTTTCTTTTCGCATCTTGATTACGGACACCGCTCACAAAACGGTCCCTTAACTGTTCGTTCAAGTTATTGCCAAATTTGCAATGTGTTGCGAGCTTTCTCAACTCCACGACATATTCTGCAATGCTTTCGCCTGCATGTTGATCCCGTTTTGAGAATTTGATTCGCTCCGTTAGAAAATATGGTGCTGGATTTAAATGTTCTTTAATCAATTTCACGATCACTTCGTATGATTTAGATATTGGTGCCGCAGGTGAACATAGTGTTTTTAGCAAGTTATAAATTTTTGGCCCACCGCAGGCAAGAAGGGTGCTTACTTTAATTTCAGCTTTGATATTGTTTGCTGTCAAGAACAATTCGAATCTTTCGATGTAATTTTCCCATTCTTCTTCTGCCTCATTGAACTGATTAAATGGGCCCGTTATGTTCGTCATTTTATTTTGTTTATTTTTAACTTCGTACTTTTATACTTGTTACTTTTTGTTTTTTGTTTTACAACTTTGCACGCTTTCACTCTTTATTATTTTTTGACCTCGTCGCCAATTTGTTCTATCTTTACGTTTTAATAAAAGAATCTTGTATTTTAGTTTACTTTAAACTTCATTATTTATTAATGTGATAGTTCAACCATTCACGTTGAGTTCTTCTTATAAACTAACTTAAACATAATTACATAAAGATTAATTAGGTACATAGAGAAAGCTTTTAAGTATAACAGTCAGAGAATAATAATATAACAATTGTGAATGAAGATTTTTGATACGAGCGACATCCCTTACCAAAGTATACAAATTACATAATCCTAACATACTCTTCTCATCAATTAACCCCATCACCCATCGTAATTAATTTGTTGAGTTCAAATTCCAATCAGGCTTCAAGTACGACAAACAAAAAATACAAACTCCTTCAAATTAATCTGCCACAAAATCCTTCCGCAAAATTATATCAACAAAAATAAACTTCACAACTTCTCCATTAAGAAAGTCTGTACACAAAAATTTAACATTAAAATAAATTATCGCAACGTTCACCAACCCCCCCAAAAGAAAAAGGAAGTGAAAAATCACTGCACTGCTGGAAATTAGAAAGAAACAGATCATCTTCATCTCCTGTGTACAACCGACGAGACCATGACAGAGAGGTATACCAAATACCACTTAACAATTGCATGGAAACAGAGACAGAGATAATATCATTATTTATATAACTTCATATATATAATCTCTCTTCCCATCGTGGATGGATTTTTGTGAATAATTTAGCAATCAAAATCACTGAACAAACCCGCCAAAGATTTACCATTAAAAACAAAAATATATATTAGTCCTATAAACACTAAAACACCCCCGCTGCTTGGCACGCGACAGCCAGCAACCAGCAACCAACAGCAGCGCCAGTGGAAGGGGTTGTTATGGTGGCAGTGGCAGGCACTATTATAGCATAGCATACAAATTGAAAGACAAAAGAAAATTGAAAAGACACACACACAATTTGTTGTTTGTTGAAGGTGAAATGAGGCTGATGTCGCTGCTGTGGCAGCAGCCAACAGCGCAGCGCCGAGAAGGGATAAAAAGATCCTTTTTATTTTGTTGGTCTTCCATAAGTAAGCCCCAGCTTCAGGATTCATTCAAATAACCAAACCACCGCAACACCACCCTCGATTTAGCGCCAAATTCCATTTTTTCGCAGTTTTTCTTTTTGCTTTTGTTTTTTGTATTTTATTCTTCGAAACAATTAAATAGTAGACGAATGGTGGAATTCAAAATCTCATTAGAGCATTAAACGAATTCATTGCAAATACAGTTTCCAGTAAATTTACCCATTTTCATTTTATCATCATCATCATCATTATCATCAACATCATCATCCCCGTGGACAGTTCTTTGAGGTTTTTGTTTTTATTTTCTGTCATTTTTGTCAATCCTTATTTAGTAGATTGTTTTCTTTTTGTATTTTTATTTTTCGTTTATGAAACAAAAACTATAAGGGCATGTTATGCAATCACAGAAACAAAAATTTACTAATTTAAGGGAAATATTGGAAAGTCAGCAAAGGAAAAGGTAATTTTTTAAGATGAAATTACAGCCAAGTTCACAAATCACAACAACCACTAAATGTTCACGAAAACCTGGTTTTGATTTTTGAATACTTAATTGAGATACATTTTCGAGCGTACTTCCAAGTGTGTGATTTTTTTTCAAGCCGCACATCAAGAATGTGGAATTCTTTACTAAACTCTGATGTGTTTCCCTTTCATTTTAATATTTAAAATTTCAAACCTTTAAGATCAAATGTGCACCGGTATTTTATTACGTGTATTCTTGGTTTAAAAACGCAGGTTTTCCTTACAATCCAATCTGTAATTGTTTATAAAAGAAATAAAAACTTTCAAGAAATGCTACTAAAATTGGTAAGAATTGGTTTTCGACTGACATCTTATTTAACAAAACACGAAAACTTACAAACCTTTTAAGCAAGACTAATCGACAGACGGGATGGGAATTTGTCAGTGTGGATCGCATCCCAGCCTCTTTTTAATTTTGTAATTTGCTGAGCACTAAATGCGTTCAATTTTTGTTTGCATTCCCACTTGTCAGTTTGGCTTACAATAATTAACTGTAATGTCAATTGCTTCATTTCAATTCAATGATGATTTGCGCCTTTAATCAATGTAAGGGTCGAGCTATCATTGGTTTTCATCATTGAAACCAATAATTGGAATTTTTTGACAGGTTGCTTATAGCTTTCATTGAAAATGTTTGTCATTGGTTAACTATTTCCTGATTAGAATCATTTGCGGTTAGAGTTCATAATTGAAAGTAAAACTAACAGGTTGGAATACGAAAAAAATAGAACGATTTCAATGGAACGATTATGTTAAAACGAAATGTGAAGTCAACAATCAGCTGTTCATTGAAAATGATTTCATCGTTGAAAAATTAAAAATTAACTATGAGAAAAGTTCTGGGTTAAATGATGTATTTTTTTAGTACATAACATCTACAATAATGAGCTTCATTTTGACACCCAATATTTAAAAATCTGACTCTCTTATTCACTTTTATATCTCACCCAACATTCCAAATCTGACTCTCTGATTCAGTTTTAAATTTCGAAATAAAATTTTCAATGATGACAACCAATGATAGCTATAACTGGTCCCTAACGACAAATTCACGAAGTGGGTTAACTTTTTTCGGAAATGTCAATGGTTGTTATTGAAATCAATCCGAAAAACTGTTTGATTTTTTGGAGAAAAAGTTTAAGTTGCAAGGATATTTTTTGCTAAAAATGTATTTTTTTATTTTCCAGACGGAATTTGATTTAAATAGCAGATTCTATTGTTAAAAATATAACAAATCGTTGCACTGGATTGCGTTTCGTTTTTATTCAATTCCATTTATAGATTTCTGACAGAAAAAATTGTCCAGTCGAGTAAAATCAGGACATCTTTTTAAATGGAAATTTTTAAAGATCGCTACAAACAACCAGTCAAAAAAAATTCCAATAATTTGTTTCAATGATGAATACCAATGATAGCTAAAACTGGCCCCTAAGTGTGAATATGAAGAGAGGTCAAATATTTATGTGTGTTCAGGCTCGCACATACTTCACTACATAGTATAAAACAAAGTCGCTTTTTCTGTCATGTGTCATATTGTATGTCCCTATGAACGCTTAAATCTTTAAAACTACGCAACGGATTTTGATGCGGTTTTTTTTAATAGATAGAGTAACTCATGAGGAAGGTTTTTATGTATAATATCATCCATTAAATAGTGGACAAATACTGTTATTTTTGAGGTTTCTAATGTGATGTCGCAAATAATTACATTTTTTCCGCTTACATTGCAAACGCAGGCTGAATCCTACGAGATTTATCAAAATAACAAGAAAGCTGTGAACGTTGTATATAAAGATATTCTGTAATATATTAATTATTGTTGTAAAATAAATAGGTAAAAATGTAAAAAAAAGTAAAAATGTAAAAAAAAGTAAAAATGTTAAAAAATTGTAAAAATGTAAAAAAAAATATTGAAAATATTGTGTATAAAAGATATTCCAAAGATAAGGAAAGGGGAATTGTTTTAAGTACTCCAAAAACGCCTGCGGGCTACGGCCAGTAAATGAATAAATCAAATCTACTGGATTGATTTTATCATTTTTTCAGTGAGTTACATATTTTAAACCCGTGCAAAGCCGGAGCGGGCCGCTATGTTTTTTTATAAACAACGTTCACAGTTTTTCTGTAGCGTATTTAGTATATCAGCATTGCACCCGTGCGAAGCCGGGGCGGGTCGCTAGTTTAATATAAACAGCGAAAAAGACTTGATATGGTCCTCTTGATTTTGATCAGATTAAGGAATTTAAAAAAGTAAAAGTAAAATTAGCAACCGTCAGCATTGTTGAAAAAGTTTAAAATATTCAAAAAAAAACTTCTAATAAGCGCAGATAAATCAGGGTCAAATGTTTTACTTTTCCACCAAGCGAGAAACTTTATTTTAAATCACAACATTTTGATTACCAAAATAGTACTAAATAAAATGCTTATTTTTTACAAAAGGGCATAATTTTGAGCTTACTCAGTCGGTAAGAAAAAATGGTTATTAAACATCTTACAATTTGGACAAAAAGATACTCAAGAAAACTAAAATTCTTGCAAGATGCCCCAACACGAAAATATCAGTGTTAGAAAGTTATGATGGCTCGAGTAACCCAGTAGTTGAAAGATGAAAAAAAACTAAAACTAATAAAATACCCGTAGTACCCGTGATGGTTAGTGCGTTGGACTGTCATGCAAGGGGTCTTGGGTTCAATAAAATAAAAAAAAATAAATAAAATGCTTATTTTTTACAAAAGGGCATAATTTTGAGCTTACTCAGTCGGTAAGAAAAAATGGTTATTAAACATCTTACAATTTGGACAAAAAGATACTCAAGAAAACTAAAATTCTTGCAAGATGCCCCAACACGAAAATATCAGTGTTAGAAAGTTATGATGGCTCGAGTAACCCAGTAGTTGAAAGATGAAAAAAAACTAAAACTAATAAAATACCCGTAGTACCCGTGATGGTTAGTGCGTTGGACTGTCATGCAAGGGGTCTTGGGTTCAATCCCTGCCTGTCTAACTTTTTTCACGGGTACTGCCTCTTGCGAGGAATTGACAAATCCCCCAAGAGTAATTCTTGTCATGAAAATCTAAATTAGCCGTTCGGATTCGGCATATACACTGTAGGCCCCTTCCATTTCGGACAACATTACTCGCACACAGGAATGGTTGAGAGTTGTAAGTCACTAGGTCCTGGTTCTTCATGGACTGTTGCGCAACCTAATTTTTTTTTATTTTTTTTAATAAAATACCCGGTCTATTAAAGAACTATACAAAAGTGACTTACAACATTTAACCATTTCCTTTAATTGTATGCTGCAACCAAACGGATTATTCCAGAAGCATTTCTTGATTACTCTTGCAGAAATTGGCATATCGCACCTCCGGTGGTACAATGACGTAAATGCAAATAATTCGGTTCTTCGGAAAACACGATTTAATATTTTGAAAACGGGTTTTATTAAAAAAAGCATATAATTATTTTTTTTTTATGAAAAAAAAACTATTTATTCAAGGGTAATTAAACACAGTTTTTGGAAGCTCAGTCATTTTTGTCTGCTTCTAGCAGTGTTAATAATAATTTTAGTACAAATAAACAAAATAGTGATTTTTAATAAATAAACTTAACACTTGTGTCGATGTCTCACTGAAATATTAGGAAAATATTTAAAAAATTCAACAGAAAACTGCCATAACGTTCACTTACGACTTTGTTCAACCGAAAATAATAAAACAATTATACAAAAAGTTTTGGAACGTATACAGATAGGTCGTTGTCTGACTAATCAAAGCGTTGTTCGTTGCAGATTTGAAACACAAGTGACAGATAAGTCAATGTACTTGCGATACTTTAGTTTGAAAACATTGTAACGGTACAAAGACATATCGGTCCTCTGGACACAAATAGAACAATTTCAATTAGGTCTTTGTTTTATTGGAAGCAAATACCTTTTTTAAGAGTTGTGACATACTTAACTGAACAAATTCAAAATTTGCACTTACGTCGTTGTACCACCGGAGGTGCGATATGACTATAAGATAGATAAGAGCACATTTTCTTTGTATTTGATACCAAAGACATTTTGATGAGGAAATTTAAAGGAAAAATGCAAAGAACATGAAGTAATAGAAATTTGAGTTTTATCTGTTTTTGGACAATACTTTTAAAAAAAATGAGTTTTTGAAGATATTTTCATCAACACTACAAGTCAATGATAACAAATGTACAAGTTTTTATTCTGAAGGGAATCTTATGTACATACGAAGAAGTAAATTTACTTTCTCATTAAAAAGTAACATTGTTAAATTTTTCAAAAACAAATTCATTTTTATCTTTTTGAACAGTGATGTATATTTTTAAAAATATTTTGTTATTTCACAGAAAGAAATCTTTAAACTCGTTTTTTCTCAGAATAAGATTTTTCGTTTTCTGAAAGCAAATATCTAATAATTTTGAAATTTTAACTTTGTATACTTTTGAATATATTTATTTTCCGAAGACGTAGGATGTTTTTGACTGTATGAAGATACGACCCGACCATTCAGTACTTTTTTCATAGTGACATCATTTTGTTTCATATTGGAATTATCTATGTTCAATCAATGTGATTCCAAAGATTTACATACTGTTTTTCTGCAGATTTGGAGGTCGAAATTTAATTTTATTGAATATGAACCCTTTTTTATTATAAATCCCTATGCCACCTAGAAATACACCAACAAACCCGAATTATTAAGGTGTAGAGCAAACCTTACCTACATTTCATTAAAAAGGAATCATAAAATGAGTTCAGTTGTTTATTTCAACTTAAGAAAATACAAAAAAAACTTAAACATTGTCTCGATGGGCTTTTATTTTTCCATAAGTGCAATTCGATCAGTTTAAGTACACAATTCTCTTTAAACCCCACAAATCTCAAATGATACTTATTTAGTATTTGTTTTTCGAACAACAATGCGTAGTTCATATTTTTGATATTTAAAAAGTTGGCTTTTACCATCTATCAACGTTAAACTATAAATCAAAGAACTCACTTTTTTTTCTAAACTTAAAACCAAATTTACATTCCATTGTCCTTGAATTTACATTTACATATATTTTTCAAAAATAAAATTTTATTTTTTCTCACTTCAAAAAATGATATAAACCAACCTAAAACATCATATTTTGAGAAATGGATAAGTTTTATTAAAATTTCTTTTCGCATCTAAACTAAATCTTAAAGGGACTAGACAAGTTCGAAAAAGGGACATTATTAAATGTCTATTAATATTAATTCCATATTTTATATGTTTAAGCCACTTTAAATGATATTTGCTTCAGAAAAACCTATTTATTTTGAGCCTCACAATTTAAAAAAGCACATCTTAAAACGGCAATCTCATGCGACCCATTCGTGCATTTAGTTTCATTTTCTATATCGCTTGTTAGAAGAAGATTCAACAAATCATTAATTTTATTCCTTCATAGCAAATTCCTCCCCCTCGCACAATAAGTAATCCTATCAAGGCCACAAAATGCCAGAAACGAAGAAAAGAAAAGAAAATAAATGAAGAAAAAAAAAATACAACCAAAACCATCTCAAGATGAAATTGCTTAAAAAAGGATACAACAAAAAAAAAAGGATCTCACATTTCACTATCATCTCATGGTCAGATGTTTGTATTCTGTGTGCTCTGCTGATGCTATATAAAGATGATGGTGCTATATGACTGAGCTCTGAGCTCAAAGCCTGTGCCTGCGTTTCGTCCTCGTGAATATATACTATATACACTCACTTTCGTATAAAAATGAAGACGAATAAATATCAATTATTCGTCTTTAATTTTTCACCACATTGGGCGCCAGTTTTGGTCTTATCTCATTACACCAGAAAGGATTCGAAAAGATGACGACCGTCATTCTTCAACGGACAATAATTGCATACGTAGCCTAAAAAAGAATATAAAAAGGATGTCTGTTTCTATATCTCTTTATATAAAAATCGAGACGGAACCGGGTCTGTCGTTATAAATTCCCTTTTCACAGGATGAAAAAAGTGAACCCAACATAATGAAAAAAACTGTTTTGAATAACCACGAAATTTTTTCTTAATGGTGCATTAGAAGGAGGAGGGATGGGGAGTAAATGATGGAGAAAACAAGACTTAAAGCCGTATATCCATTCATGAGGCTTTTTTTAAATTCACAAGCACTTCAATTGCGTTGAAATTATTACCGCTGTCTTCTCTTGTCTTCTCTTGAAGCGTGTAGTACATACCTTGTCCTTAATAAAAGAAAACACCAATTCACCAAGAATTCAACTGCCACTCAGCCACTGTTGATGTCCTGATGCTGTCCGAAAAGAAACCGACTCCCACTCGATTAGGATTCAATCCGATAAAAAAAAGTTCCGCAAAGGATGAGATTAAGCGCTTGTATTTTTAAGGGTGGATGATTTTTCTATCAGCATCCCGGAGAAAAATAAAAACGAATCAAGGCAAAACAAACAATTTCTAAGAGGTTTCATTAATTTTAATTTTATTTTTGTTGGGAATTATAATTGCACTGTGACACTCACAGACACCGACAAACGTCACGCACGTCACGTCAAGCTATACGCACCAACAACGCAAAAGGATATTATTATTTGAAAGTTGCGGCGAAATTAAATTAAACGATATTTTTTTTAAGACACGACTTGAGGTCCTTTTGCCATTGTCGTAATTGTTGTGTCGTCGTTTGATGGAAGCGAGCCGAAAAGAAGCAGTTTGAAGAAGAATAAGCCGAAACCATTTAGAAGAACCAAACGTTCCTTCTTAACACATCACTGTTCAATAAAATGTAAAAAATTAAAAAAGTAAGATAGCAAGCTCTTTTCCGGCGTTATAGTCTACCACGGTTGGCAGCCTGAACTCGACTGAATGATGTATCTGAGAACAAAATTGTATCTGGCACTCTGATGATTGCTGCTGCTACTTCTGCTGGCTGCTGTGGTGCTGTATCTGATGATTCTGCTCCACTGTAGATTCAGAGTGTGGCTGCGGCTTGGCAGTGGCAGTGGCGCGGTGCGGCGTTGCGTTGCGTTAGCAGTTGTTGTTGTAATTGTATTCTAGAAAAACGAAAATGAAAATGAAATTAAACAGCCAAGGTTTGAGTTTGTAGTTGAAAAAAAAGAGCGACGAGACGACACAGCTCAGAGCTCTAATACTAGATAAAGGTACCTATGTTCTTTGTACAGCTTCTGCATGCATCAATGCTACAATATTCGAAAAGATTCTATATCGGGGAGGCATCATCATGCTCTGCCTGATGCTGCTGCTACTGCTGCTGCAGCTTCCCATTCTCGGTATCCTCGCTAGCGACACACGATGGATCCAGATCCAGACAACCCCCACTTGGAACAGGAAGAAGAATGAAGCAGAACAAGTGAATATATTTGCAAGTGTTAGGCATTGGGCAGGAGCAAGAGTATGTCAGTTGTTGTCAGTACCAGAAGTTGCGTTGCTTTTGCTTTTGCTGTGCAGCAGCAGCGGTAGCAGCATTGTAACACGATGCTAGAAAGATGCATTTGTAAAAAGATACAGAAATACATTATTTATAACGGATGATACCTAGCTACGTGTTGATATTCTTGAGGTGGTTATTTTTAGTATCGAAGATTCTTTTTTTACTTTTAAATAGATAAGGGTTTCACACATAAACGTCAAGTTTTTCTCTGCATTTCATTTGACATTTCTCAATTTCAGATTACTTCAAGCAACTCGTCGATGGTCATATTGGTGGCAAGAAATGGCAACAGTGGATGATCAATTTTCGAAGAAAATCATCTTCAGTGATAAGGCACATTTTCACCTCAGTCACCTTTTTAAAAAGAGGGATGTGAATCACACTGATAACTTCCCATCCCGTCCGTCGATTTGTCTTGCTTGAAAGTTTGTCTATATGGCTCAAAATCACCAAGGTGCAGAATTGGCTTCGCTAGCAATTTTATGTCTTAAACCTTGACTTAATTAAAAAAAAAAAATTAATAAAATACTAAAACTGACCTGTTTTATGTTTCTATCAAACAATATAATTTATTAATAAACTAAATTTTAAATGAAATCAATATACACGCATAGAAAATCATTTCGGGAACGCGTCCCAATCTACAATCTTCAACTTCAAGCCCAAAATACAATTGAAAGATGTAAGGTATTCAACCCCGGTCATCACTTAATACACCGTATTTTTTATACAGAATCTAGTTTTAGAAACGGTACTAACAGATTATTTATTTTTAACTGTAAAAAATGCAAAAACAGTTTGTCCGATACCGCACAAGTCATTTCAGGGAACATATCGATAATCGATCACAAATAATTTTAAGTGAACGCAATAATTCTGTGTCAAACGTCAGTCGAGGAAGAAAACAATAACAAAGCCGGCTGTCAGAGTATTTATCGTAAAATAAGTTATATCTAAATGGTAATTAAATTTCTATTCATCATTCGTAGAGCGTACATCAATAGTCCGTCATTCCGTGAACGCATTTATTACATTTAATTATTGATGAAATACTTTTCTACGACACGAAATTTCAAAGTTACCTCAAATATTTTCCTATTGACAAAGTCAGATCGCATTTAAGATGACCGCCGTATAATTAAAGCGCGCGCTTAATTGAAATCGTCATTTCGGGAACGGTCATTTCGGGAACGTTCCCGGACATGATTTTTACGTATTTTGCTTGTAGAAGATTTTGTATGTATTGTTTTCATTATTGCTTATTTAATATAGATACATAATATACCCATGTTATTAAACAAAGCTTAAATTATGTACTTTGTTTTGTTTTTGTTGATTTTATCAAACTTAGAAAAACGTTCCCGAATTGATGGTTTTTGTATGAAGTTTAGTACTAAACAATAATACTAAGAAAGTATAGAGTTCTGTGCGCTGCCCTGTCAAAGTTTATTAATATGAAATGTTTGCAACAGTATAAACTAAAATTCATCATTATAGCTTGCAATTTTTTTTTGTCATAAAAAAAATTTGAAATTTGCAACCTTGGTGATTTTGAGCCATATGAATCAATTTTTACCAAATTTGGGTACTATTTTTTGTAGGTTTTATTTTTTTATGAAAAAAAGGAATGTTGGATTTTTATAAAAAAAATTACTGATTATCGAAAACAATATTTTCTGTAAAATAAAATAAGTTTGAAGCCAATATTTTTAATTTTTGAAAAGCTATTTGAGTCGAAAGTAAATTTTTACCAAGTTTTAGTATTGTTTTTTTTTCCGGTTTTTAATTTTTTGTAAAAAACTGTCAATTCAATTTTTTTCAAAATTTTACTGAATGTTGACAACAGTATTTTTTTAAAGATAAAACTAGTTTAAAGCCAATATCTCAAAGTTTTGAAAAGATATTTGAGTCGAAAATCAATTTTTACCAACTTTTATTAATTTTTTTTTTGGGTTTTTATTTTTTGTAAAAAAAACTATCAATTCTATTTTTCTCAACATTTTTCAGAATGTTAAAAACAATATTTGTTATAAGATTAAATAAGTTTGTAGCCTTAATCTCAAGTTTTTGAAAAGATATTTGAGTCGAAATTCAATTTTTACCAACTTAGAGTAATGTTTTTTTTTTAGGTTTTATTTTTTATAAAAAAACTGTCAAAAACATTATTCTTCGTTGCACAAAATTGTTGTTGTCATATTTTAGTCGTTAAATTTTCGAGGTGACAATTTTTTTTCAGTTTTTTTGATTTATAAAAAAACCATTAATTGGATTTTTTTCTAAAAATATATTTATTTGGTATCACGATACAATATATAATATAAAATTTAATTCAAGTCTCTAGCGTCATTGGTTCATGAGATATTTAGGGTTAACCAAAATGTTCACCTTTTTTTAAACTGCTATGGTAAAAAATCCTCACGCAATTTTCTTTCTTGAGAGCCCTTTCTGCATCTTTCTGCCTAATTGTCTGTATAACAAAATTTATTTGAAGTCGATATCTCTTCTGGTTCTTGAGCTATGGACGACGAAAAAACGTCGCGAACGAACGAACGTACGGACGTACGTCCGTATGTCAGGGCAGGGCAGTGCTGTATTCTGTTTTTGTTGGTGATAAGCGGATGTTCTGCGCGTAGCTTTGTCAGGTAGCGGAAAGATCTAATGGACTTTGACATCCTTTTTAAAGCACTTGGATTACACGGACGATGTTTGCTTGCATAGATAGGATCATGGATCTCCATCAAATGACAACAAGTGTGGAGAGAGAAGTTGTGGGGCTGAAAATTAATTCCGGCAAAACAAAAATGATCAGCCCCGGAACCCGACCATCCTCTCAAATAAATATTTCATCGCAACCGGTGGAAAAAGTGGAGAGCTTTCAATACCTTGGAAGTATATCGTCTCCATCGAAGGCGGAACCGAACAAGACGTCATCTGCTGCATCGGCAAAGCAAAAGCGGCGTTCAGTATGCTGTCGAAAATTTGGAGGAATAACTATCAGCTTAAGAACAAAACTACGACTGTTTCGCACAAATGTCGAATCTGTGCTTCTTTATGGTTGCAGCACTTGGAAGGTTACTTCTGGCCAAACCGTATATCAAATGAGGCCCTTAATAGAAGGACAAATCAGGAACTTATAGACTCTATAATACGAAGGCGTAAGTGGCAATGGATTGGACATACGCTTCGAAAAGGTAACGACTGCATTGCAGAAGACAAGAAGGAAGAAGAACTGGTCGACCGAGATACACATGGCGCAGGACAGTCGAGGCCGAATCAGCGTCACTAGGCAAGAGTTGGAGGGAGCTGAAACACATCTTCGGAAACCGTACACAATGGCGCGTAGGCCAATGCCCCTAAAGGGAGACTTTACAGGTCTGAGGGCCTAAGTAAGTAAAAATAACAAAAATCGATGTTTATGATACTAAATTAAATACAACATACCCCTTAACAATAAATTGTATGATTTCCCTTGAGCAGTTTCTGTAAATTCTCATTTCTTCGTATGAAATTTGGAAATATCTTGAATTTAACGCTTCTGTGGTTTTGAAAAAGTGGTTTCAAAGTTGATTTTCATTGCTGAACTATCTCCTTAAATTTTAAAAATATCCATTTTCAATATTATTTTAAAAATTTTGCAATATTTTTGAAAACTTGATGTTGTAACCTTGTTTAGGGGACAGATTCGTAATAGAAACAATAATTGAAAATTATCTACTAATTTCTTCAAAGGATTTTTTTGAAAGTTCAACAAATATAATTATGATTGTTAAATACAAAATCGATCCTAAAGCATTCTTTAAAACTTTAAACTTCTTTAACTACCCTACGTAAAATTAACATGAAATCAACTGTTTTAAAATATTTACATTAATGATATGATTACTTGGAAGCACTTGAACATTTTATAATCTCAAATAACTTATGTATGTATGTACATTTTGCTCCGTAAAGGATTTTCCAAGTAATTAAGTATTCCATAATTTGCGGGAAATCCAATAATCCTTCTTGTTTACTGTCGTTTGTGTTCATATATGTACGTCTACCTGTTAAGTAAATGGTTGGTAAGACGTCTTCGTTAAAATATGAGATATTATTATATTTTATAAACGAATCAATAAAAATATCGGGAATTTCGGTTTGAAGTTTAATTTGCAGAGGTGAGCAAGTGGATGTATTACTTTTTATCTGTTGCGTATTTTTATCGTAATGAAAAGATAAAGGAGTTAAAATTTCCTGCTTAACTAACCTTAAGAGTATACAAATATCAGTATTGTTTATAACTAATTGCAAAGAATGATTTTTGGTAATTGAAAATAAAAATGTTAGCATTTGCTTTAAATTACAAAAGGTTTCATTTGAATGTAGTACCCGTAGCGTGATGGTTAGTGCGTTGAACTGTCATGCAAGCAGGCCCGTCGAGAGGGGGGGGGGGAAAGGGGGGGAAACCCCCCGGGCCCGGGATTTTCTAGGGGCCCGTAAAATTAAAAGCAATGAGGAGAGTGTTTTTTTTTAATATAGGTAGTCTGAATTCATCATCAACATACCTATTCCCACTTAATTTAAGGGGCCCGAAAATTTAAAATCATTCATGCTTTCGCAATCGGGCCCCTGTTTGCATGTTATCTACCAATCTTTCAGTCACAAGCTTGCTGACCTGGGCCCCTGATTATTATTGGCGTACATTTTTGTTTATATTTAATGAAAAATTGGGCAATTTTGAACTATTGAAAGAAAGTTATAATAAATTGTTTCGCTTTTCTTTTTTAATTTAACGTAAATTTCAAATTTGTTTTATTTTGAAAATTTTTAAAATCAAAATAAGGGGCCCGGCAACTTAAAACAAAACACAAATATTTATTTCGGTTTCTGTTTTATAAAGTTTCTTTTCTTCTATTTTTGTTTCTGCTGGGAACGAAATTTTTGATTCGGTTTCGGGGGACCGGAAAATCCCACGCAAACGATTTTCAATTGTGGTTTCCGTAATATTAATTAATTAATATTTTGAATAAATTGTTTACTGAAGATTCGAAGGATATCAAGTCACTTCAAAGTGTGTATATTAAACCAGCCATACAAAAATAGCAAGGAATTCTATATATAATAATATTGGACACCATTTTCTTGCTTCGCGAAAGGGGACTAGCACTACGAGGCGATATCAATCTTATTGGAGAGCCAAATAATGGACATTTTTTGTTTAGCAGCAGTGCTCAACGTTGGGAAATTCTTAAGAAAAATGTGCCCGGATCCCTTCACAAACTTTCCAATACAAGATGGTCAGCTAGAATTGAGGCAGTGAAACCATTTGCAAATCATCTGAAAAACCTTAGAACATCATTAGAAGCCTTAAGTGATATTAATTTAACTGCTGAAGCTCGAAGAGATGTAAATGGCATTTTAAAATAATTATATGCACAAATTTGAATGCGTCCTGATGTCTTTGATTTGGTGCAAGGTTCTTAGCGCTATAAATAAAGGAAGTTTCCTTCTTCGAGCCAGAAACAGTACTAATTGACGTTGAAATTCGAGATCTCGACAAATTGATCTTCATTTGAACATTATTCAAAACGGATGAGATCAATTTGTATCTGAATGCAAAGCAGTTGCTACTGGATTGGGGGATGTTCCAGAATCGTTTCCATCGAACCGAAAAAGGCAATTAAAGAGACATTTTGAAGAAAACCGAGGAGCTGGAAAGCAAATAGAAACAGACGAAGAAATAAATTTCAAGAGAAACACCTTTTACGTCATAGTTGATTCAATTATATCTGGAATTTCTCGTCGGTTCGATACGATGAAAAATTTGAATGCTACATTTTCATTATTATGACAGTTTTCAACAATGGACGAACTTGAGATTAAAAACTCTGCTACAAGGTTCATCCAAAAGTATAACTCGCATATGTCTCAAGGGTTTAAAGAAGAAATAATTCATCTGAAACACATTTATGAAGCCAATTTTGAAGCAGAACTTCCGCCAATGAGTTTGCTCAATGCTATTTATTCCCAGAACTTGGAGACGATTTTCCCCAACATTTGTGTTGCTCTCCGTGTGTTTTCCACCATACCTGTAACCGTAGCTAGTGCCGAACGTTCATTTAGCGTCCTTGCCAGAACAAAGAATTTTCATCATTCCTGCTCATCTTAAGATCGTGTTTCTGGACTTGCTACACTATGCATCGAAGCACCTTTGGCAAGGGAACTGAATTTCGACGCAATTATAAGTTATTTTGCTGCTCAGAAAGCTAGAAAAGCTCGTTTACCAAAAGAAAATATTTCATTGAATGCAAACTCACTCTAATAAAACATTGTAATAATATTTTAATATAAAGAAAAACAATAAAGAGTATTAAATGTAAAACTTTTAAAATACTTAGTTTTTTTTTAAAGACAAATTTCAAATACTTTTACTTCGCTCTATTTTATTTTCATAGTAGGTAATAGATCTTCATACTATTTTGTTTAATAGTTAATCGACCGTATTATCAGTTATTTACATGTCGTTGGCAATATCGAATTGAATGTATGATTCTGTTCCGATTCTGATCTAATCGCATGTAGAATTATTTTCTATCCATCCTCCATTTCAACTAAACTGGATGATACCCGTAAGATTGATTTGATGATTAACACTTTTTTCGGTTAATTTTTCAAACAAAAAATGATTATTTCCGTTAATTCCAACCAATTTCATACTATTCGTAATTGAAATTAGAACGTACCATATCAGTAGGCATGAACTTTTAAAAAAATGCTAAATATGGGGGGGCCCGAGAATTTTCCGTCCCGGGCCCGGAATTCCTCTCGACGGCCCTGCATGCAAGGGGTCTTGGGTTCAATCCCTGCCTGTGCCACCTAACTTTTTTCACGGGTACTGCCTCTTGCGAGGAATTGACAAATCCTCCAAGAGTAATTCTTGTCATGAAAAAGTGCTTTCTCAAATGAGCCGTTCGGATTCGGCATATAAACTGTAGGTCCCCTCCATCTCTGACAACATTACTCGCACACAGGAATGGTTGAGAGTTGTAAGTCACTAGGCCCTGGGTCTTCATGGACTGTTGCGCCACCTAATTTTTTTATTATTCATTTGAATGAATAGACTGCTATTTATACATCTATCAGTTTTGAAGCTGACATATTTTGTCATTTGAAAAGTAAGTTGAAACATTAAGATTGTTTACTTAAATCGCAAACAATTTGCAGTCACAGCTCACAGTCTAAAAAGAAAAGTTTCTTGATCGTGTTATTTCTTAAAAGGATGATCGTTATTGACCACCGAAATCTTGAAATTTAACATTCCTTTCTTTAAAGCCCTTGTAGCAGGACAGCGATGTTTAGGGTCATATAACGACACTTTAGTTGTTCGAGAGTGGGCTTTACTGCTCGATCACTTTCTAGCTCAAAGAAATAGCGGTTGGCAACGGTAAATATTTTTTTGATTTAGGTGTTTCTGCATTTATAGTGGAATCCAGGTAACAAAAGTTCTTAACTACCACAAAGTTACGTCTGTCGATGGTGAGTTTTTGACCGAGGCTTTGTCGGTGTTGGAGGTCCTTTCTTGATGACAGCATGAACTTAGTTTTGCCCTCATTAACTGCTAAGCCCATAATTGGTTAGTATTAAGTGTTGATGTGGAAGATCTAAACTATTCTGTTAAGTTTCCTGAATAGTGCAGATCACATTACAGCGCATGACCTTGTCTAAAGCCATTTTTGACATTGAATGATTCGGTTAAGTTGTTGGAGTTTGGCAGGGATGCCAAAACTTACATAGCTCTATAGAGCTCGTCCCAGTAGATGCTGATCGATGAAGAGATGGTGGGTGTCGATTTGATGTTCTCAAGTTTTCTACAGGATCTGCCATAATGTGAATATTTTAACGACTGTGGACTTTCCTGGTCTAAAACCACACTTATAAGGACCTATCAGGTTGTTGACGATGGGCTTTAGACGTTCACATATTACGGCAGAGAAGATTTTGTAAGCGATGTTAAGTAGACTGATGCTTCTATAGTTGGTACAGTTTAGATGGTCTCCTTTTATGAGTATGGGCGAAAAATACTGACGTTCCATTCATCGGGAATGCTTTCCTATGAGCATATTTTATTGATAAGTTAATGCATGGTCCTAACCAAATTATCTAAAGCTGCTTTGAAATTCTCGGCATTCTAGCCATCTGATCCAGCAGCCTTCTTAGACTTCAGATTAAATATGCCAATCTTTATTTTGTCTAAGTCAGGAAGACAGAATTATGTTAAATGGATCACCATTCATGCCGTCATGCATTAAAGTTAAATATACTAGAGCCAAAAATACTGTCAATATTTATCAATTCTCTATTAAATATAAATGGCATTATTAAAATGATGAAATTTATGTTTTTTTTATGTGAAGCTGACCTCTGTTACTTTCTTAAAATCTTACTTAAAGTTCTAATTACCAACGCTTTGACTTTATATTTCAAAAATTCTAAATAATAAGTATTTGTAAATACTTTTCATTCAAGCTCCAAATAAACATGCAACTACCCAAGAAATTGTTTATTTTTACCAACGGACATTATGATAAAATAAACTCTTCATTTATTCATAAAACATTTAATATACTCATAATATTATAAGCTTATTTATGATCTTCCTCGACTGTCATTCGATTTGAATACAAATCAAGTAAAGTTCTTAACTTCTTAAACTGGCACCCGGGAGATGAATAATAATCCATAAATAAATAAATAATTGATTTGCATGATTTCAATTCAAATTAACTTTTTTTTTGCTATACGAACGGCGGCGGTTAGCTAATTTTCTTAATTCTTTCTCTGATAAAAACAAAAGAGAATAAGATTCCCTTTCAGCTGTTGTGCACTCGTTTGTGTTCGAACCACACGTTCCACACATAAACTTAAAAATAAACTATACTACCTCCTCTGTTGAATATCCTTTAACTTTACACTTTACAGCAATAAAAACATAAACAGAGAGCCACTACACTATAACATGCTCTTTGAATCATTTTTCTGCGCAGGATTTAAAATTTAAAGTTACTCTCTCACTCTCAAGTTTCAACCTTTGCAGCCGTATATAACTTTTGGAACACAGAGGAAAGTGGCCGATTGGATGGATGCTCTTCAAACAGTACCACTTTATACAACAATGTAGTTGATAACAGTGTCATCAAAGTGATAAAACAAATTACAGGCTAGACAAAAGGGCATGTATAATTGTATATAATACACAACAATGCACTGCACATATAGGAAGACATGCTATAGGTGAAATAAAAAACAAAAACAGGGTTACCATCAGAGTTTTTTTTTAAATTGTGTGTTTTTATAGTGTACACAATATTTCTTTGATGATATTTTATATTTTATGATCCTATTATACTTTTATGCATGTGAAAATATTAAGCTGCATGTGAAGATGGTAAAGTTCATTAATTCATAAAATAAATAAACTGCGATATTTTTATTTATTTAAATTACTTAAATTTACTTGATAAATTTACAACATGGTCAAACAAGTTGATATATTTAAAATTAAGTAATTTAAACATGCTTTTCAAATAATTTGTTCGAGAGTTTGGAATTCGTTTACAATCGGTTAAATTGCTCAGGCTTCTTTGGGAATATTAAAGTTGATACGAGACATAAGGTGGCAAGAGTCAATATTTATATTTATTATTTTAGCAATAAACACAAAACATAAATAAGAGCGTCTGCTCTCAAGACTCGGCATGTCAATAAATTTTAGTCTTTGTTGATTAGATGGAAGATTGTAGGAGTTGGCCCATCATAACCCCCCCCCCCTTTTGCGCAAATCTCAGGAATCTTATTTTCAACCAGTTCTAGTCTGGATTAATGACAGGTATATAAATTAATGCACATACCTGGCGAGCGTATTGGAGAACTGGCGGAACAAATGTTGTGAAAAGCTGCTTTCTGCATAACATAAGGATTGGAGAATTGTTTCGATTAACTCTGAAATATTGAATCAGCCTTATTAGATATTAAGTTAATGCCTTGTGAAAACTTCCATAACATACCAAGTACAGAAATTACAGAAAGCTTTCTAGCTCACATCTTTATATTTATCAACGTTTGGAAGCAAAACGAGTTAAGATCACGTTGGGATTCCTCACAATCACGAGATATTGAAACAGTTTTGAAAATAGTAATATCGTCGACATACATGATGCATGAGTGTTCAATATAGATAGTAAAACGTTTATAAAGAGCAGGGCCTAACTGCCTGCTTTGTGGAGTTCCAGAGTTAACTTTGAACTTGTTGGATTCGCAACTATTAAAAATTACAGAGTATGATCTATCTGATAAATAAGATTAAAGCCATTTTACGAAATGTTCACTTAAACCCAACTTCCTTAGTTTAACAAGCAAAACTCGATGTAAGAGTTTGTCAAACGCCATACTACAGTCAGTACCAATACAGTCTAATTGTTGTTTGCTTTTAAATGAGTCAATATAGCTTTCAGCTAGTCCCGTTAAAAAAAAGTGACGGTAGAATACCCCTTAGTAAAATCGTGCTGGTTTGAAACGATCATACATAGACTTAACATAAGTAATAGTAATTTACAAATAATAGACTCAAAGAGTTTAGGAATACAGATAGGAATCTAGCAATAGGTCTGTAATTTTTAACTTAAACAAAATAAATTAGGTGGCGCAACAGTCCGTTGGGTATTAGAGCCTAGGGACTTACAACTCTCAACCATTCCTGGGGGGACCTACAGTTTTAAGCTGATTTCGAACGAGGAGTTTAAGAAAGCACTTTTCATGAACCCAAGACCTCTGGCATGACAGTCTAACGCACTTTTGTATGTGTTCTATGTAAGGAGATTATAAAGGAACTTTTCCAAATAGATGGAAACTCGCAACAATATATTGATAAATAAAAAATGGACAAATTAAACGACTATTGACTTACACAATTTTTCAATACAGAAAAAAAGATCAGGAGCTGGTGTACTAGGACCGTCAAGATTAGATAAGCTTTGCAATGTTGTCAGCATTATAATTAAAGTTCATATCACTCAAGTCAGTTTTATCACAGGTAGAAGTATAACAGTTAATGGTATTACAGCTTAAAGTATCACTATTGAAGACACTAAAATTTACCGAAAAATGTCGAGTTATAATAACCCGTAGATCGTGACTTGAGCTTAAGAACAGATGGGTAAGAACTTTTTTTATTTTTTATTTAAGGATAAACTTCCAAATGTTTTGCATTTATGAACTCTTTTATGACAGTGCAGAACTGTTAAATATGCTTTCAGTTGTTCATAAATTCATTAAATACATATTTTCTACATGTAATATTCAACAAGGTTGCATTTATGAACTCAACCGATATTTAACTAATCTCACAAAAATTAAAGAAATAGAAAAAAATAAATTATTGGCTAAATTTCAGCTCTTAACTGGTTGTTTTAAGAAAAATTATGGTTTTTTCAATTCATGTGAATAATATGTGTTTTTTTTTTCAATTTGATTTGTTTTATTATTTTAAAAGTGTCCTCTTATTTTATATATTATATAATTATTGTTCTGTATTTTAAAAATTGCACCATTTTTCAGCACATAATTTTGACACTCAAATCGAAAAACGTCTCATATCATCACATGGGGAAATATAATAGTATGGTCAAGGGGGGTAATTGTAAACTGGGGTAATTGTAAACACACTTAATTTTCTCAAAACCGTTTATAATTTGAAGCATGCCGTGAAATTATTTGAAAAGACATTATATTTAAATCATATTGACGCGTGGAAGGCCTTATCTGTCAAAGAGTTACTTATGTTTTGTTCGTTTCCATGAGTCTTTCGTTTTTCTGCGTTTTTAATGTTTTCAGTGCTAATTAAAATTGTTGCAAAACAAACAAAGGCGATCGAAGCAAGTTAAATTTCATCTTTAAGAAAGTGAAATATGAGTATAAATGCATGCTATATGTTTTTATTTGTCTGTATAACAAAATTTAAAAGTTATTGGCTGTTTACAATTACCCCATTATGTTCCTATCATGGGTAAATGTAAACACCGAAATGGGGTAAAAGTGAACAATTTGGTGTAATTGTAAACATTCATTTTCAATGGCTTTGGTGTTGATCTAACAATATTTTATATCAAAAAGATGTCACGTACAATATCAATCAAAAACCACAGCTCCATCATACACGTCAGAGGATCGGTGAAGGAAAAAATCCTACTGTCATTATATCTAGAGGCAGAAAACCAGCACTTTCGTCAGACGTGGAGGACACTATAGCAAGGTGCCTTATTTCAGATCTCGTGCTGGTTACCCTTGCGATAAGGATGATCTCCTTGGTCTAGTAGGTACGGTACCTACATATATAAAGACATAGAACTTGGTTAACCCTTTCCACAATGCTAGGACGACTGGTACCGTTTTCATTTACCCCTCTCGTTTACTGAAGAACTAGGGGGGTAAATGTAAACATCAAATTTTATGAAAACTAATAAACAAACGCCATTAAGATTACTACTCTTTGATAGATAATACAATCCAAACTTATGTCGCATAAACAAAAATGTTCGACCTTGCATGGTTAAGCTGTTACAAACATTACAAGTGAACAAAAATAAAAAAATGCAAAATCGTTTACAATTACCCCCTTTGACCCTATACAAAAGCATTGTATATAACATCTTCGTCGTTTTAACTTAAAAAGGGTAAAAGGAAAAACTTATTAGATTCATTTTTTTTTGTATTTTAAGCTGCACACAAATTGACCAAAACTTATCAGAATTATAAACGGACGATGTAAAAAAATGTATCTTTTGAATTTTTATTACTTCTAAGCCAGCATTATTTATTTTAACCAGCTAACACGACAAACTTTGTCCTGTGTTGAATCTAAATACCGAATTCGAATGAGTATAATAAATCAATAAAATATAATTTTCAAAAACATATTGCTTGCTTGTAATAGCACATCTTTGACACATTAAATTTTTAACTTCCCATATTAAGTTATTGTAATGGCTCCGATTTTTCTAATTGAAAATTTTGACATTTCTCGACTTTTCAAGGCCCCTAGAGTCGAAATAAAAGATTTTTAGAAAGATGTCTGTGCGTTCGTGTGTACTTATGTTCGTACGTCAGTACGTTCGTGACGTTTTTTTCGTCGTCCATAGCTCAAGAACCAGAAGGGATATCGACTTCAAATAAATTTTGTTATACAGATAATAATGCAGAAAGATCCAGAAAGGGCTCTGAAGTAAATTGCGTGGGTGGTTTTTTTACCATAGCAGTTTAAAAAAAAGGTGAACATTTTGGTTAACAATAAATATCTCACGAACCACTAACGCTAGAGACTTGAATTAAATATTATATTATATATTGTAACGCGATACCCAACAAATATATTTTTAGAAAAAAAATCCAATTAACTTTATTTTATAAATCAAGAAAACTGAAAAAAAAATATATGTCACCTCGAAAATTTTACGAATAAAATATAATTTTATCTGCACAAACAATTTTCTGCAACGAAGAATAACGTTTTTAACATCTGGTAAAATTTTGAGAAAAATCTAATTGACAGTTTTTTTTTATAAAAAATAACAACCCAGAAAAACATTACTCAAAGTTGGTAAAAATTGAATTTAGACTTAAATATCTTTTCTAAAATTTGAGATTATGGCTTCTAACTTATTTTATCTTATAAGGAATATTGTTGTCAACATTCGGTAAAATTTTGTGAAAAATCGAATTGACAGTTTGTTTACAATAAATAAGAACATAAAACAAAAAATAAATAAAAGTTAGTAAAAATTGATTTTCGACTCAAATAACTTTTCAAAAATTTGAGACATTCCTTAAAATAATTTTATCTTCTAAAAAAATATTGTTTTCAACATTCAGTAACATTTTGAAAAAAATCGAAAATTTACAAAAAATTAAAAACCTAAAAAAAATTAACAAAAGTTGGTAAAAATTGATTTTTGACTTAAATATCTTTTTGACTTTGAGATATTGGCTCTAAACTAATTTTATCTCATGAGAAATATTGTTTTCAACATTTAGTAAAATTTTGACAAAAGTCGAATTGACATTTTTCTTACAAAAATAAAAACCTAAAAAAAATTAATAAAAGTTGGTAAAAATAGATTTTCGACTCAATTTTTTTTTTAAATTAAAAATATTAGCTTCAAACTAATTTTATCTTATAATAAATATTGTTTTGAAAATTCGATACAATTTTAAGAAAAATCAAATGTACAGTTTTTTAACAAAAAATAAATACTTAAAAAAAGCATTAGGTACTAAAAGTTCGTTAAAAAATTATTTTCGACTCAAATATCTTTTTTAAAATTAAAAATATTGGCTTCAAACTAATTGTACTCACAGAAAATATAATTTTTGACATTCAGTAAATTTTTTATTAAAATCCAACAGTCAGTTTTTTTCATGAAAAAAATAAAATCTACAAAAAATAGTACGCACATTTGGTAAAAAATGTTGTTCGGTTCTTGATAGCTCGTGAAAAATAGAAGGTATTGACTTTAAAAAATGCTACTAAAATTGGTAAAAATTGGTTTTCGACTAAAAATCTCGTTAACAAAAACTGATTTTGAAATCAAACTATTTCATTATATGCAAAATATTGTTGGTAATTTTTAAATTTTTAGGAAACAAAACACGAAACCCTACAAACTTTTAAGTAAGACAAATCGACAGACGGGATGGGAAATTATCAGTGTGGGTCGCATCTCAGCCTTTTTTTTGTTTTATTTTCTGGTTCGTAGGTGAATTAAAGGTCATTTCAAAAACATTTATTTTAAAGATTGTTGCCACAAAGAGTTTAGAAAACTGTTATCTATGAGTGCAGTCTTTGCTTTAATAAAGTGGCAAACATTGGAATGTAATGTAATATATCTAGATAATAAGCCAATAGCTATTTTGCCATTATCAATAGTATTGAAAAAAACTTCTGTAAATGGGTGACTTTGATCAATCGTTAAATTCGTGGGCTTCATCACCTAAGCAGTTACGATTTCTTAGTAAATCTTGCAACGTCCTGTGTAAATCTTCCAAAAATTGAATTTCAAACTCAACCCAAAACTATTAATTCGCTTTATTAAAAATTAATACTAAAATCCCTTTTATAAGTTAGGCGTTTAAAAAACAAAACCGTCAAACGGCATCGCAGGTTGAAAGTTTCAAATGATAGTGATGTAAAGCATCGACATTTTTGCTTTGTCAATCTAGAAAACCTGATAATATTTCTGATGTAACAGAATAAGCAGAACTATCGCACTCGGAAAATCCAAGAATTATAGTTAAAAAAGCCTCTTCATTCGCAATGTACCACTGTTTAGCGCAGTTGTTGGGCTCGCGGGTGGTATGATTTAACATCACTTTTTCTAAAACGAGGCTAGTGCAACTATAACCATGATTTTTTAAAATACAAATTTTGCAAGACACTCCTTAAAAAAGTGAACACAACCGGATACTTGAATCTTGTGATTTAACATCGGCTTTGGAGCCTAGGATATCATCTTTGTAAATATGTTACTGCAGAAACCCCGTGTATATACATTCGACTCTTTTTGATTGTTACCTCGATGGTAAAATCAACCTCAAAACCTGTGTTGCATCTTTACAAAAACAAAACAAAAAAAGTACGTATACGCCCAATTTGTCCAGTTTAATTTTTTTCTTTAAAATATGAACGTTATGGTTAAGCGATTAAAGCTTGCGACTAGCCTAGACCTAGTAGGTGCTTGCAATAACATCCTAACTTAATCGATTTATTCACGAATCACATACTCATTTCGGATGCAGGATTTTATTCAAGAATAAATAATTTCTATACCAAGTGTAAAAGTATTCAAGCGTCAATCTCTTCCAAACGTGTGAGGCGGTACTGTATGCTGATAATTTGGTTGTACTGGTCTCGGCAAAGTTCGTCACCGTGTTAAGCGAAATCAAGAAGATGGCTTTCAAGAAAGTTTGCAACCGGGCCGCGAGCAGTGGGTTAGGTGTTAATCATAGCAAACCTGAACTAATGCTCTTTATGACCAAAACTAAAATACCTGCCTTCACTCTACTCCGAATTAACTTGATAAGTCATGTCTTCATCTTCCAGTGCAAAATATCTAAAAATTTTCTAGATCCCTAAATAAACTGGAAAATAAACATTGAAGAACGGGTTAAGAAGGCTTGGATTGTCTTTAAATTCTGTAGAAAAACATTTGGTTAAAAAATGGGACCTTCAATAGAAGATCGTTTATCTAGACGTACACAGTCGTTGTACGACCTATTTTGTCAAATTGATCGTTTGTTTGGTGTCTTGCGCTTAACAAGAAATACAACATCGGCAAACTAAAAAAGGTTCAAGGAATAGCTAGTGTTGGCACTACAGGGGCCCTTCGATCCTGCCCAACAGACTTTTCAGCTACCTTATTTAAAAAGTGTAATTCAAGCTGAATTACTAGCGATTAGAAAAGCATGCCAAATACTCAAAGCGAAATAGAATCACGGCTATCTGCACAGACAGTCAGGCGGCTGTTATACGAGGAGCTATCAATTTGGCCACAAAATCATGTATACTGGTCGGACAATGTCGGGATGAACTATCCAGCCTAAACATCAATCTCCCTGTCACTCTAATTTGGTTTCCAGGTCATAGTGGCCTTGTATAGTGTGTGTAGTTGTATAGAGCAACCTGATGAGCATCTCTAGAAGTACGAGTATTATGGAATTTAACAGGACACGTTCTATATTTCCATTTATTTGTATGGGTTATTGAAGATTTTGCTTTTATTAATAGACTTTTTTGAAATTCACATACAAATGTAAGAAGCAACTGAGAACATACTCAATTACCCTCTTAACCAACGGAATATATATTAGCATAATTTCGATAAAAAAAAAAATATTTTTCAAATTGAATCGTTATTAGGTACTGATAGATAACTAAAGTTATGTTATTTAAGCAAGCGTCTCTATTTCCGAACTCCACCCTATATTTTTCTTATGACAGACCCATTTATTCCAGTATGCTTCATCAAGCATGAATAAATGATTTAAATTAATTTCCTATGTGTAACATCTTAAATATTTTTGGTATAAACTTTTCAAATCGTTCGTCTCTTTTCTTATACACTTTATATTATAAACGAGGAGTATACCTCTCGAATAAAGCACTTTTCTATAAACAAAAACTTTACGCATCCCAAGTTCAAAAACTTTGCCCCAAACCATATTCCTTAACTTTTCGACATAAATTGAAGAGGGTACGACGCACGACGACACGGGAGCGAGCGACGCGACGCACTGTAGCAAAAGAGGAAACGTCAAATTTCAAAATTATTATGAGCAAATGTTGTTCCTTAATAATTATTGAACTATGTGTATATGACGAACTTTTCTCAGCCTTGAAATCAGTTTTGTGTCGAAAACCACCTCTACCTTCCTTACCTTAGGTCTATAACCTATAACTTTTGGTATATAGTATCGTAAATGACGGCACTTTTAAAACTATACACATTTTTTCAAGAAACTTAAGCTTTCTCAACTCAAATGGTAATCGGCAATCAGGCTTCCCTCTATCAAATATAATTTTGTTATTCAGAACTCTTCTCTATAGGTAGGTCTTAACCTGAGACGAGACTCCTCCGTATACGTTACTCCCTAGGGCGTTTATATAACCTCTTTCGAAGAGTAAAGCAGAAGCAAGTGATTGCACTAAAACAACAACTTTAACTACTTTATGATGGTGGCTATTATCCTTGCATGAGTTCCATATAAGGTAAATTTTACATTATACAATATGTTATATATCTACTTTGACGGGAAAAGGATGAGGTTCAGAATGAGAATGAAAATGAGAATGGGAAAATATTGCCGACAGAAAGGATTCGCAGCAAAGAAGACAACCTGATGCTTCGAAAACCCAATTAAACTTGGAATGTGTGTGTGATGCAAGCTCAAGCTCCTCTCACATAGTTCACATATTTTAATCGAGGACACAATTCGAACTTTTTTTTTTTAATTTGTTACTCGCTCCTGCCTTCTATGCATGAGCTTAAATTCAATAACACACTGTACACTGACACACTGTACTCACATCAAGGATACAGCATTATAAAAGTTTTCAATTTAATTTTCTATGCGGAAATGCTTCTTCTACGGTAAGGTAGGAACTCATATAGACATATTCCAGAGGCCCATAAGTTCCACATACGTAGTCCTAGGTATACGTATATCCAGCCCCGTCGAGAGGGGGGGGGAAGGGGGGGAAACCCCCCGGGCCCGGGATTTTCTAGGGGCCCGTAAAATTGAAAGCAATGAGAAGTGTTTTTTTTTTTAATATAGGAACTCTAAATTCATCATCAACATACCTATTCCCACTTATTTTTAAGGGCCCGAAAATTTAAAAACATTCATGCTTTCGCAATCGGGCCCTTGTTTGCATGTTATCTACCAATTTTTCAGTCACAAGCTTGCCGATCTGGGCAACTGATTATTATTGGCGTACATTTTTGTTAATATTTAATGGAAAATTGGGCAACTCTGAACTATTGAAAGAAAGTTATAATAAATTGTTTCGCTTTTCTTATTTAATTTAACGTAAATTTCAAATTTGTTTTATTTTTAAAATTTTTAAAATAAAAATAAGGAACCCGGCAACTTAAAACAAAACACAAACATTTATTTCGGTTTCTGTTTTTATAAAGTTTCTTTTCTTCTATTTTTGTTTCTGCTGGGAACGAAATGTTTGATTCGGTTTCGGGGGACCGTTAAATCCCACGAAAACGTTTTTCAATTGTGGTTTCTGTAATATTAATTAATTAATATTTTGAATAAATTGTTTACTGAAGATTTGAAGGATATCAAGTCACTTCAAAGTGTGTACATTAAACCAGCCATACAAAAATAGCAAGGAATTCTATATAGAATATTGGACACCATTTTCTTCCTTGGCGAAAGGGGTGTTTCAGCTTGTTTAGCAGCAGTGCTTAACGTTGGGAAATTCTTAAGAAAAATGTGCCCGGATCCCTTCACAAACTTTCCGATACAAGATGGTCAGCTAGAATTGAGGCAGTGAAACCATTTGCAAATCATCTGAAAAACCTTAGAACATCTTCTTCGATTCGGTGCAAGGTTCTTAGCGCTATAAATGAATGTTTCCTTCTTCGAGCCAGAAACAGTACTATTGACGTTGAAATTCAAGATCTCGACAACTTGATCTTCGATTTGAACATTATTCAAAACGGATGAGATCAATTTTTATCTGAATGCAAAGCAGTTGCTACTGGATTGGGGGATTTTCCAGAATCGTTCCCATCGAACCGAAAAATTAAAGAGACATTTTGAAGAAAACCGAGGAGCTGGAAAGCAAATAGAAACAGACTAAGAAATGAATTTCAAGTACGTCATAGTTGATTCAATTATATCTGGAATTTCTCGTCGGTTCGATACGATGAAAAATTTGAATGCTACATTTTCATTTTTATGACAGTTTTCAACAATGGACGAACTTGAGATTAAAACTCTGCTACAAGGTTCATCCAAAAGTATAACTCGCATGTGTCTCAAGGGTTTAAAGACGAAGTAATTCATCTGAAACACATTTATGAAGCCAATTTTGAAGCAGAACTTCTGCCAATGAGTTTGCTCAATGCTATTTATTCCCAGAACTTGGAGACGATTTTCCCCAACATTTGTGTTGCTCTCCGTGTGTTTTCCACCATACCTGTAACCGTAGCTAGTGCCGAACGTTCATTTAGCGTCCTTGCCAGAACAAAGAATTTTCATCATTCGTGCTCATCACAAGATCGTGTTTTTGGACTTGCTACACTATGCATCGAAGCACCTTTGGCAAGGGAACTGAATTTCGATGCAATTATAAGTTGTTTTGCTGCTCAGAAAGCTAGGAAAGCTCGTTTACCAAAAGAAAATATTTCATTGAATGCAAACTCACTCTAATAAAACATTGTAATAATATTTTAATATAAAGAAAAACAGTAAAGAGTATTTAATGTAAAACTTTTAAAATAGGTACTTAGTTTTTTTTTTAAAGACAAATTTCAAATGCTTTTACTTCGCTCTATTTTATTTTCATAGTAGGTAATAGATCTTCATGCTATTTTTTTTTAATAGTTAATCGACCGTATTATCAGTTACTAACATGTCGTTGGCAATATCGAATTGAATGTATGATTCTGTTCGGATTCTGATCTAATCGCATTTAGAATTATTTTCTATCCATCCTCCATTTCAAATAAACTGGACGATACCCGTAAGATTGATTTGATGATTAACACTTTTTTCGGTTCACTTTGCAAATGCATATCAGTAGGCATGAAATTTAAAAAAAAATGGTAAATATGGGGGGCCCGAGATTTTTCCGTCCCGGGCCCGGAATTCCTCTCGACGGCCCTGCGTATATCCCCTTACTCCCGATGTACTTTTAGATACAACAAGGACAACGCAAGGAAGTTACTATACGTACCGTCTCCGTCGTCATCATCATCGAGTCGAGTCGAGTTAAATAGCGAACGCTCGCAGGTTTAGGATATGCGCTTTCTCTCTCCCTGAAAAAAAACTGAAAAGGGAAAATTTAACATAATTAAAATTACTTTCCTTCTTATAAAATGAATGCCATCATATTGTGTGATGTGGGAGTGAGTAAGTTTGTGCGACTTTTTGAATGAAAAGAAGGTGATGTCAACAGAAAACGCGCCCGCTGGACTATGACTATATACTACGACAGAGTATGAAGAATTTCAGGTCACAGGGCACATGGACGGTTATATGAACGAGGATATAACAAAGGAAAATTATGATCCCTTTCTTGTTTTGAAAGAATATCTTGAAAATTGTGTCAAGTTATTCATTGAGCATTTTTAATTTTGACCTCTTTATTAAAACTACTGAAAGGGCGATAATTTTAATATCACTTCTTCTTCTTGAAAAGTAACAAGTGGAGTAGACACTCTTTTATAGAGAGTGAGTGTGAATTTTAAAGTTCAAAATAAGCTGACACGTTTATCCTTTAAAGAAAAGAATTTGATGGTCTTTGTTATTTCCCCCTAATTCTTTTATTTTTTGATGAATTCAAAAAAGGTCAATCTTTTAAACTTGAGCTCGTTGTTCTTATAGTGAAATCTGTAAGAAACGAGTTAAGTGTTTTTCGTCAAGAATGAGATGCAATTTTTTTTGTATTAAAATTTAAAGGGTTTGAAGTATTGGATTACATCAGGGTTTTCCAATAAAATAATTCACGATACCAAAAACATGACTGTGTACATTTTAAGAAAAATGGATAGATGTTTATTCATTCTACTGTTGCGCACCATAGTCCTTTTCATATGATATTTTCTATGACCAATTCGTACATTTTCAACTGTATTAACTTCATTCACTAATTCCTTTGTAAATATCTTGAATCGATTGTGGAGCATTCGCATAGTCTTTATTATTTTGGTGGCTCCAAATATTAGAGTGTAAAGATGTTAAATCACAAGGTCTATGTCAGCCAATTGTGATCACCTCTTCGGGAAATAACAAAATCAGGAAGCTTTTCTTGCGAAATGGCGATTGTTTCGTTAAATGTCTGAAAATTAACGCCGCCGCGCGCGCCGTTCACCATCATTCTCTTCTTCAAGTTCCGGCAGTAAAAAATTCCGATCGAAAATTGTTTAATAGAATTGAATCGAATCAACTTACACTTGTGAACTTGTTCGTGCCAACTGATCCGTGGTCTGTGGGAGTGGATTCGAAGACTTTTCAGGCCGAAGCATTGATTTCCATGCGCTCTAAGTGACCCAGATATCTCAGGCGTTGTCCCTTTATCCTTCTGGCTAAGTCTACCTCACTGTTCAGCCCGTAAAGCTCGTCGTTTCATCTTGTCCTTCACTCACCTTCCCTCGAAACGACCCAATGTACTTTTATCTGCTTTTGTCATAGTCCATGCTTCTGCATGGGGGTCATGACCCCCCTGGTAGATATTTTTTTTTTAATTTTTGTAGGAATTCCCTTCAATTCAAAACTAATCATATTGAGTGAATGGATATGACCCCCATTATATTTTGAATTAATTATTTTTTTTTATATGATAACAAAATTTGTATTTCACTTCCTAAAACTTTGTTACCAAAAGTACCACTTTTAACTGAGGACTGGACCAAGAACATAATATGAATCGGAAATTCAGCCCTATTCTAAAAACTTAGCACAAATTCATCAAATTTTGACCAATGGACGATCCAGGGGGTGTTAATATGAGCCATAAAGCTTATACAATGAAGTTGTAAAAGTAAAGATTTCATCTAAAGATTTGTTGTTTAACGACATTCACCAAAAAGTGGTTTGCTGTCAAAACAACTAAAATGTTTGAAGCTTTAGTAATGCATTAAATTATTTTCATAAAAAAAAGTGCAAATATTCAATTTTATATAAAGTTGCCTTTAAGTTCCTGAAACTAGCCTTCAATTCCATCTTATTTTTTTTTGATGCACATAAATAGTGAACATTGAAGTGATTTTTACTTGCGACACATAGGAACTACAATACTACATATATGGCAAGTATTGCATTCGTAAAAAAATTCGAATCAAACATGACATTACGATGGTAGAAAAGTCGAAAAAAGTGGGTCGTCCGTCTGTCTATCTGTCCTGACCCCTACATCCTAAACCATTGTGCCGATTGAAATTAAGGTTTTCAGTCGATTAGCTTAAGGCGTTTTTTCCATTTTTTTAATACTAAAAATAACAGCAGTCTCCAAACAAATTTTTGGTTTAAAATCGAATTTTCGAATTTTTTCAAAAATGAACCGATAGATTTTTTTAAAACTGTCTCTATTTTTTTCTTAATTCGGCTTCTTTCTACAAGAGAAACCCTCATAAAACCGTTATTTTATTTTTAAGTTTTCTCAAGAACTAATCGACCAATTTCAATAATCTTTTCTTTCAGTGCAAGCTCTTGTCGATGATCAAATTTTCAAATCGATGATGATCGAAAATGTCATTATTTTTTTTTTATTTTTAAAACATAATAATTTTTTTTAGAAAACTTGATATCTCAGGAAGGGGTGAGCATTTTTTAACGAAATTCAAATGTAAAATATATTTTTATGAGCACTAAATAACTGCATACCAAAAATATTTTAAAGACAAAATTTAAAAATTGTATATATAAAAATTAAAATAAAAAAAAACCCTCCCTAATGATTTTCAAAAAAAAAACTAAGTTAATCTAGTTTTTTTGATTTAAATTTAAATTTTTGTGAAAAAATTATTTTTCAGGTAAATTTTTAAATTTTAAAATATAGGAAATATTTTTAAACATACTTTGTTTTGAAGAAATTGCAAGTTCTAGTGACCCAGTCGTGCATTATATTTCTTTCAAAAAAAATGTTCTGTTGAAAAAAACTTTTAAGATCTTAAAAAATTAAAGAAATCTACTTTTTGAAGTGAATTTTCTTTAGATGTTCTAGAACTGAGATTTAAACACGAATTTGAAGAATATAAATGTCCCAAAAACAGCAAAAGTGACACTTATGTTAAATTAATGGCTAATTGAAAAACACAATGCACGTGTGATATCTATTGTTATAAAAGACTTGAATGTATTGAGAAGTGAAGTAAAAAGAGATTCTGAAACGTCTAATTTAGGACTGTCACACAAAAATTTCTTCCCAACTTATTTGTTTACCTTAATTTGTTTTTATTTTATATTCAGAGAAATTATTTACTTAAAAGCACCTATTTGTTTAAATTCAAACAACAAATATTTTTCTCTCTACAATTTTTAAGTTTTGTTGACTCCTTTAAGATCAATATGTTTTCTAGCATCAGCTCCAATCTACGAAACTGAGTTCGAAAAAACTACCTTAAAAAAAAATCCAGAAAATTCTTAATATCAGACTCATTCTCATTTTCTGGGTTTTTGGAATTTTTGTACCGTTTTTTGCATTTATAGAAATGGCAACAAAAAAAGAATATATTATTTTTGGAAAAAAAGCTACGTTTCAAAAATTTGTTTTACATTTCTGCGTGAAAGCAACAAAAACCCTCTAAACCATTGTGTTTTACCTCTTAAACATGGCATATTTATAAAACTGCTGGAATCTTGGAATGCTTTCATATGTAGGGAGTCGTCCAAATTAAATAGTAAGAATATACCTTGCTGGACAACAGCGTTCGAAAATAATTTAATAACTAAAGTTGTCACTTTAGCTTTTGAAATGTGTGGTTTAAGGTTAAGATACACATCATGTTATTTAAATTTTGTAAGCCTCTTTTACAGAACATTAAAAAACATTTTTAAGCGGTGAGTAAAAACTCGTCTATATGTTAAGCGTGTGCTCCTCTCAACATCAAGTGTCACAAATTTCAAACTTGGAACTTTAATTCACTAACCTCACTAACTTCAGTTCATCGTACAAAAACTATTAAAAACATTATTGTCTACAAAACATTCCTTAGGCAAGCTACAAGTCCATCATAATTTGCATTTTGTATTGTAAAGAAATATTACTTATTTCTTTTCCAATTTGACAAGGAATCCTTTAACACAAAAGATTAAATGGAATTGTGTGGAAAAAAAACAATTCATAGAGTAATAAAGCTCAGCTTTCAGTTGAATGAACAAACATTATCAATTGTCATTGTGACATAAGTTGACTTGACTTGATAGTAGTTATGACTTGAGATTTGTCTTGACTAACTTTCCAGTCAACTTTCCAATAAAATTGCCTTAATTGGAAGGCAATTTTTTGGCAGCTGGCCAATCAGATACTAGAAACCTGCCTTACTTTCAAGTCCCTTATGTCGCCTGAACCTGCCCATTATTAAAAAATTGCAGCTCCGTACTTTGATTTTTGTTTCTCTTTTTTCAATAAATTGAGTGATTAAGCTGCCATCTTTTGACATTTAACTATACAAAATTATTGCATTATTAAAAGTGGAATGATACACGCTTCAATAATTCAAATTGTTAAAATTCACTATCGAAAAATTGCTAAAATTTGGAAGTCGCAAGTTTTAGTTTTCGTGACCTTAGTATTCGTCCAAGAAGTATTCACTATTGGCAACAGAGATCTTGTGATTCGATAGTTTATTGAGGAGAGAAATCCGCAAATGATGCTTCTTATTGGAAAACATACAATTTTGAAAGTATATTTTGTGTGCCAACGTTTAAGAATAGTATTTTTATTCAATACACTTCCGGTAGATATCGGTTGAAAAAATTCATGCAGTCTTTTTAACATAGAAGAATTCTACTTAATGTCGCCAGTGCCATCATTCTGTCAACAGCAGGGAACAGAAGAACATAGTTTTTAACTAAAACTGCACATATTTTATATCAGACATAAATATGTTTGCGTCAATGTATGTATTTGGTAGCTTTAAAAAATATTAAAACCAAAACGTTGCTAAACTGATTTGTTTATGAATATGAACACACAAAAATGTTACATTTTTTTCATTAATAAAATTAATTTTGAATTCTGAACAAAAACATCCGTTACTTTTTTAATTTTATTGCAACTTCCTGTTCCTGTAGAGGCAAATTCAACAGCCGCTCGATAAAATTCTTCTTAACCTCGCAAGCTCCATCACTGTTTTGACAGATAAGTCAGCAGCAGCTTATTTTTGACACTTCCTCATCTTATGCCGCCGCTGCTGCTGCAATAAAAAGAAAAAACAAGAACAACTGAAACCAGCCCGCGACACAGGAAAGGAAAAAATCTATTTATAATCATTTATAATTTCTTTTTACCAATTTACAAAACCTAAAATCGAATCAGAAAATGTCCCTGGTGGCAAATAAGTGCGAAACGCCCAATTGCGGCAAGGAAGCGACACTTCAGTGTCCCACATGTCTAATAATGGGTATAAAGGGTTCCTATTTCTGCAGTCAACCCTGCTTCAAGGGTTTCTGGAAGGAGCACAAGATTATCCATCTTCTAGCACGTAAGTGAAAACTTTTATTTTTCTTGAGACGCCATGTACTTAGAGATGTGTCAATAATTCTTTAGAAGGGTCAAATAAATCATCAGTTGTCGCCGAGACAAATGGGTACAATCCCTGGCCTCGATATCATTTCACTGGGAAACTTCGTCCGTTTCCACAAACCCCCATGCGGACAGTGCCCGAGAATATCCAACGTCCCGACTATGCCGATCATCCCAGAGGACGAGCTCTATCCGAGGAGGCTATGCGGGGCAATAGCACCATAAAAGTTCTCGACGATGAAGAAATCGAAGCCATGCGAGTGGCATGTAAATTGGGACGCGAGTGTCTTGATGAAGCAGCTAAGGCGTGCGATGTTGGTGTCACCACAGACGAGCTGGACCGTCTTGTGCACGAAGCTGCAATCGAACGCGATTGCTATCCTTCACCACTGAACTACTACAATTTCCCAGCATCTTGCTGCACTTCTGTGAATGAGGTCATTTGTCACGGAATCCCGGACACCAGACCTCTGGAAGATGGAGACATATGCAATGTTGATGTGACTGTCTATCACCATGGCTTCCATGGGGACTTGAATGAGACTTTCTTCGTGGGCAATGTCTCCGAAAAACATAAGAAGCTCGTTAAAGTGACATACGAAGCTCTTTGCAAAGCTATCGAAATTGTTCGGTAGGTGTAGCAATAGATATTTTCCCCTCGTCTTTCTCGTTTCATTGAACTCTTTTTTTCAGCCCCGGAGTTAAATATCGCGAAATTGGAAACGTTATTCAAAAACATGTACAACCCCATGGTTTTAGCGTTGTAAAGAGCTACTGTGGACATGGTATTCATAGGTTGTTCCACACAGCTCCAAATGTGCCTCATTATGCCAGTAAGTTGATCTTTTCATTCCATCAACTGAACTGTATTACCCAATCATTTAATCTTAACAGAAAACTCAGCTGTTGGTGTCATGAAAGCTGGAAATAGCTTCACCATCGAACCAATGATATCAGAGGGAGTTGCCAAGAGTGACCAGTGGCCTGACGATTGGACAGCTGTGACTGCCGATGGCCTGAGGTCTGCTCAATTCGAACAGACATTGCTGGTAACAGAGAATGGATGTGAAATTATGACTCGTCGTCGTGAGAACAACGGACAGCCTCATTTTATGGACAAAATGTAAATAGAATAGAAACAACAACAACAACAACAAAAACACATTTTGTTATCACATTTCTTCTTTTTTTTAAATTAAATTGAACTTTATTTAAAAATGAATTCTACTCTTAATTGCTACACTTAAACGGTTGGACAAGATTGTGTTGGTTTACTTCTCGAGAGGAGCATAATTGAGAAGTTTTTCGATCAAATCGACATGCCCAAGCAGCATCCGGCGGCAGCAGTATCTTTTCAGACCCAAAGCATCAAGTGCGTCACTGCAAAGGCAAAAATTAAAAGGGGTTTCGTTGAATTTCATAAATAATTAAAATAATATGCGTGTGATTCTCACCCTTCTGTGTATTCGGCTTGGAGGAGTCCCAGATAGGATTCCCATTTGTTACCGATTACTTTTCCGCATGTAAAACAACGAATTGGGATAATCATTTTGTTTTTATTACTTTACTATAGAATAAAAAGAAAATGATGGAAAACAATCGAAGTTTCTGCAAGTCCACAAAAACGCGTATTTTGTATTCAACTAAACGTGACAAGTGGCAGATGACAGCTCAAATGACAGACAAGAGATTTGTCTATTTTGCAGTGTTGTTTTCAATATCCACACAAGGCGTGTTCATGTAATTGAGTTCCTTAAGTAACGATTTTTCATTTTAGCCATTGAGATGTTTTTTGCTTCTTAACGCTGCTTTTTTCCTTGCGACCCAGAGGAAAAAAAAACATGAATAGAAGTAAAACTCATTCATTAAATATTTTTAAATACAGGTTAAGTGGACTAAATTTTCTCAATTCAATTTATACCACTATATAGTCTTTGTAATAAATGGTTATTCAATTTTTAGATAATTATGTGACACTGTTTTACCAATAATCAAATTTAAAGCTCACTGAAATATTTAATTGGTCTCTAAATTTTCTTATTATCTTGGCATCATCGGCAGCACAAACAAAAATATATTTGTCAGGTTAAAAGAGTTACTATTTCTTATGATTGTTTGTGGAAATATTTTAAGTAAGTGGAAAAATGCTTATTTGAATTGTATTTTTGTTCATAAATGGTTAAAAACTAAATTTAACAAAATTTTACTGCATTTAAAACGCGGTAGAAGGTTTATATATGCCGTTAAAGCCTCTGTTGAAACTTAGTTAATCCAACAAAATAAAAAAAACAAAATTGCTGAGCAATGAAACATTATTGTGCCAAGCTATATATCTTGGAAAGAACTTTATTGTTGAAGGTAGGTAGATATTATGGTAGTTACAAGCAGCCCTTGTTGCGTGACTCAATTAGCGCTGGAGTGCGCCCGTTTTGATACCATTAACTCATTAGACCGGTGGATTCAGAAACACTGGAGCCATTTTGTCGCGTTAAGGAAGGAAATCAGGCCTTTCATTTTTATTTCGAAAAGTTCATTTATAGGGAAAATGAATAACAGTTCTATTTTTATTTTGTTCTCCGCATCTGCGACACTTTGCATTGTGAGGGATGCTGCATGCTCTCCTATCAGCCAGTGTCCAGTACGTATTGCAGTGACCCTGGCTACATCATGCCTGGGTCTGCATAAAAGATCGATGGAAAGGTTTTTGTTATAGGTTGGGCATATCTTAAAATTTTGTCTTTCATAGCACGAAGAGGAGTATATACCCTTCTGCAAGTGAGCTATTAAGGGTCAATCCTTTCATTTCCATTAATACCACTGACATTGTTTTACCAGTATAGAGGAAGTTGTAACCGAATTAATAGCCATAAATGACGCCTGCTTAACAGTGCAGATAACCGTGTGCTTCCAATTTGGTTTGAGTTCGATTTAAGTATTTTTCATGCTTCCCTGATTGCTAGTAATTCAGCATGAAAAACACTGGAAGGCCTAACTTTTTACTACATGCGTAAAAGGTAATGTAAGTCTTCTTGAACCGTTCTTTAATGTTAGGTTTCGATTTTGGTTGGGGATGTTGAATGACTTCTAGATATTTCACACAGGTATTTATGTTTTGGTCGTAAAGATCATCAGTTCAGTTTTGCACAAATTTACACCTATTGCACTACTCGTGGCTCAGTGACTAATTTTCTTCAGAGTCAATTCTGTGATTTCACTCATCTCGTTGACTTCACTTTACAAGGATTTTATTCACACTGACCTAGGGTGTTCCTCTATACTTACATGATCGGAAGAGATTGTGGTATTTTACGAAGCTTGAATCCTTCTTTCAGCATAGAAATGATCCGCTCTTGAATAAAATCCTCCACCCCGAAGTAAGTAAGTGATGCGTGAATCAATTCAATTAGAACATTATTGAAAGGACCTTCTACGTTCAGATAGATATAGACTTGGCAATAGTAAATTGTTTATATTGAACTGTCTTTTCAATTGTTGGCACTACCGCATGTAGGGTATATTGCATTTAAGAAATGCGTGATGAGATTTCTTCTAGCTAGCATAAATATGATATGGCTATCTAAATCACGTGTTTAAGCACAAAATAAGTCAAGCTTATTGGTCGAAAGTCTTTCGCGGATGCATGACCACGCCTACCAACTTTTGGGATAAAAACTACTTTAACCTGGTTCCATGTCTCCAATACATGATTGAAATAGAGGCATCCTTAAAAGATACTCTCCAGCCATGTTACTGCTATGTCTTGTAGTTTTTGTAGCATTACTGGTAGTATGCAATTCAAACCCGTAGATTAAATGGGAGAGAAATTCTTAATAGCCCAGGAAATGCTTGCTCTTCTAATAACAACATTCATTACTTATACATGAACTAGATTGGAGTTCTAACGCCTTTCGGGGTTGCAATTCTTGAAGCCCAGAAATAACCACTCAGTTGATGAACATTATGCATAAAGACTTGCATTTACACGCTTTTAAGGAAGAACTTAAGCCTCTTGACCATTTCATGCGTCATCAATGGTCAGAATGGTGGCCAAAAATTGGTTGATAAATTTACCAAGAAAATCATCTTCAGTGGCGAGGCACATTTTCACCTTAGTGCACTCGTCAATAACCACTATTTCCGTATTTGGGCGAATGATAATCCAAGAGAGATTGTCGAAAAACCAATGCACCCACAAAGAGTGACTGTTTGGTTTATGCGCTGGCGGCATCATCAAGCCGTATTTTTTTCCAAAATGAGGCTGGTCCGGCAGTTACTGGTGTTCGCTATGGGATGATAACGAATTTTGTATGGCACTAGTTGAAAGATATGGATGTGTGGTTTTAATAGAACGATGCAACTGCAACACAGCTAACAAACCAATGGCTCTTTTACGCGACAAATTCAATGGCCGTGTTATCTTACGTGATGGCGATGTCAATTGACCGCCAAGATCATGTGATTTTACGCCCTTGGACTTTTTCTGGGGTTATTTGAAAGAAAAAGTGTACATCGATAAGCCAACAACAATTCAAGAGCTAAAGGATGAGATATTTCCACACATTAATGGCCTAAGCGTCATCAAAAATTTGGACCATCTGATGAGGTCGCGGCGGCCATTTGGCTGATATTTTGTTCCACACATAATTGAACCATACCAATATCATCATAATAAAATAATTGACACTAATTTCCTTATTAATTTATGTGTTATTCAAAATCAACATCGGCCCTTAAAATTTAATCAACCTTCATACACTCAATAAAAAAACAATGTTGTATCATTATAATCAAAAAATTACAGGATCAGTAACTCCGACTATGGAACCTTAAAAAAAGAAGTCATCACAAAATTACATTATTTTTAAATAAATTTGTTACAAAATGTTTGCTCCTAAACTGATATGTATATAATAAAAAAAGATTTCTGTAATTTCGAATTAGTTTCAGTATTTCTGACAAAAATCCACTGTAAGCAAATCTCTTAAAAAAAATGATTCAAATCACCAAATTCAAATCCAACAGAACTATTAACAAACTTCTTGAACACACCCATATTTGACATTTCGCACCTGTTTTCTTTTGTGTTATCAATCAGCTGCTTTTGTTGTAATTTTGCCAATAAAAATATGCACTTCCGCAAATTGCAAATCTCAAAGAGCCACGACAACCAAAACCAAAGGCAAGCAGCGATAAAATAAAGTTGCTTTTGCTTTCTATTCATGAAGTTTGAATGTGAAATAGTTTCGAATTCTAAGTCTTCCTTACACTAACTTTGCCTCTATATAATCAATTAAAGATGGTAAGTACATAAATTCCCAAAACAAAAGACCACAAAATTATTGATTATTTCTTATCTGAATTTGTTTATAATTCAAAGTAAACAAAAAGTGTTGTTTACTTTCTTTCTGAAAAATTTAACAAGCGAAAGAACCTTTCAAGGGGAACCATTTTTGGCCAGTTAGTGAACAACAAACAACATTGCAAGGTAAACGACGACCAAGCGTGCGATAGACAATAACCATAAACATGTACGCTTTGTACACATTGTACCGGTTTTCCTTTAAGTTATTAAAAAATAATTAAAATTCATTCTTCATTCTTATGGAAAACCGGTCGTTTTGTGATCTTGTTTTGTTCTCAACGAAATGCATAGGTTTGGTTGGACATTCAAAGTTGTTTCCTTCTTTTGGTTTACCTCTGGTTTGGTTGGTAGTTGATTTAAGTCTCTTGTCAAGGTAACACATCAATTCCAAACGACTATGGTAGGATATCAGAAGGTGTGTATTGTCGATGTGGATGTGGCATTCTTTTTTTTTTTGTTATTTCAAGTGATTTTTCAAATGCAATTTTATGAAATAAATAGATAAAAGTTGATAAGATATCATTTCTTGGTGGTTGTCTATTTACTTGTTAAAAAAAAACATGATTGTTAACAATTTCAGGAGGAAGTTTATCTGTACGACCCGCGGGTTCTTTTGCAATTAAACTTTCACAAAAGTACGGCTAAATTTGATCCATTTATTTCTGCGGCTGCACCTGGAGAAACGTGGCTAAAAGTACGCCCACTCAAGGATGGCGACTACGATAGGGGTTTCTTGCAATTGCTGTCGCAGCTCACAGCCGTTGGGGAAGTCTCAAGGACACAATTTTTAAGTAAGCTTAGACAAGCCCAAATAAAATGGACACATTTCCTGATAATTTGAATATTTTGTATCTTGTTTTTCTTAGCGAGATTCTCCCAAATGAAAGCGAGTGGTGATTACTTTGTCACTGTCATCGAAGACTTAAGGAAAAATGAGATAATCGGTGCTGCTTCCCTCATCATTGAACGTAAATTCATTCATGGATGTTCTATTGTGAGTTCTAAAAAACAGATTTCCATTGATTTTTATTTATGACTACGATTTATTTATTGCAGAGAGGACGTCTTGAAGATGTCGTAGTTAACAATACCTATCGAGGAAAACAATTAGGAAAACTGTAAGTCATATTTTTCTACTCAATTCTAAATCGTTTTGCTTGATTTTTAACCTGACTTTCTATTTAGAATCGTTGTGACTGTCTCCTTGCTTGCTGAACATCTTGGATGTTATAAAATGTCTTTAGATTGCAAAGATAAACTTATACCATTCTACAAGTCATTGGGTTATGTCCTCATACCAGGAAATTCAAATTCCATGACTATAAGATATGATGAATCTCCCAACAGCGCCAATCCACATAATCTTACTAGCAACACAGTAAGCCTCGAATGTCCATCTTGACAATTAGCCCCCAGTGCTGCCGTCAAGTCAAAACTTTAATTGAATACAATGCAAACAAAAACAACAACAACAACAAAAACGACAGTCATAATTCATAAAACCATCAATTTACGTTTGTTTTGTTTTGTTTTATTTTGTGTTTTTTTTATTAAAGTTTTAACTTGACAAAGAAAAAGTGAGCTACAATAATTTTTGTATAAATCAACATCAACAACAACAACAACAGAAACCTCGCTTTTTCTAACTCTTTAGCAGTGCTGGTTCAAGATTCAAGAAAAGAATGTTAAATATTTAGTTTAAAATATTTTTTTAATCTATAAGATTCTTTATTATAAATATTTTTGTTTTTATTATTTTATTTTTTTCATTTTTGGTGGTGGACTGTTTGCCATAAGAATAATGTTGTTAAGACTAATAAATAAAATTATAAAAATAATTAATATGTTTTGAAGACTTGAAGAGATATCTTAGGAGGTTTGTAGATATTCCAAACACTTTAGGAGAGTTCACTGCTGGTGTCGAAATTCACTTACTTAAGGTAGCGCTAAAAAAATTAAAATTCTTGTTAAGTTAAAAAATTGTGGAGTGAAGGCGGTAGCTTATTCTGATGATTTGGTTTTAGTGTTCTCGGGGAAAGTCACGAAGATGACTCTAAAGAAAGTTAGCAACTGATGGGCAACTGCAACCAAAATTAAAATACCAAAAATAAAATATCTAGGAGTTATTCTTCATTGAAGAACGGGTTAAGAAGGCTTGCATTGCCTATTACACCTATAAAAACATTTAGCAACAATTGCACCTTCAATCGAAGATGATTTTGTGGACGTACACAGCGCGTTGAACAACCTATTTTTTCATATAGATCGATTGTGTGATGGCATGGGCTTAACAAATAATACAACATCGACAAACTAAATAAGTTGAAAGGAATAGCTAGTGTCGACACAACAGTGGTTCTTTGATCCTGTCCAAAATGTTATTCTGCACCTGCTACAAGTAGGCCAATACATTATATATTTAGTATCGTGCAGCACCCTAAGGCTTAAAGAATCAAACTGTTGGTTTTCCAGGCCCTGACAATATTGCGGAACTGATTTCATCCGATATTTTTGCTACAAACACCGACTACTGCAACTGCACCCCTTCCTTAAACTTCAGTAAGGATTTTTAAGTCATCTTTCTTACCAGAAAGGATTGGGAGTATGGAATGGTAACGAAAGACTTTAATACCACTATCTTTATTGTCGGGTCAATGATGGAGTATGGAAAAAAATTAGAGACATTTAAGGACTAAGAGGAGATTCCGACCCAAGAATCTCCTCTTAGTCCTTAAATGTCTCTAATTTTTTTTGGTTACCTGATGGTACCAGTGTATTTCAAGCGCAATTACTCGCAATCAGAGAATCGTGCAAAATACTTAAATCAAACTCAAACCAAAATAGAAACACGGCTATCTGCATTGAAAGCCAGGCGGCTGTGATGGGTATCAATTCGGTTACAACATCCTCTATATTGGTCCCACAATGTCGGGGTGAACTATTCAGTCTCAACATCAACTTCCGTGTCACTCTTTTTTTGGGTTCCAGGGCATAGTGGCATTGATGGAAATGAACGGTCTGATCAGTTGACCCTGCAAGGGTCGGCCCTTCATAGCTCACTTGCGGAAAGGGTAAATATTACTCTTGGAGCTATGAAGGGCAAAATTTTCTCAATTTTTTTGACAGAATCCAACCGCAAGTGGTACAATCTAACGGACTGTATTATAGCCCAACCTATAACAAAAACCTTTGCATTTATATTTTATGCACACCCAGGCATGATATAGCCAGGTATATCATAGGTATAGGTCTCTGTAATACGTACCGAGCACTGGCCGATGGGAGAGCATACAGCAAAATCCGGTATCGGCATCCAACATGAAAGGGGACTTGTGATTCATTTTCTCTGTAAATGTTCGGTCTTATCCAGTTCAAGAATGTCAACTTTCGGAAGGGCATTCATTAACGTTCTTGATAAACAGTGCTTGCGAGCTTTAATGGAGTCGCGCAGCAAGAGCTGCTTGTGATTGCCTTTTACACCTACCTACCCTAAGGTCTACAGTCCTGTGTGAAATAGGCCCCACCCAACACACTTATCCATCTAAATCGGTCCCTAACTAGATGCCTCGATATGGATTTGAAGATTTTCGGGGCCGGAGCATTGGTTTCATTGCGCTCTACGTGACCCAGCCATCTCAGTCGTTGGACTTTTATCCTCCTGGATAAGTCTACGTCGCTGTACCTACAGCCCGTACATCGTTCCATCTTTTCCTCCACTTATCTTCTATGCATACGGGACCGTAGATCACACGAAGAACTTTTTTCTCGAAAAGACCCAAGGTGCTGATTCCTCAAACTACACAGTTGCTTCCTTAGCCCAAAGAAACAGCGGTGAGCAAGAATTCTTCATGAGTCTAGGTAGAAAAAGTACTTAACTACCTTAAAGTACGTCTGTCGATGGTAATGCGTTGACCGTGATGTCGTCGTCCGTGTTGTAGGTCCATTGTTAATGACAACATGTCATTTTTTGCCCCAATTAACGCTGAGTTCTTCCGATTATGTCAATGTCATCATTATATGCGAGTAGTTGGACAGACTTGAGAGATAGTGCCTCTAGTGTTGGCGTAGGAGCTCTGCACCATTCTTTCAAGGACGATGTTAAAAAAATTGCATGACAGCGCATCACCTTGTCTAAAGCTAATTTCTTCATAGTTGATGCAGTTTAGAGGGTCTCCATTTTTCAGTATCGGGCAAACAATACTAAGGTTCCATTCATCGGGCATGCTTTCTTCACACCATATCTTACTGATAAATTGGTGCATACTCCTAACCAAATTATCGCCATCTGCTTCGGCGGCTTTGTTAGACTTCAGCATAGATATGACAAACTTTATACTCTGTTTAATACGGAAAGACGGGATTGTTGGCTTCGTCGTCTATATTAAATGGATCATCATGCCTGACAGCGGAATTCGGTACGTCCTGGCCGTTATACAGTCTGCAGAAGTGCTCCTTTCATATCCTAAGCATTGACTGCGGTTCTACTGTGATGTTTCCACTTTCGTCTTTGCAGCCTTCGGTTCTAGGTTAATGGACTTGTGAATTCCGTTTCACCTGCTCATAAAACTTTCAAACTTCATTCCTGCTTTTGAACCTCTCAACATCTTCGACCGCACGCTTCTCATGCTCTCTCTTTTTCTTTCTGAGAAATCGGTGTTCCTTTCGCCTCTTCTGCTCATAGAGCTCATGAGCAGCTTTCGTCCTTCTATGCAGCGCAGTTTTGCGTGCCTGTTGTTTGGCTGCATATTGCCTGCCGACATTCCTCATCAAACCAGGGGTTCCTTATTAGTGGCTGCTTGAAACCTAGAGCGTCAGAGGCGGCTTCTCTGATTGCATCTTGGCAATGTTGCCACTAGTTTTCGATACATTGTGTTGGCGGCAGAGAATTTCGAGATAGGTTACTTGTAACTCGGTCGGAGAAGGATCTGGCGATCTCTTGCGATTGTAGCCGTTCTACGTTGTACCTTCTCCCAGCATCTCCCTGTTTTGCCTTGGGTCTGGAAACCCTAAGTGCTACCTTGGCTGCAACGAGGTAGTGGTCCGAGTCGATGTTAGCTCCTCCAAAAGTTCGGACATCCATGATGCTGGAAGCGTGTCTAGCGTCGATCGCAATGTGGTCAATCTGGTTGACGGTAGATTGATCTGGAGATCTCCTAGTTCCTTTGTGGATGTTGAGGTGTGGAAAACGCGTTCTGGCTACAATAACGTTTAGTCCCGCAGCAAAATCTATGAGCCTGTCCCCGTTGTCGGAAGTGTTGTCGTGCAGGCTGTTTTCCAACAAAGATGTCTTCCCTTTCTAGCTTGGCAATAAAATCGCCCAGGGCAATTTTAATATCGTAGCTAGGACACTGCTCATATGTTTTGTCTAAGAGCTCGAAGAACATATCCTTGGTGTTGTCATCCTTCTCGTCTGTGGGGGTGTGCGCGCATATCAAGTCTAAGTCTGGCTCCAATGACAAAGCCCAATCAAATAAGCGCCGTTAGTTTTCTCGGTAGCAGTCACCATAGTAAATATCGTAGTTTTTCATCCTCTTTTTGCCCGGCCCATCCCATCGTATTTACTGGAAGGAAGTAATATCTACTTAATAGCAGTCTAGGGCCTCCGCTAATTGTTCGGCTGCATGTGGTATATTAAAGGAGCTAACATTCCACGTGCACATTCGAAGTTCGTTGTCCTTAAATCGTTTGAGTGGGTAAACTGTTATCCATATGGAAATAAAAATGAGGACAGTAAAAACTGATTCAAGCTCTTGTTTGGAAAATAAATAAAGAAACAAATAAGGAATCGGTTTTTATTTGACACAATCAAAGCACCCAAATAACAGCTAGCCAAAAAACTGTTGCAAAACTCACAGCCGTTATCGGTGCGTTAAATTTTGATTTTCTTATTGCTCTATCAGCAAAATTTTTGTTTGGATGTGTTGAATTCAAAAATTTTGCTGAAAGACAGAGCATTAAGAAAATCAAAATTTAACGCACCGATAACGGCTGTGAGGTTTGCAACAGTTTTTCGGCAAGCTGTTATTTGGGTGCTTTGACTTTGTCAAATAAAAACCGATTCCTAATTTGTTTCTTTATTTATTTTCCAAACTTTCAAAAAATAAACAAAGATTTTTCTAATTTAACTACAGAGACGCCGCAATCCTTCAACATCAGCAAACTATCGAGATAAGTTGGTACATGCGACTACGCCACAAGTATGTAACTATCATCTGCTTTTTCTTCTTTCACATTAATATTTGGTCGATTCAACTTGAACATATTACCCACATGCGAAGCTGTGCCAATCAGCTGTTTATCGCTACTGAAAATTGTACAGCCTTTAGAGCCGAAGATTACGGAGCTTCCACCTTGGAGCACGAGACTTTTTCGTTCAATTTCGTTTACCAAATAACAAGGACTAGTTTCGTCTTGATAGCATCTGCGGTTATGGGAGTACGTGAACTGTCAAGGTCCTTTATATTCGGGCGATAGTCGTCAGATAATCCAGCAAGTAGCAAAGTACCAACCCATTCGTAGCTCACCTCCATGTCCACTGATTTGTACCCAGCACTAACGATTTTGGTTTCGTATGCCTCGACAGAATCACAATCATCCAATCGTGTAGTGACTAAAGTCTGCAAAAGTCCAACCCTGCGCGTCAGTCCGGAATCCTTAAAAGCACGTTCCATATTGTTCCATGCTTCTTTCGCAGTCTTCGCAGACTGAACATGAACGAATTTTATTGGCTCGATCTTATTTTCGCTCTTGCTTTCGTCACTTTCTTCGAATTAGGTGTTGCACGTTTTTCTTACTTACTCGACGCAATCACCAGAGTCTTCCAGTTCGAGGTATGTCTTAACCACAAAAATTCAGGAATCTCAATTTTCTCGACCTTTAAGTTTTGTCAATAGAAGGCAACTCGTTCTGTGACATTACGAAAAATCTGAGAAAATATTCAGCTTCTTCCATTTATTTTAACGAATGGCAGTCAGCCACCATTGAACGGCCTGTTGAATCCTTAGACAAAATTTTATTTTACAAACGGAAACGGATCTCACTTTATTATTAAGATTTTTTCAATAAATTATTAACTTATTGCGAGAGTTAAAACGGTATTTATATGAATAAACTCAATTTTTGAACTTACTATTTTTCTATTTGATAGAAATTTCAATTTTACCAAGATTTTGTTTCTGCTCCAACTCTCGCAATAAATCATTTTGAAAACAAACAAATTTAATTTAATCGAATCAAACTTTTATAAGAAACAAAACTAAATAATAATTACAAATCTACTTAACTAAAAAACTATCGTTTAACATCTTAACAAGACTTAAATTTCAATCTTACATAGTGACATCTTTCAAAACGCCATCGCTGATATCAAAAATTGCATCATTACTGGAATTTCCGGCGTTGGCAAATAAACAATTTGATAAATTTTGATCATTTTCATTGGAGCCTGTAATTTTCTTCTTGCTACAGAAACTCTTGTTGATGTCGTCATGAGTCGTGTTTGATTTATCGGCATTGGAAGTCTTCAAAAGTAAATCATTTTCTAGAGAAAAATATGAACATTTGAAAACAAAAATATACTCACATCAAGAAAATCAACTTTATTCAAGGATGAGGAAGTTTCCAGAATCGTGCGATCATTGAGTAGAATTTTTGGAAAATCCTTCGGATCGAATGGAACCAAGGGATCTAATCTCCCCGAAGGACTTGTACTTAGATTCTGAAAGTTCATCGAAGCATCCTGGACCTTCTTGACGGCGGAGAACTTCCGGGGAAATAGTAAATTCCCTTCGACAATGCCACTCGATGCCCTCATAGACGAAGACGTATCTAACTGGTGGTTGAGAGCCATGGTGGTTTGGTCGTTCGAATCCATTGGCGAATCAATCGCCATCGAGACGATAGTTCTCCCGTCATCGATCTCTGATATATCGCCATGCTCCTCGCGGCCAAAGAGATCTTCGTGTTTCTTCCATTTCGAGGCCAGAGACGAAAGATTTCGGGACGTATTCTTGGACTTTGACGTGTCCTTGTTCAAAGTCCTCAACAGTTTCAATGGATCGACGATCTTAGACTTCCCAGTGGCACTTTGATTAAGTCTCATCGAAGTGTCGAGTGTCTTCTTTGCAGACCTTGGCGCAGTCAAGGTGGGGAAGAGGGTGTTCTGCTGATTGACAAAGCAAAACGACTCGATGGATCGCTCCATGGCAAAGTCATCGAGAAATGGAAGTCTGGGATTCGAGCTCAACTTGTTGTCTATCATGTCCAGCTTGATGGGAGGTGTGTTGACGAACTTCGAAAAGAGGATACTCGCTCCAGATGGAGCCAACGAATTATAGCGCACCGGAGTGGTCTTCGAGTGTGGATTCCTGAATTCTCCACTGACGGACGATAGAAACTTCGTTGCTTGAGTTTCCACTTGGAGAATGTCCGTCTTTAAGATGGTCAACTCTTTGCCAATGAAGTCGTTTCTATTTCCCTGCTGATTGACTGCGATGATGTTGCATTCGAGATCCGGGTAGATGAGATTGAAGGCGTTGAGGAGCGTTCCCATTTGCAAATCGGAGCCGTGCATAAGGGGACCTACTTCCAGATCGGGATAGAGTACTTTTATTCTCACCAACGACCTCTTGACCATTTCCTTGTCATATTTGACGCCAGCTTCGTGATTCTGGAAACGATCCAACTTTTCCTTGAGTTCCCTCAATGGTTCCTCGATTAAACCAATCTGCGTAACCCTTTGTTGGACCCTGCTTTTATATAGCTGACGATTGCTTGTGGAAAACTCAGCGAGCACTGAATCCTCAAATAACTCCGATGTCTTGAGATCATGCAGCGAAATACCATTCACATGCTTCCGTAAATTTTCGGTGTTTTCCTTCAAATTTGATATTTGAAGATCGATTGCCTTGAGATAGCGCGATGCATACTCTTTGTGTATCTTGTTCTGGGCTCTCATGCGATCAATGGTGAATTCCGAGAGCTGTTCGCGTGTCATGTCGCCCAGAATGGACTTTTCCCGCTGCTTTATCAGCTCCTTGACAATGAAATCGATGAAATCCAAGAGGAATACAATGAATTTCATGCCTCCGGGCATAACAACAAGATAGCTCTTAATATTGGTCCACTGCAAGTTGTGCTTCTCGTTCAAATGCGTCAAATACTGGACCGTGGAGGAACGAAAGTTTGCTTCGGATTTCTTATCGACAATGGGCCAGTAGAAGCGTTTTTTGAACTCCAATGGATCCAGTAAAGTGAATAGATAGTGCATGACTTGGAAGAATGCTTTTTGATTGGGTTTCAGGAACATATCCTGGACAAAGCATTTCTTGAACTCGTCTGTGGGCGGATGAATCATTGAAGTTAAGGCTGTGAGCTTGTTGTGGAGTTTCTCGCCCAGTTCTTTTTCTTCAGCTTTGTACGTATCGATGACAGTGCGATCCATTTTGCTAGGAGTGGTGGAATTTTGTTTATTAATTATGGAATAAGAAAAACACACAAAGGATTTTGTTTTGAAAAAATTAATATTAAACAACGAATATTTTTAAATAACATATTTAAAATATTTGACAGTTCTTCTTGACAAGTTAAATTGGTATCACTTTTTTATGCTGAATGATAGCATTCAAGGACATGCATCATATTTTGTGACGGACTTAGGAGTAATTTGTTTATAGCGGTTTAAATTTTATAAATATACCACGACTTTTTCCATAAAAAACGGATTTTTTGTCACAATTTTTATGCCAAAGACGTGATTATTCGTTATAATAGGGCCATACTTTAAAGAAAAAACAAATAATGCACATTTTTGTAAAATAGCCTGAAGAAAACCAGATAATCAACGGTGCCGTGAAATAAAGCCAAGTGTGACATAAAGCCAAATTTCAAGAATTGGAATTGTTTCACATTTGTAAACTGTTATAAAGTCAATGTCCAACATTTGGTCTTATTAGACTTAAATAAAGTAAAATAAATCCAAATTGGTCTTATTTCACTTTCAACAGCATGGTTTGCTATAAATGTAAAGAAATTTGCAGACACTCAACCTCGCAACTACCTCAAATCCTATAGTGTGCACAAGGAGGGAGGTAACAGAGGGATTGGTCTTATTTCTCAAAATAATTTGGCCTTATTTTCTTCTGCAAAGTGAAACAAGGCCGATTTTTGAAAGTTGGTCTTATTTCACGGGATTGCAATTAAATGAGTAAGCTGTCAAAATCATGAGTTTTCACAATTGATTAAAACTGCTCAAATAATCATAAGGATTGTGGTGAACAAAAAACGAAATATGATGCGATAAGCAATGGGAATGGAACTGGATCCATCATTTTCGGTTGTCTGTACTGCAGAACTTATTTATTTGTATCTTGGCTCAGAGTGGACTAGTAACCCAAGACCTTAATTGCGCAAGTGGAAGTGATTTCTGTATAAGCTTAGTTATTTGTACAGAGTGGGCCATCTAGATGTCGTACAATGCTCACAGGTCAATAATGTTGAATTCTGCACAGAGATTAATTTCTAACAAAGACCAATTGAATCAGGAAATGATAGCGCAGGACCATCTGCCCGGTTATTAACTCACAGTAAAACCCTTAGGGCACCGTGAATTGGGTAAAGGTTTTTGCCGAAAAATAGTTTTTCCCGACGTGGCTGGAAACAATGACGCAACCGTTTGGGGGGGGGTTCATAAAGTTCATGACCATCTCAGACCCTGTCAGAGTTTTTTTTTTAATTTTCGTAGGATTTTCTTTGAATTCAAAACTTATCGTGTTGAGTTAAAGGATATGATCTCATATATATTTTTAATTATTTATTTTGTATATATAAAAAAACTTATATTTTACTGCTTTAAACTTTGTTGCTATAAGTACTACCTTTAGCTCATATGAATTAGAAATCCAATCGCACCGCACAAATTCATCAACTTTAAATCAATGCACGATCCAGAGGATCATATAAGTCAAAAAGCTTGTATAGTTAAATTGTATAAGCAAAGGTTTGAGTAGCTCTTAAGTAGGGCGTATTAAGAAAACAGTTGGAATCTATTAATGCTTTTATATGTAGGCAGTCGTCCAAATTATATAGTTAGACCATACTTTGCTGGAGTGTAGGGTTCTAAAAAATCTATTAACTAAAATTGTCACTTTAGCCCTTTAAATATGTAACACATTTTATACTAGGATAATATGTGGTTTCAACAAAACGGTGCCACATGCCACACAACTCGATCGAGTATGGCTTTATTGCAAGAGACATTTTCTGGCCGTGTAATTTTTCGTCGTGGCGATATCAAATGGCCACCAAGATCATGCTATTTGACACCGTTGTACTTTTCTTGTGGGGCTACGCAAAAGACCGTGCTTATGCAGATAAACCTTTAACTTTTGAGCACTTAAAAACGTTCGTCAAGTTATGGCTGAGATACCGCCCCGCCCAATATGTGTCAAAAAGTGGTCGAAAATTACCTCAAAAGAATCGTTCTAGCTACAAATCGCGGTGGTAATTTAAATGATGTAGTGTTTCACATACAAAAGGCGTTTTTTATTGGTAAATTTATACGCAGCGCAGCAAAATCTTACACACTAAACAACAACAAAGAAATAGTGCGGATAAATAAGGCAGTAAAAATAGTGCATATAAATAGTTCAGATAAAGTTTTGGAATGCTTGGAATACAATGACACTTCATCCAGTTCCAGAAATATTTTGTACTTAAAGGTTGGCAGGATTTTATTATTTGGGGATGCGTTCGTATTTTTCTTGTGCTCTGTTTTCACTAGAATAAAAATAAATTGGTTTGAAATATTAATCTACGATTAGACTGTCAACGTAAATATCAATGCGTTGACTACTTGACATCACCCAAAAATCATCAATAATCACAATGCTATCTCTAAATTTATTGACGTGTGATGTGTGTTAGGACTCGCCCAAAACCAAAGCGAAACATTTGATGCGAAAACAAAACTTTCATCATTGGTCGGGTTTAAGGCGCCAGTTAAAGCTATCATTGGTTTTCATCATTGAAAACAAACATTGGAATTTTTTTGGCAGGTCGTTTATAGCTATCATTAAAAATTTCTGTCATTGAAAAAAATTTCCTGATTGAAATCCACCGAAAAATTTTTACTGACAAAAATCTGTCATTGGAATTGTGTGAAATTGGAACACATATCAGTGGAACGATTCGTTTCACTTTTGAACATAAAAGTATCAGCTGTTCAGGAAAATGAATTTCCGTCCGAAAAATAGAAAAATACCTTTTTAGAGAAAAATAAATGCGTAATTACACTTTTTTTTCTCAAAAAAAATTCTTTGTGTGATTTTCGATCGATCAGTATATAATTTTCATTTCTAATCAAAGGGAAACACCGCCAAATATCGATTCAAACATTTTTCCGGATCGATTTCAATGATAGCTATAACTGGCGCCTAAAGGCTCTCCCAAACCAACGCGAAAGTGGCACATTCGCCGACGCGGCATTGTTTATTTGTCATTTTTGTTATCATTGTGAATGATTCGCCCTGATTCGCTTCGCGTCAGTTATCGCACTCACGCACTGTAAGTTTATTTTGAGAAGAGAAAGTTTAATTGTGGCGCTGAATGTTTCGCATTGATTTGTCCCCTTTCATCCAGGAAAACTGAGTTGCCAGCAACTGGGAGCTTGTAGGCAAGACGGGCTTACGGGGAAGGACAAAATCTCCCCTCACACCCTTCTTTTGGCTTTTAGTGCCTGTCTACATTGGATTTTTAATGCTGGGTTTTATTATGTTCGTTGTGTCCATACGATGAAGAGAAAATCAATCTGCACATCCCTACTCACACCCTTGAAATCTATCTATCTTTCACTCATACAATACAAAATCTTTCATGTTGAATCCAAGAATATTGTTTGCATTTGGGCTGTAATCTACCCATCTCTCTCTTTTTCACTCACATATAATCTACCTGTCTCACTGCTTGCACCTAACATTAAAAGTTTAATGTGGACAGGCGCTCGTTATGTCATTTCAATCTTTCAATTCATACTCAACTCTATTCTGACTGGACCTGCATGTACACATTAACTTGTACTCTTATTCAACTTTAGATAAAAGCAATAATACTTTTTCAACACATCCCTTGAGTACGTATTTTCAACAGCTGATTTTGACATAAGTATGATTGCACAGATACCAACTTGGAGACTTAAAATAAAAGTGCATATAATAGTGAACATATGTTTTATTCATACTTTCCATTACTGCACTTACTTTCCATTACTGCACTAGCTAATAATTTACCAATAAAATACGCCTAATGTCAACGTTCAAACTTTATATTAAAAAAGAAATATGAACAAAATATTTTGTATGTGTTTTATTGACGTTTACATTTGCAACCGCATTTTTATAAATCACCTTTTCAGTATTAAAGGCGTTGTACAGTTGGAATAACTTTACGCCGTAAATAAAAAAGGCTGCTAGTGTAATGTGTACAAAGTGTTGAGTTTATAGCAATTCTTAGAGTTTATGGTAGAAGCCTTATTAATACGTAATTGAAGTCTCAAACGATGAATTTCTTAGTTTACCTATAAGCTAATTAAAGGATATTGAACTCATCGTAAATAAAATAAGCCCCAAAGCCCACCTAAAAAACTGATATCTTTGTATATAAAACCTATAGCATTATCATTGTGGTTTTTTACATGGGTAGCACCTAGTGACTATGCCGATATTAGCTATTGCAGTTTTTTACTTATGTTTTTATTTAATACTTATAACGCAACCTTGAGGCTACGGCGAACGTAACAAAAAAAAACAGCTCCTTGATATAAAAAGACGATGATTTATTTACCATAACCATCATACTTTGTCACTCTGGTCACACTACTAAACTTATCGCAAATTATTGTGCTGAATGCATTCTGAAAACTGTCATCGAAACAAGGAAAAAAAGTGACGTCTGTCATTTGTTTGTATTAACAAAATTATTCAACTCAACTCCCGCCGCTACCGGTAGATTTTAGCTTTTTTTAAGATAAAACTTAAATATTTACAACAATTTTAATAAATAATAATAAAAAACAAAGAAAAACATTTAAAAATGGACATCATTCATCCGGAAAAGAAACCCAAATTGGATTTGACAGAAGCAGAAAAGAAGAAAGAAGAAACGCCCGGCATATGCTATTGGTAAGAAAATCTTCAAAACGATGATGATTGAACAATATTCATCCTTTCTATTTGTTTTTCCAGTGGTAAAGATCGCAACTTGAATATCGTGGAACTACTTTGTGCCAATTGCAACCGATGGCATCATGAATCTTGCGTAAGCTATCAACTGGGCAAGTTGGTTCCGTTCATAACAAATTATGTCTTCATTTGTAAGAATTGCTCACCCAGTGGTCTCGAGAGTTTCAGGAAAACTCAAGCCAGTAAGTCAATACAAAAATTCATAATTCTATTTTTTCCTCAACTAAACTAAATGAACTTATTGTTTAGCTATTCCTCAAATGTGCATCACTGCGATTGCCAATATGCAACAGAATTCATTTAAGGACGGAAAGAATCAATTGCTCTTTAGTAAGGACAAAGAGATTATTCCTTATATTGATCATTATTGGGAGGCAATGACTACTATGCCACGACGTCTCACTACCTCATGGTAATTCTTTAATTTTCAACAAAAAAAAAACTACTCGTGAGTTCACAAAAATGAAACACCAAAACCTAATTTCAGGCATTCGACAGTTCAACGCGCACTTCTCAAGGACATTCAAATTGCCTTCACGTACGAGGAATCGGTTGAGAATGGAGCCATGTTTGGGTTATTCAATGGAGACCTAACGAAAATAAAACCCAATTACGATGCAATGGTGAAACTGGGAGCACTTCGATTGACAGAAGATGGTTATGCACAAGGTAAGAGAGCTTCCAAAGAACTATTTCTATTTATTATAAATGTTTTCCTTGTCGTTGTGGGTTGTCCCCTACTAATCAAGATTTACAATGTACATACATACATAGGTTCACTTATCTCTAAAACTCAATTGGAAAGTTTTTAAATGTTAAATAATATGTATGTTATAAAAAGCTCTACAAATACATTCAACTTACCAAATTTGTAAGCTTGAGTAAGTTGATGAAGTGGTGGTTTTGTTGAGTGTAGTTGAGTTATGTAGAAATCTCTTCTTTCTTGGCAGCATGTTTACAAGATAAGTTTTGTTTCCAATTTAAACAAAAACAAAATAACAATCAACGAACGATTTATTTAAATTTTGTGTTGTTTACTTATAGAAAAATAAATAACCCAACCGACTATGTTTTCTTTTTTAAGTTATTTTTTTAAGTAAAATCTATTTCAAATATCAATCTTTTTTAAAACATAAATGTGGAAGACAGTAAGCATTTTCCATACCTCAACATCCACAAACTTGGAGTTATCCAGAGCAAACTACCCTCAACCAGATTTACCATATTGCAATCGACACTAGACACGTTTCCAGTCTCATGGATGTCTAAACTTTTCGAGGACCTAACATCAACTTGGTCCACTCGAACCTCGTTGGAGGTAAAAGTTGGGAGAATATACAACATCGAACGGCTATAATCGCAGGAGATCGCCAAATTATTCTCCGACCGAGTTACAAGTAAGCTCTCTAGAAGTTCTCTGCCGTCAACAGCCGTCACGCAAAGCTCTAACAAACTCTAAGAGCAGGAGTGGAGAAAGAAACACAGACTTTTTAGAAGGAAAAAAAGAAAGCATGAGAAGCGTGGGGGCGAAGATTTTGAGAGGTGCAGAAGCAAAATTGAAGTTCGAAAGTTTTATGAGCAGGTGAAACAATATTCATAAGTCCATAAACCTAGAATCGAAAGCTGCAAAGATGAAAGTGGAAACAACCAAATTTCGCTGTCAGGCAGGATGATTCATTCAATACAGATGACGAAAGCCAACGATTACGTCTACCCAACTTAGACGAAGTAAAGATTGCCATATCTAAGGTGAAGTCTAACAAAGCTGCTGGAGCAGATGGTTTGAATGATAATTTGGTTAGGACCAATAAATCTTTAAAATATGGTCGCAAGAAAGCATGCCCGATAAATGGAACCTCAATATTTGTTTATCGATACTGAAAAAAGGACGCCCTCTAAACTACACCAACTTAAGTAGTCTGTGAATGTGAACGTCTAAAGCCAATCGTCGACAACCTGTGGTTTCAGACCAGAAAAGTCCAGAGTCGATCAAATATTCACATTACGGCAGATCCTGGAAAAATACCAACAACTTCAAATCGACATCCACCAGCTTTTCATTGATTTCGAGGTTATATATGACAGCATCCCTCCACAACTAGTCCGTTTGTGCGGGATGACCACGGAGAATTTACACTAATCCATAAAGGTTGGAAACAACGTAACCGAACCGTAAATGCGCTGTTATGTGATTTCTTTGACATCGTCCTTGAAAGAATAGAGCAACTCTGGAGGCACTATCTTTAAAAATTCCGTCGAATTAATCGCATATACTGATGACATTGACATAATCGAAAGAACTCAGCGTGTTTAAGGATTTTTTCTACCCTAAGCTCCGCTATGAATGCAAAAAACAAAACCAGCGCTGAGATTAAACGAAGAATTACTCTTGCTTACTGCTGTTTCTTTTGGCTAAGAAAGCAACTGAGTAGTAAAGCAGTCTCTCGAGGAACAAAGTGTCGCTATATAAAATTATTTATCATATGGCGTGAATAGTGGCTTGAATATCGGTATGCTTCAAGAGCCAATGGTTTCTGCCATAAATCAATGACTTATTAAAGTAATCGAAAGGCTTATTATTACCAGGACAGGATTCAGCAATATGATGATGGTTAAACGCGCTGAATGACAAGTTTTTTAAATCAACTCTAGTCGATTTTAAGATGATTTATTTTCGGAAACAAAAAAATCAGCAAGGGCCTTGCTAATTGCGTTCACCAAAAAACAACACTTTCAAAAATGGTAAGCTCGAATGTTAGACATCTAATCTCTACATTTTTCCATCACCTGCTTTAAGATGAGAATGAAATTAAGTGTTGAATTACATGGACTGAAGTTTAATAGGGGCGATGAGGACCACTCCTACTGCAGGAATAGAAGCAATATTCAATATTTTACCTCTGGACCTATATGTACAAGAAACTGCTGCAAACAGTGCCTTATGGCTGAGCCAGACCAGTTGCTTTAAAACAAGCCACTTAGGACATGAACAGATTATACAGAAGTACAAAGAGAACAATGTAAGCACAGACTACCTGACACTATCTGAACTTCAATACACCTTTTAGTAATATTTTCCCTGACAGGAATGAATGGGTTAACAATAATCCACACATGAGTGAAGTGAGTTGACAATATGCATATATACTAATTCCTCGAAAACGGATGCTAGAGTAGGTGCAGGTTTCTTTTCTGAAAAACTCAATCTTGTCAACTCAAAGCAGTATCTTTCAATACGAAGTATTTGCAGTGACATACACTGCCAAACAGGTCTCAATGATGGCGCTCAAGCTGATATCATCATATTAATTGTTAGCTAAGCATCAATAAAATCGTTTTCTACCACAACAATCAATTCGAAGCTTGTAAATTGGTACCTGTTTATAGTGATATGCCTGGGCATAAGAGGGCTGATAAACCAGCGAGGCAAGGTACCACACTTTACCAGTCCAATATTGACTCAACCATAAGGACTCCCCACCATGTAAATTAAAACAGATAATTGGTAAAAAAATATTTTAAGAAACCAAACAACGATGGAAAAGCCTTGAAACCTGCGCCACAAACTATGGCCCAAATTTGACAAAATAAGATCCAGTTCATGTTGGGATACTACAGGAAGAAAATGCGGCTTGTTGACGATGAAGACATAATATACAAGAGAAGCAACGATGAGAAGGATCACGAGGACACTTCTCATTTCCTATGTCACTGCCCAGCATTATGCCACACAAGATGCCAGTTCTTAGGAATTCTTGAAGGCCTCGAAGACATTGCAGGAAACAGTATGTGATAGGTTTTATCAAAGCCTCTAAGTGGCTGACATTTTTTTTTGTTTTTTATAATTTACAGGCACTCAAGGGGTTATGAGTACCCTTTATATGTTTTATATTTAAACACAGTGCGAGCATTAGGAAAATAGTTAAGGATTTAAGAAGAGATACCGGTGCACATTGGTCTTAAAAGTTCTGAACATCAAAATGGGTGGGAAGAACAGAGTTGGCCAAAGCATTCCACATTCTCGATGTGCGATTTAAGAAAGGATCTCTATACTTGAGAGTACGCCCGAAATTGAGCTCAAGAGTAGACTGATTAGCATTCCTGGAAGTGCGAGTATTACGGCTGAATCGTTTAAGGGGTGGAATGCAACTGGCTATGAGGAAAACCATAATAGGTTATACACTGGTAGTACCCGTAGCATTATGGTTAGTACGTTGGACTTTCATGCGAGAGGTCTTGGGTTCGATCCCTGCCTGTGCCACCTAAAGTTTTTTTCACGGGTACTGCCTCTTGCGAGGAAATGACAAATTCTCCAAAAGTAATTCTTGTCATGAAAAAGTGCTTTCTCAAATTAGCCGTTCGGATTCGGCATATAAACTGTAGGTCCCCTCCATCCCTGCAATTGCTCGCACACAGGAATGGTTGAGAGTTGTAGTCAGAACCAGGGCCTGGTTCTCTGCGGACTGTTGCGCCACCTAATTTAATTTATTTAGGTTATACACTGCCTTTTCAGGGAAATAATAAAACTTTCAGGTTATCAGAAGGAATCTACATTGATCTAAGTGTGGCGATAACTAAATCAATCGCCAACCTATTTACCTCACCTATGGACTGAAGTTGTAGTGCCCGTAGAATGATGGTTAGTGCGTTGGACTGTCATGGACTGTGCCATCTAAAGTTTTTTCATGGGTACTGCCTCTTGCGAGGAATTGACAAATTCTCCAAGAGTAATTTTTGTCATGAAAATTGTTTTCTCAAATTATCCGTTCGGATTCGGCTTAAAACTGTAGGTTACCCTTCATTCCTGACAAAATTACTCGCACATAGAAAAGGTTGAGAGTCATAAGTCACTAGGCCCTAGTTCTCAACGGACTGTTGCGCCACCTAATTTATTTATTCATGGACTGAAGTTGCAGTACTATACATTAAATGCAACACTATCTTCCAGTCTACGTTATGTTTTTCATTATAATTGGAAGTTGGTACAATGAAAAAGAATTTCCCACCCAACATGATGCACAATTTTAATTTTTGTTTATATTCAATAAGTTCTCAACTTGCTCACAACTTTAAACAAACTCAACGCAAAGAGAGAATTGAAAAATTGTAAACAATATCAAACTCATACTCTTCTGATTCTGCTGATTCCATATACATTATTATGCTAGCAAACTTGTGTATGGGTTAACCCATATTTGAACTCCGTAGGTATAGCGAGCTTTTATTTATCTTCTTCTATAAATAGAAAAACTTTTATTAGTACTGAAAAGTAAATTGAGTGTTCAAACGTCAGTTTGCTTTGCTTATGTACTCTGCACATTTTACGTCCCTCTATTGCTCTACTCTACAAAATGTATTGGGGTTGGTTGGAAACTTTGAATGAAATAAAAATATGATAATGATGTTTCTTTATAGTATATAAGTTCATTGCAACGTAATTATGCAGTACTGACTTGCACTGGTGTAACTGGTACTGGTCTTGGTCTATCTCCTATAAAACCTACCTATTCGCTTCGATTATGTTGTGTTGCCTTTATTTTGTTTTTCTTATAATTAACTTTTGTGCATGTATGAAATAAGGCTTGCCAGATTAAGCTATTTATTTTTTTTTCCAAAATTCCCGACAGCAATTTCAATTTGACAATGGCAGTTAAATTGTACTTTTCCGAAGGTTTTTGTCGGCCTTAGTCCGAATTTGTCTTCAAAAAAATCTTTTATAGGTCAGGTTTTTTAAATATCACTTTTTAGAATACAACTTTTTTTTCAAAAACATTTTTGAAGACTTTTGAATTATCTTACCTCTTTCTTTAATACTTTTGTTTAAAATGTTTAGTTACTTTTTTATTTCACAAAAGGAAAAAGACATATTTAGGAAAGACCAAGTTACGAAAGACAAAAAATACGAAAGGCACAGCTACGAAAACCAAACTTTACCGAATTGTTCCTTAATTGGAATGTCTATACCTGCCCATTACCTTCAGAATTATTTCATGCAACGAAGAATAGTTAGCCAATTTATTGAAAGTGCAGGAGAATGAAATGGTTCTGAGATCGTATAAATATAAACTTTCCATTGTTTTAATCGCAAAAATATTGAATGTGTGCGAGACTACAAATACCTTGGCATTACTGTCATAAATAATCTGAATATGGAAAAACACTTGAAAGGAAATTAGTTAAGGCGAAAACTGCTATTAATATGACATGGAAACAATGCTTCATGAATAAGTGTATAGCACATAGAAACAAGTTTAAAGTATTTAAAGCAGTAGCTGAGAGCATACTTTTATATGGATCGCAGGTATGGGGATGTAAAAACTACAATTCGGTTGAAAAACTCCTTAGGCACTTTATAAAAAGAATATTTCATTTGCCGAAAAATACGCCAAACTACGTTATTATGATGGAAACATGTCTCTCTCCTTTGTTTATAAAAACGTTGAAATTACAAGAAATTCTTGATAAACGTTTTTAAAATGAATGATTCACGGGTCGTGGAAAGAGTGGCCATAAAAGCCATACAAGATCAAATTAGTTGGTATCGAGAGTGGCAAGATCTTGCTGAAGAATGTCAAATTAATTTTAATTTACCCATCGCGGTTCTATCAACCGCTAAAACCATCTTGTATGAAGTCATTTTAAAGGTTGATGAGAAATGTAGAGATGAATATATTGCTGAAGCGTCTAATTCTTTGTACAGAACAACTTACAGCAGATTAAATCATAACCTTGCAGAGAACAACTATTTTAAGGATTCCAATAATGTCCGTGTGATTTCTATGATGGTCAGACTACGTAGTGAACTAATAGATTTAAATTTCATTCCACACAGACCTGATTTACCTCAAGAGTGTGATATGTGGAACCTATCAGAAAGAGAGGATACTGTCCACTTCTTGGGAAAATGCCCCATTCTCAGAAAAATCAGAAGGAATGTATTCAGAAAAGACTTTTTATCGGAATATCAAGTGATAAGTTTATTGAATGAAATAAATGTTGTCAAACTTTACGAATTTTGCAAAACTGCGCTTAGATATTAAACTGCTATAATGAACGAACATTTCTGATTGTGTTTCTATTCACTGTTCTTTAAATTTTAAATTATTTTTAATCTATCCTGAACTGTACATTGTTAAAAAATTATAAATACCTTTTTTAATATTGAAAAGTAATTATATTGATAGCTAGGGACCGAGCTGGCTGGAGACGCATGTTGGTTGAGGCCCAGGTCCGCCCGGGCTGTAACGCCACTTTAAGTAAGTAAGTAGGTAATTATATTGAGGGCTTTTTACATTCATTGTGTCTTGTTGTCAATCTGGCAGACGGCAATCGCCATGCTATAACGATCGTCGTCAATAACGCGCCAAATATTATCTTCCAAGGCGTCAATCGTCTTAAGCGTATCTCCGCAGACAAGCCACTTCACATAACCCCACAAAAAATATTGCAGCAGTGTAAAATCGCATTATCAAGGAGATCACGCCACAGCCCTACGACGGGAGAAAATAAATTGATCATTTCGTTGCATTTCGCGAACAGAACCATTATATTCATAATACATTTGAACGATTTGCAAACGTTATTTAGGAGTAAGTCTATTTATTATCAAATGGCAAACCAAACTGAACATAAAACAAATGACAGCTATCAAAAAGCTCAGTTCCGAAAAAAGTATTATCAGATTTTAAACAACATGTCTAAAAAAAACACCCATTACTAAAAGTTAAATTGGTAAAAATTCGTTTTCTGCTCAAATGTTTTGAGAACGAAATGAAATATTTACTCTAAACTTATTTCATCTTATAAAAAAAAAATAATAATTAACTTTCGATGAAAATTTGAAAAAAGAAAACAACAAAATTTATTTAAAGTCTGAAATATCTCGAAAACAAACTTCAATTAATGATTGCATTATCTCTGAAGTTCCTTAAATGACAATTTGGCTTATTGCAAGAAAAATTAATCATTTAAAAAAAGAACGAATGTGAGAATGTTAAACGCTTTGCCAGGCTCAATATTTCCCACTCATTACAATGTGCAGACATTCAAAACCAATGTGCATACAAAGGTATCTACGATCTAATTCTGTGCTCCTTTCCTAATTGTTCGCGCTGTGTCAAATCTTTATAAGGTTATTTATAGCAACTTGAGTGCGCGCCCAATAAAAAAATTGGAAGGAAAAATATGCCCTCTAAAAATGCCAACAACTAAAAATGGGGTTCTTTAGGCTAAGTTAAAGCTCAAAATATCTTATGAATAAATTACATGATGATTTTTCAAAATACAAATCTTTCTCTTCTAGATACAATTCAAATCATAATATCGGGTGATTTTTTAAGAGCTTGAGAACTTTAAAAAAAAAAAAAACGCATAAAATTTGCAAAATCTCATCGATTCTTTATTTGAAACGTTAGATTGGTCCATGACATTTACTTTTTGAAGATAATTTCATTTAAATGTTGACCGCGGCTGCGTCTTAGGTGGTCCATTCGGAAAGTCCAATTTTGGGTAACTTTTTCGAGCATTTCGGCCGGAATAGCCCGAATTTCTTCGGAAATGTTGTCTTCCAAAGCTGGAATAGTTGCTGGCTTATTTGTGTAGACTTTAGACTTGACGTAGCCCCACAAAAAATAGTCTAAAGGCGTCAAATCGCATGATCTTGGTGGCCAACTTACCGGTCCATTCCTTGAGATGAATTGTTCTCCGAAGTTTTCCCTCAAAATGGCCATAGAATCGCGAGCTGTGTGGCATGTAGCGCCATCTTGTTGAAACCACATGTCAACCAAGTTCAGTTCTTCCATTTTTGGCAACAAAAAGTTTGTTAGCATTGAACGATAGCGATCGCCATTCACCGTAACGTTGCGTCCAACAGCATCTTTGAAAAAATACGGTCCAATGATTCCACCAGCGTACAAACCACACCAAACAGTGCATTTTTCGGGATGCATGGGCAGTTCTTGAACGGCTTCTGGTTGCTCTTCACTCCAAATGCGGCAATTTTGCTTATTTACGTAGCCATTCAACCAGAAATGAGCCTCTTCGCTGAACAAAATTTGTCGATAAACACATTTCGAACCGAACACTGATTTTGGTAATAAAATTCAATGATTTGCAAGCGTTGCTCGTTAGTAAGTCTATTCATGATGAAATGTCAAAGCATACTGAGCATCTTTCTCTTTGACACCATGTCTGAAATCCCGCGTGATCTGTCAAATACTAATGCATGAAAATCCTAACCTCAAAAAAATCACCCTTTAGTATCTTAATTATTGATAATGAGTCATTATTTGACTCTATATATTAAGTTTTGAGCAAGTCTTGAATTTAATGCTTTCCAAACTTTAATTGTTAAACAATTTGCTCAAGTTTTAAAAATACCCGTTTTCAGCATTATTTTTATATTTTTTTAATATACATGTATTTCAAAACTTGATATAATAAAATTGTGTAGACAACAGATTTGTTACTATAGCAAAACTTACTTTTAAACCTTGTTGCCTTTTTCTGTTGAAAACCGTTTTAGCAAAAATGGCTTAGCGTTTCTTTCAGAGTTTTGTAAGACAGGTGAAATCTAAAAACTTATGAGGATTTGTCGAATATTTTATGAAAATTTTTTAATTTTTGCTAACAAAATTTTATGCTTTTATTTTAAGTCTTAAAATAAATCAAAAAAAAATGTCTAACGCCAATCAGCTTAAAACCTTAATTTCCAAAGTTTGAACTCAATCGACTCAATGGTTTGGGCTGTAGGGTTAAGGTTAAGGACAGACATTAAGTCTGTTCAGTGAGGATTTTTCTAGATCAGAACAGCACAGGACAGCACAGTTTCGTGAGAAACGTCAGATCAAGTTAGAACAGTCAGTTAAACGTCAGTTGTCAAAAAAAAAAAAACAAAACAAATTGCAAATTGTGTGAATTTTTCGTTTCTCGCTTATTTTTTTCATTTTTTGTGTTTTTACTGTGAAAAATATTATTTAAAATTATTGAAATGGAAAATCAAGTGATTGCTAAGATAATACTAAATGAAAATGTTAGTGGTTCAGACACTGATAGTGATTTTTCGTCGGATTCCTCTTCAGATGATTGGAATGAAAGTGTGACGAATGTTATTACCTTTTCTTTGATGAAATGTTAAATGTATTTTATATAAATGTGTTTTATAATTATTTAATTAAACAAATAAAACAAATTGGCAAAATAACTTTATTTTAATTTTTTTAAATCACCAGAAAAAAAACACAAAGCACAGCCAAATCGAAACGTAAACAAAAAAAATGACAACTTCGATTTTGACATTTCTGTTCTAACCTGATCTGACTCAAAAGCAAGAACAGAAAATCCTGTTCTAAACTGTTCTAGGTTTGTCAATGAACAGGAAAGTAGAACAGTTCAGCACAGAAAAAACCTCAATGAACAGCAAAAAGCTGTACTTTTCTGTCTAGAACAGTCCAGAACAGCGTCACTGAACAGACTTATATACAGACGGACGTAATCGAGGGACCCACTTTTTTCAATTTCTCTACCATCGTAATGTCATATTTGATTAAAATCTAGAGTTAAAATTTTTTTACGAATTCAATACGCAAGCAAAAATAACCACTCACTTTTGAAAGTCCTTTCTGTGTTATTATTTGTATAATTATTTGAAGTCGACATATCTACTTGTTCTTGAGATATGGATGAAGAAAAATGTTGTCCAAATGTACCTACGTACGTACACACGCATAGACATCTCTCTAAAAATCTTTGATTTAAACTCTAGAGACAATGAAACGTAGAGAAATGTCAAAATGTTCAATTCGACAAATCGGAACGACTTCCTATGTTAAGTTAAAAAGGGACCAATGGAAAGTTATCATCAGTGTGGGTCGCATCCCAGCCATTTTTTTTTATTGATATTGGGCTCCTATTATGGCCTAAGAATATATTTAAATAGCGCTATCGTACAAGTTCAAGACATGGCAACTCTGTTATGTATAGATAATACTTAATTTAGTTTGTTTTGGTTTTTGTCGCTCTTTTTTTGTATTATTATCAACAATTCGCTTTTACTTCATCAAATCGAATAAATAGGAGCGATAGGGAATATTTCGATTAGGTTAGGTTCTTTCTTCTTCTTTAGTTCCTTAAAGTTTTATCAAAATCTATAAAAAAAAAGAATAAAATACATTAATTAAAATGTTTTTATAATAAAAACAAAATTCTGGGTTATACAATAGAGTTTCTTTCTTATGTTTAGTTCAATCTAAAATCCAGAATCGACCCTCGAGTGAGTGAAAAAGTCAACTAAACTAAACGCAAAGGCAAAATATACAGTAATTAATTTTAATTGTGCCACTGAAATATTTTTATATCTACATAATGATGTACTCGTATGTAAGTATAAAATAAAACTGAACTATTGTTAGGTATGTATGTTATGTAGGCTTGTTCGGTCTTCGCTTCGGTCATCGTTGTTATGTTGTTGGCGATGCGATGTTGATGGCGATGGCGATGGCGATGGCGACATCATCCTACATGTTTTGGTTTGGTTTGGCTTTGCCTTTTTTCGAGCTTATCAGTGATTTTTCGTTGTAGGTACCTAACCTAAATTTTGTAAATGAAACATTTTAAAATCTCGTAAAACAAAATACCTATTGGACTTGCGGGTTGCTTTGCTGCTGCTGAAAGAATTTACTGTTTCTGTTTTGATTTTGAGTTGGGAACGAGAAGCGTTTCCTGTGTTCAGAGTTCAGACTTCAGAACTTACTCCCTCTCTTCTCTGTGCCTCTGGTCGTTCGTTGTAGTTCGTAGTTCGCAGTTCGCGGCGCGACGCGACTTTTATTTCGTCATTGATTTTTTGTTTTGTTTTATTGATATTTTTCTTTCTATGTTTTTCTTTTAATTTTGTTGTTTTTCTTAATTATTATTATTGTTGATTTAGTGTGACTGTGAGTGAGTGAGACTGTAGTTATTGTATATTTATGATTTTTTAATCGCAGTTTCGGCTCAGCTCGGATGACGGTGACTGTGATATACTACCTACTTTAAGAGGGCTGTTGACTTTTGTTGTGTTTCTGTTTATAGATTTTAATATCTAATTAAGTTTTGTTAAAAGTCGAAAACACAAACATCTTAAAAGGAAAATGGATCAGGAAGGTATGTTTGTTTTTGTTTTATTAGAAATCCCGATACTTTGTTCATAGTCTGCCTTTTAGCTTTACACGGGGAATCACTTGATTTTTCATACCAATCTATTTCGAAGATAAGATCTTGTTTGCATAATTTTTCCTTCATGTTTTATAGCACGTACCTATCAGCTTTAGAAATACCTTCATTGGAAGTTAATTTTCTAATTAAATGAACCTAATTAAATTTGATTCACACTTGATTTGAAAAGGAATAATCTTAAATTTACAAGGGGGTTTAAATCAGCACCTACTTCTTTCCTATTTTCTGTGCATTCTTTGCATTTGTCATATACTTCAAGTTGGTTGTTTTTTTATTATTAGTTCGATGCATTTCTTGATACAGGAAAGTAGGTATTCATTGCACTTTTTATATCTAAGTTCTGTGTTTTTTGTATTTGGTTTTGCGCAGCACCCTTTTCCATAGTAACTACTTTAAGGTTGTTTTCATGTTAAATAGGTAGGAATTCCAAGATTGTGAATAAATAAAATCTCACCACCTGTTACTAAGCATGAGTATTATGAGTAGGTAGGTAGGTGTATAATTTATTCAATAAAACCTTAAAAATGGGTCAATTGGGTAATGATTTATATAATAGGTAGCTACGTATGTATGTATGTGGGAAGGTATCTAAGTCGTATTGATTTATTACATACAGTGAGTGTCAAAAGTTAGTAATCAGGTTAATCCAAACCTAAGGAAAAAATATATTTTAAAATTTAATGTAAGTTTTATTAAGTCCAAATGTATTTGCACATTAATTTGTATTTATTTTAAAATAAAAAAGGTCTCAATTTAGTCGTCAAAAATAAGCGCACACTTTCAAATTTTACTAAACAGAATCTGAAGTTAGCAAAAGAAAAACATTTGATTAATATTTTGTTTGGCTTCCCTTACTCCCTTAGCTTTCAAGACTGCTTCTAGTCTTCTTGACATAGTAGATTCCAAAAGTTGCCCTTCCCTCCTCGTTATTTGTGCATCAATATTGCTCTACTCCTTAGCAAGTGTCTCTCTTAGAGCTGCTTTGTTGGAAATTTGCCTCTGACGAATTTTTCGCTACAAATACCTACTAACTGTGTTCAATTGGTTTTAAGAGGGTGATCTAGCTGTTTTGGTTTTCTATAAAGCAACCATTCTTTTACCAATCGAGCTTTATACTTGGGATCGTTGTTTTGTTTGAATATCCAAGGGCTTGGAAAAATTCAATTTTGAAACACTCGGTTCAAGATTGTGTGTCAAAATGTTAAGGTTATCTTATTTGAGTTGATTTATTGACCAATTTGTGTTATAAGTGGAAATATAGTTTTCCATTGGCTTTTTTTGGTCGCTGTAATATTGGCAATGAAACAATTAAGTTACATTAACTTTCCCAACGTTTCTGCAGGGATTGCTGCCTTCTTCAGGAGAACTTTATAAACAGGTTTCGTCTTGAGTTTAGTAAAATATTGTTTATTCTTTTTTTCGAGATCGACTTCTTTTTGAATCGTTACTCTTTTGTAATTGTTTATTCGACTTATCTCCACGAAAACTAAAAATACAAAAATTATTTGTATGTAGTTTGGTTACAAGTTCTATGTTTTCTTTTTCTGTTTTAACAAAAACGGTGTTTTTTTTAGAGCTAAGAGAGCATGGATACTGTCTGTCAAAAGGGTTAAATACCATAAATCTCACTGTTTAACCCATATTTTAGACAGTTCTTCTACTTTTTTTCTTCGTTTTTAGTTGTAATCGAATAAAGTACATGTAAAAACCTAATTATTTAAACCTAACATTCATCGTGTGCACTAATAACCGAACGTTTCGTTAGAGCTATGTTTATATTTGATCAATAAAAAAGATAATATAGTGTGTACTCACTTTTCACGCTCACTGTACTTATTTTTATTCCCATGCTGCACCCTCTGAGTGCGATTTTGTTAACATTGATTACGCGACAAACAAAAGCCGATGAAAAAACTTTGAAATGCAGGTAAATAAAGTATTGGTAATACCTATTGATCTTTTAACTTTCATAGTTTTTAAAGTACCGTATGATTTCAGAAGATCAAATTAAGTGTCTTAAAATGCTTTGACAATCAGTGTTTCAAGTACATATAAGCAAATAAAAACTAAAACGAAATTTTGCGAAAATCCAAAGAGTTAAATGAATCTGTTAAAAAATAAAACTGTTATTATGAGCCAAAATGGCTTAACGTATGAAATGAAATTGGTAAAGAGCTCAAAGTAAGTCTATTTACGATTTGAAGTTGTATCAAAAAATTCAAAAACACCGGTTCAACGAAACAAGAAAAAAGCAGGCTGAACAGGGGAAAATGCGAAAGTACAAAAAATCGAAAATATAAGTGTTCTAAACTTGACTGAAGAAGTGGCAAATACTATCAGTAAGCATTTTAGTGTGCAGAGTTTTGGTAATGCTTTACACTAATCAATTATTACGGAAGATGAGAAAAAAGATTTCTTTAATAAGTGAATAGAAAAAAAAAAAATTGGCCTTGCTTTTAAGTCTTTCATCTCGTCTAGCTTGTGATAATGTCATGGCTGGTGGCGAATTCACACCATCTTTGGCTGGTTTAATTTCGTTGTGTTTTTGGAACACTTCGGTTGGATTTGGTCTTTTTGATTAACAGCCTGTTGTAGGGTAAGCAAATTATCAAAAGCCTGTTCCAAAAGAAAGAAATATATCTGCCGTAACGGTCATTCACCCTTTGCCCCTACATCTTTTTTGTTGGCTAAAATTGTATTTTTTAATTTCAGCTCGTAGTCTAGCCAAACCTTTAAAAATTTTGTTTTTAATACTGATCCGAAATAATAGGCGTGTACCATCAACTGAGCGCTCAATGTCAGATTGACGGAGGCAGAATCGTTTTGTGGGACAAGAATCTCCGTACAAACATAAGCTGTCAAAAACATATGTTGTCAATTGTAGTTTTTGATGTAAATTTATTATTTTTTTCTATTGATAATTCTTTGTTACTTTTGGAAAAAAAACTATTAAAATGGATAACAAACAAGAACAAGTTTTGCGTCAAATTTTAAGTAGTTTACAGATAAAATCACTACATAGTATAAAACAAAGTCGCTTTTTCTGTCATGTGTCATGTTGTATGTCCCTATGAACGCTTAAATCTTTAAAACTACGCAACGGATTTTGATGCGGTTTTTTTTAATAGATAGGGTAACTCATGAGGAAGGTTTTTATGTATAATTGTTGTAAAATAAATAGGTAAAAATGTAAAAAAAAAGTAAAAATGTAAAAAAAAGTAAAAATGTTAAAAAATTGTAAAAATGTAAAAAAAAAGTAAAAATGTAAAAAAAAGTGAAAATATTGTGTATAAAAGATATTCCAAAGATAAGGAAAGGGGAATTGTTTTAAGTACTCCAAAAACGCGTGCGGGCTACGGCCAGTAAATGAATAAATCAAATCTACTGGATTGATTTTATCATTTTTTCAGTGAGTTACATATTTTAAACCCGTGCAAAGCCGGAGCGGGCCGCTATGTTTTTTTATAAACAACGTTCACAGTTTTTCTGTAGCGTATTTAGTATATCAGCATTGCACCCGTGCGAAGCCGGGGCGGGTCGCTAGTAAGAAATAAAAAAAGGAATGAGGAGCATGAAAAGATTTTGATTTTTGTTAATTAATTTATAAAAATGTTTAAATTTTATTTCTTTTCTTAAAAATTATTTAAATTACGCGCCACACCAGACAAATGACAACTGAACAGCTGTTTTGGGTGACCAAGCAAATTGAGAAATGAATCCATGAATTTTTTGTCTCAGAAATCTCCGCAAAAAATCTCAGTGCTCAGCTGAGATTTTTTGTCTCACTTAAAAATTAGTTGAGCGCTCGGAGCGCTCAGTTGATGGTACACGCCTAATTTTTGTTTTCATACCTTATGCCACTTTTTTCACTCTAATCTAGAAGGCCCTAAGGCGTTAAGCTCAACGGCAAACGAGTCCCAACATTCAGCTTGATTCTTTTTGTCAATTTGACTTATTTAGGTTACATTTGCCTATTTTCACTAATTTTTTAAAACTTGTGACAAAAAATCTAGATTACAACTTTGATTAAAAAAAAAAAAACTATAATTTTGTTCAAAGTCACGAAGAACTACAGTTGGACCGATTTTGACAGATAAAAGCGAACGTTCGCTAATGGTAATAGACTGAGATTGGGCAGGTTCAGACAACATTAGGGACTTTATTTGCAGTCAACTACATTCTCTGCACTTAAATTTTGACTACGGCAGCTATTTAGTTTTTCAAGTGTCACAAATTTCAAACTTGGAACTTTACTTCACTAATCTCTACCTTCAAATCGTGTTGGACTTGTAGCTTGCCTGAGGAGTGTTTTGTCGACATTAATGTTTTTCCTTTTTTCATTATTTAATTTCTAAAAAGTAAATAATAGTTACTCCAGTAAAAAGATAAGTTAAAAACTACACATAACATTAAACGTAGTACCCGTGGAATGATGGTTAGTGCGTTAGACTGTCATGCAAGAGGTCTTGGGTTCGATCAATGCCTATGCCATCTAAAGTTTTTTTTTTCACGGGTACTGCCTCTTGCGAGGAATTGACAAATTCTCCAAGAGTAATTCTTGTCATGAGAATTGCTTTCTCAAATTAGCCTTTCAGATTCGGCTTAAAACTGTAGGTCCCCTCTATCCCTGACAAAAGTACTCGCACACAGGAATGGTTTGGAGTTGTAAGTCACTAGGCCCTAGTTCTCAGCGGACTTCACAGAAATTTCAATGCAATATACAGTGGCTTCCACGACTAATTAGACACATGAAATATAAATGAAAATATAGGTACATGAAAAAAAAAATACAAATTTAGTTTTTGTAGGTTTTCGTAAAAAAAAGTAGGGTTTTTTGCAAGTTTTTTGTAATACAAAACAGATACAGACTGGATTTTTCAAAGATCTTGCGCTAACAACAACACATTGTATATATATTTCCTATAGTACTCCTATGGAACGAAAATTTTTATTTCATCGCCAAGCCGTAAATGGCGCTGCGTGTATCAAAAAACCTTGGTGTAGAGTTAAGAATGAGGAGAAAAAGACTGTGTAGAAAGAATGAGAGGAGTATATTTGTTTAAGTCACATAAACATTATATGTCTGAGGAGTTATCCAAAATACAAATGTCAAACCAAGAAGGAATAATATTTGTTTACTTTTTTTTTGCTTCAACGTGGCAATGCAGAGGAGATAGGTATATACATACATATGTTTGTAGCTATGTATACTTTAACGTTGTAGGTATTTTGAATTTAAAAATTGTCGTTTGATTTTAAATTTTCAATTTTCAATTTTTGTGCAAATGAAATGTTGCCAAATTTGGCATATACAAATACATATGTTTGTAGCTATGTATACTTTAACGCTGGTTGTAGGTATTTTGAATTTAATAATTCTCGTTTGATTCTAAATTTTCAATTTTCAATTTTTGTGAAAAATGAAATGTTGCCATATTTGGCATATGATGCATTGAAGATTTTAAATATATTCAATTGTTTTGTTGTTGTTATTATTGCGTATTATTTGTTATTTGTACGTATGAAGTACAAACCCAATCAAAATTGCACACATTTAAAGGTATATTCAAAACTAGGTGGTTTTTTGCTTTTTTAACGGCTTAACAGGGTGTACTGCATCGAATTTTTAATTTTCATATAAAAACATGTAAATAAATAAATGTAATATAATATAAAACTACGTTGAAAAATTAACCTTACAAGTGTCAATGCCTAAATTGAAAAGGTATAAGCTTAATATATGAGGTATCATGATGACATGGTAGTAATTTGGACAGAATGGAAGTGTTTCTTGTGTGGAGATATCATTATGATAACATTAATTGCTTCTGTGAGTCTCTTCGATTTATATAGTCCAGAACATTTTACTTTTTTCGGTTTTAATCTTTTAAGGTCTTTTCTTGTAAAAGATTCAAATGGATATCTTATTAGAACATATAGCCCATTTGACTCTAGTATATGAGAACTTACTAAGGAATTGGTAGATAGTTTGAGGTTTAGCTGCAAGTACTGACGCAAACAAAATTATTAACGAATAGCTAATCAAGAAAAAAATCCTTTTGAAAACAAAAGAATCCTTTTGAAAACAAAAGAGTCCCTATTATCTTTTTGGCAACACTGGTTTAAACAGCTGAAGAACGTTTCGTGTTTTGTTTCACTGTCAAACATCTTCAGTTTGGTCTACAATTGAACCATGAATCGTCTTACAAACGAACAACGCTTGCATTTATTCGTGAGATACCGGCCGAAATGTTGGAAAGAGTATGCCAAAATTTGACTAAGCGCATGGACCATTTGAGGCAAGGTCAACATTTGCATGAAATAATCTTCAAACATTAAATTATATGGACCGTACTATCGATTCAAATAAAGATTTCATGCATTTTTCTGAATTTTATATGTTTTTGTTTTGAAAGACTTTCCTATAGCTTTTAAAAATCCACCCTTTATATACATATACCTACATATAAATATAAAACGGAAAAACTAAAGGAATTATATCACACTAAATTTTTGGTATGATTCATATCAAAAATAAAGACCATTATCAGGAACACCCTATTGAATTGAAAACAAAATATATTAAAAAATATATTTAACTACCAACCGCATAAAGTACTCTTCCAATACCTACTTTTTTGCTTTGTTATTTATTTTGTTATACTTTTTCTATTTCTACCAAAGCAAAACCGTAAAATCATTCCTTTTCAAGTATAATATGCAAACACAAAAATAATGTCAAAATGTTGTTTCAACTATCTCCCTCGATCTCCTACTACATTTGCATATGTTCTTCTCAATTTTCTATTCTTTAATTATCGTTGATTATTGTTAAATTTTCCCTCATTCTCAACTCTACAATTATTGAGGGGTATAAAAAAACAAGGGATCAAATGGGATCAAATTCTTTCATCGCCATCCCGGCCAGATGTCGCTTCGTTCGTTCCTCTTCATAATAGTACTATAAAAAATATATATACAATGTACCTATTCTCGAAATATTCGAATCCAACAACAATCAGCTCTATTACGGTTATCAAATATCAACACGATATTTGATAATAATTATCAACAAAATTAATGAATCGGTATTATGGTGATCAATTATCAATATTTTTGATAAATAGTGAATTAAAAGATCTATTGTGAATAGCTTTACTGATAAACTTGGTATTACGGCTATCAAACATATTGATACCCATCAAATATTCTATCAGCTATCGTAAATGGTAAAGAATTGTAATTTAAATACGATTTATAAAAGTTTGTTTGAAGGCAATTGTACTGAGGAACGAAGGTTTATCGTGCAAGCTTACTATTCCTAAATAAACCAAATATTATTAAGAAAAAAGAGAAATTTATTTAATGAAAACAAATTACATTATTCCGCCGAAATTATTTATGGACCAAAACACAAGAACTCAACACAAATGACAAACGTCAAACACCAAACACCAAACAAAACCTATTCACAATCGTATATTGATTAGTATTCACAATGGGTGAAAAATTATTATTTGATACTCATAATACCAAATTATCAACAAATTGATAGAATTTATCAGTTATCAAATAATTGATAGTTGATAGCCATAATAGGGCTGATTACCAATTTTGCGTTTTTTTTGTAAATTATTATTTCTGACTGACTGACAGTTGGATTTTTCTAAAAAATTGAATATATTTTAAAAATAATATTTTGTATAAGGTAAAATTAGTTTGAAGGCAACATCTTTAATTTTTGAAAAGATATTCGAGTCGAAAATCAATTTTTACCAACTATTAAAAATGTGATTTATGTAAAAGGAATCAGAACTTTTTAGTTACAATACAAATGGTCCTTGTGTAAGGAATGTTTTGTTGTAACAAATGTTTTTGGTGCTTTCTGCATGATAAACAAGTCAAGTAAAGGTCCAAGTTTAAAATTAATGACATCTCAAAAATAACTCCATAGCTACTTTGGTCTGATTTTGCATTCAAATGATTCAGTTGTCTGCTAATGAAGCCCCTTATGTTGACTGTACCCATTGGTTCTTGCTTTTAGTTGCCAGCAACATAGCTTTTTTCTTTTCATATAATTGAGCGAAATTTGGGACCAGGACCGTTGTATCGCTTTATAATAATCCCTTCAGTTTTTCGGTATTGCCGTCCTCCTTCGTAGACTTTTCTTGAAAGCCATCCCCACACGGTTTCCATGATGTTCAGGTTAGGAGAATATGGGAGCCATGGTAATAGGTTCGCATTTTGCCCCTGTATCCAAGCTTTTGTTGTCCATGCGGTATGTATTGGTGCATTAGCTTGTTGGAAATTCCATCGTTGTCCACCAAATAATTCAGAAAACTTCGGAAAAGCTTAATCCAGAATACGCTTGTAAGCTCGAATTTGGCCCATTTCCTCCTTGGTTAGACCCTTATCTCTACCCATACTTCTTGATTCTAGATTCAGAGTGTCCTTTTATTTGATTTAAAACACGCCCCTATTCAAGTTGCGCAAGAAAACAGGTATGACCTTCTTCGGAAAAACCGCCATAAAACTTGTATTTATCAACTTAATTCAAAATTGTTGTTTGCAATATAAATAAATTTGGGTTTTTCAAAAAAAAAAACCTAAGGGTCTGAAAAACATCTTCAAAAAAAAAATGAAAAAGCTTGTCCCTACTCATGTGACACTAAGTGTATATGATATTTCTTGTTTATGCTTTACATGTCTGTGATGATATTTTATGAGTTATGCTATTTGCTTAAATAGATAAAATATAAATAATTTGTATCAAAGCTACATACATA